>JAQQAC010022981.1:3717926-4049226 GCA_029783875.1 Phataginus tricuspis
CTATTTGATGGGAGAAAGTGCATGTGTCTCCGTTAGGTGGTATGAGTAGAAAGTGCTCATTGTGAATTTGGGGGATGCATATGCAATTTCACCCTGACTGCCTGGAAGGACTGGCCTGCCCTGAGCAGGCACTGAGAGCAGAGCCAAGTGTCGGCATCCTTGTGCTCACCCCTCGGGATGTAAGTGCCTAAGCGACAGCGCCAAATTCACTGCCGAGGACAGCCGGCTCCCTGAGAGAAGGCAATGATTTATCTTTGTCTCACTCATCTCCTGGGTGTGTTTTCTACATTCACTTTTTTCTTGGGGTTCTTTTTCCTCTCTTCCATCAAGCAATTAATATTTTGGTCACCTACCTGGTGCCTAGCATCATGGAGGGGACTTTGAGGAGGTGCAGAACTTAACACCATTTCTCTTTAGCACTTTACTGTCCACTACCTGGAGAAACATGATTAGTATTCATTAACTTACTCAACAAACATCTACCCAGAGCAGAGCATGATGGGCCATTGGTCTAGTGGGTGAGCGGTAAGTCAGCAGGGTTAGGACCGAGGGTGGAGATTGTTAGAATAAGGCCCCATAGATGATGGGGCTCAGATCTGATTTATGGGGATCAGGAATGACTTCTTGAAAGAGGTGATGTTTAAACCCAGTGAGGTCCGCAAGCGTTGGCCAGATGGAGTGGGTGGAAGCAGCCATTGGGCACTGGGTGTGCTGGCCTGGAGTCCAGGGAAAACATGGTGCACCTGATGCCTGGGAGTGCCAGACAAATGACACCAGCCCTCCACATAGAACCATTCCTCGGAGTTTTACATGCTGAAGATGACAGGGTTATGAGGTGATGGGATATGAACTCAGAATGCCACCTCTTCGGTCCTGGGTCCCTTCTCCCTGGATTGTTCCCAGGGTCGGGCCTATGTTTCACTCTCCCCCTTGAATGCTCCAGGTCAGGAAGTGCTGACCCGCTCTCTCCTCCGGAAAACCGGACCCTGTCCTTCCAGCTTCTCCCCCACTGCCTCACCTTATCCCGACATTACCAGCTAGAGACGGACCAGCGCGGGGCAGTAAGGTGACACGCACCTGGTGAGGTGGGCAGAGAGGCAGCATTGCAGCCAGTGGCCCCCGTGAGCATGCATCACAGTTTCCTGGGGGACTGCTCACACCTCCGGAATCAGACATCCAAGGGTATAGCGGCCTGTGTTGAAAACGGCCCTTGTGTAATTCCTGTTGGGCCCTGGCCAGCATTTGGGAACGTCTGAATTTCATACCTTTTGGGTATCAGTGGAAGGGAAGGGGAGGGAAGAGGAAACAAGAATGGAAGTGGGATCATCAACGCAAGAATGTCCCAGATTCTTTGGTTCAGAGCAAGGATTCCCATTGCACATCCTAGTCCTTGCATAGCATGCTTTTCTGGCCCAAAGAGGAGGCTGAGGCAGACCCCTAGGGCCGGGGCTATCTGACAAAAGCTTAATGAAAATTGACAATGTATGTATATGTGCATACATGCATTTGGAATTACATATATATATATATACATTTAAAATTTGTGTATATATATATATATATATTTATATATAAGAATTTTATATATATATATTTGTATATGTGTATAGATGGTATATATTTACTTTTAAATATGTATATTTATACATGTTTATCTATATGTATAAGTTTATGCACATACACAGAGCTGGACACATTTACACTCACTGAGCACTACTTGCCTGATGCCAGATGCTGCATTTGTCCCCACAGTCCCGGGGGGCCACGCTGCTGCACCTCATGGCGCCTCGGAAGAAACTGAGGCCCAGGCGATTGAAGTCAGCAGTTTGCTCCTGCTTGAACCCAAACAGTTTGACCCTTAAGCTCTTTCTCTTAACCACGACTCTCTACCCTCTGGACAGTCGAAAAGGAACAGGCTCCAGCTTCTTCCGGTCAGTGGTATGTTAATGCCCACTGCCCGGCGGCCAGGGAGAGGCTCAGATCGCTCAGCCCCTGATTAGCTTCTGGGACCCTGGACCTGAGCCCCTTCTCAGGCTGCCACACTGGGAAGGGGCCAGGATGCAGTGTCACTCCGCCCCTCCCATTAGCACCTCCTCTCCCTGGGTGGACCTAGAAAGAACTCAGACTTGGTCACCTAGCCAAGCAATGAAGTGAGAGCATAAGGGAATCCTTCCTGTTGCTTCAATTGAAAGACTATTTTAGGGCAAGTTGCTTTGGTTGTTTTCCCAGGACAGGACCAGGTAATAAGTTATGGAGACCATTCCTGCATGCCAGTCCAGGAGCAGAGGGCATGATAGGCAGTCCTTTACCCTCATGGCCTCAAGGAGTCGGGTGGTAATTTTTCCTGCAGCTCAGATTGAGGAACTGGGAGCTGGGGGTGCCAGGGCTCAACCCCCCCAGTGCCCTCTGCAGAGCACCTGATGATTCAGGCAGAGCAGGCTATCCAACAGATTGCCCAGCCTGCCCAGCATGGAAGCATCTCTTCCCGCCCCAGTGGGTGGCTGAGCAGCCTACCTCACTCAGGGTCCTTGAAATCCATTAGATTTTGCGCCATGCACATCAGCCTGGGCTGGCTGAGTGGGCTGCTGTTAAGGGTCCTGGTAAGGACAGGGACCAAATGAGCCCCTCCCAAGGCTTCAGTTACCATTTCTTACTGACCTGAGGTCCAGAAACATCTGATGGGGCCAAGGAGGTGACCAGCCAGTCCTGTAATCCCCAGGGTCCAGAGAAGCGATGTGTCTAGGGCCCACAAAAAATGGGGAAGCTCTTTCTCTGAACTCCCCTCCCTGGGCCACTCAGCCTCCTGCCCTAGTTCTGTACAGGCCAACTTCACCTAAAATCTGCTAGTAACATGGTTCATGGAAGAAAAGCCATGTTCCAGGGCACAACTGTGTACTAAATGAAGGCTGGGCACCTCTGCGGCCACCCCACACCTCCTGGATGACCAGGCAAGCATCTCCAAGTCTGTGTGTTTGGAAGGTGGCCTTGGCAGCAGTGGTTTCCCTGCCTTAAAACAGGGCTCGACATACAGGGTGGAACAACTGTCCAAGGTCAAGCATTCTGGGAGCAGGGAACGACTCCCAAAGTAATGGGACAGTGAGCTCATCCAGACAGCAGACTTGGGCACCCCCTGTGCCGGGGCACCGCTGAACATGCTTTGCAATTGAAGTAGATCTGGACAAAGCCGGAGGAATAAACAAGCCATGGCCAAATCTGAAAAACATTCAGTGCCAACCATCTAAGTATTTCCAAATACTTTTTTAAATCCACAACCTCTTCAGCAATGTAATGAGATTAATTTCCCCGTATTTCTAGCATTTTTTAAAAAAGTGGTAACACTTTAAGAACCCAGTCATTATACATTCATTTGGTATTCATGGAAATAGCAGTGATCATAATGAATTCATTTGATATTCATGTGGTTGTCACATGCACTTTCATACATATACTATTGTAATGCAGCCTTCTTCTGGCTAGATGCCTTTTTATGATGCCAACTATTTCATCTGATCTGATTTTGCAGCCTCAAGGAGGTGATTTCTTCCATGTAGCTGGGGCTTTGTCTCAAGTCTAGCTAAGGTGCTTCAGGAGATATTCCAGTACAATTGCCACCTTAACTCCTACAGATTGACACCTACCCCCAGTCGTGTAAAAACCCTCGAAGCTCATGATTCCTCGGGTCTCATTCCCCAGCGCACCCAGTTTGGCTGATTGCGCACCATGCACTCCCTAAATACTGACTGAATGCTTGCACATTTGAATAGATACCGCGGATCCCCCGAACTGAGCATGCTCAAGCCATCTCACCCTCAGAACAAGGAAACCAAACTGAGTCCCTGTTTGCTTGCTTTGCTTTGGCTTCAGGAGCCTGTCTTCGAGAAGAATCTGCTATTCAGGAGTCTAATCCCCAATTCATGTTAACGCAACATAGAGACGAATCCTCATGAGCTTCATGATGAATGTGATCAGTGACCACTTGATCCTAGAAATGTGAAATGGAACAAGGCCAGAGCGTTTATCGCCGTGAGATGAGCGATGTCATCGCCTTGCGTTTCCCTGTGTGTGGCTTCGCAGTGGGCTTTTCCACCCTCCCTGTGTTTCACGTGCCCAGAACCCCTGAGAAATGGGGGTTCTTTGCTCCGTATCATGGGCGGTGATGGTGAGGCTCAGGAGAGCTGAGCACCCTGTCCAGAGCGTGGCCGGGCCGGCACGTATAGTTCTCGCCTGACTCAGGTCACCCCCTGGGTCTGCTTCATCTGCCGCCTGGGACAGGAAGAACCCTTTGTTCAATGGGGAGACATGCAAACACTTCCGTCATCATAGAGGGACTGGCCTCCGGGGGCATGGGGAGTGCTATTACAGCAGCTGCCCCAGGGCAGAGACGAAGAGGAAATTCTTGAAAGCAGAAGGTGGGGCATGGAAAAGCAGGGTGCCCAAAAGCTGCCATAGTCATCCCAGGGCAGGTCAAAAGGTGGGTTTCTTTCAGCATGTCTTCCTGGTCATCATGGGAATTGTGTCCTGGGGGGTAAACACAGGCCCTGCGAACCATTTTGCCAGCTGAGTTTCTGGGCCCAGAGGCGTGGGAAACTCAGACTGTAAAGCGAGATGACAGGAACCTTGGAGAAGGGGACCACGTGGGAAGGCGCTCGCTGATGACCCTTCACATTCTCTCACGTTTCCTGTCCCCAATCAAATGCATTATCACAGATTAGTTCAATTACCATAACAGGTAGAAAGTAATTTTTACTGATAGAATTAAAAGACTGGCAACTAACATCTTACAAGTGGCTTGAAGTCGCCTTAACAAAAATGTGATAGTAATCCATGCGATGCTCACATGGTCTGACAGTAAAATCGATTATTTACCTGTATCAGGGTGAATCCTCTGCCTGCTTCCTCTGGTTCCACCACGTCAGCCAAGTGCTAGGCTTTGGCGCCTCCATCTGCGCCTGGAGTTCCGTAGGAGTGGAATGATTGGATATGCACAGCCACTGGGACGAGACTCTGGGATCCAACTCACCCTTCTTTGCCTGATTCATGTGCAAACGCATCTGTTGGCCAGAAGATACTTAACTTAAATTAGTTAAAAATGCAACAACAACAGAAATCCATTGCATGATCATTACAGTTATGTTTGTACATAGACCTTGGTAAATCTAGTGCATTTACCTTTTAGTAAAGCAAATGAATTATTTCAGTCTTTTTTTTACATCTTTATGAATTGCCTTGGCAATATCAGAACATTCAAACTAAAAGCTATTCAGATATATATTAAAGAATGGATATGGACCATCCCTACACAAAGCCAAGTGCATTATTAATTTCTTCACAAAATATCTGAACAAGATTTTTCAATTAATTTTTTTCCTGTTGTGTTTGCCTCCACCTGACACCACAGATGTGATGTTGTCTTTTTCACAGCTGGAGACCAGCTAAAATGGCCTCTGGGATAATGTGAATATGTCAAGCAACAAAGAATATGGCATTTAAAGCAAGAGAATTCCTATATTCATGACAAAACTTTGCCCTTTTCTCATGCTCCTTTCCCAGCTCATTCAGATGAGTGTCTGCAATTTCCTGACCTACCAATTACTTCTTTAATGAGCAGGTTAGAAAGCCACACTGTGTCACATCCATGGCTAATACCCTCACTTATGGGACCCTGACCTCAGCCAACCAGCCTTCTCATGGTGTGTGGTGTGATTAATAGTTCCACGCCGCTCTGATTGCAGTCTGCAGCGCATTCCCCAAAGGCTTCGGCGCCATCTCAAGCCCTGACTGTTTGCTGCAAGCACAGCTTATCTCATGTGCATGCCCGGGTGGATGTGTACGCCTGGGTGCTGGGCACTTCCCATTGAGAGCCACCCTGAGCTTTGCAAGCAGCCGTGTATCCGATCATGCCATTGTCCCCAGCCTATCGAGCGTGCTCAATGAAGGACAAGATTCTGTCTATATTCGAGTCTGTGTCTACAAAACTTCTAAATAAACAGTAAGGGAAATAAATTCTCTTGAACTGATGACTGCATTCGAAAGGCTTGAATTTAATTTATGTAGCAATTACATTTGGTCTAATTGGTTGATTTGTGAAACGATTGGCAGTGGTGACTCCAGCCTGCTTGTTGGTGTCGGTGGTGATGCTCTCCTCTGAGGACACCTTGGCCACACGAGCTCTCACCCTCACTTGTCTTCTGCAGCCTCACGGCAATTTGGGGGGATGGCTCTTAATGGAATCGGTTTAGTTGTGTAGGTGAAAAAGGGAACAGGTGTGTGAGATCTTGCGGTGCGTTCTTGCGTGTGTTAGATTACTGCATTCACTGTTAATCAAAGGTGATCTATTCATACTCTCAGTTAACCATTTATTCAGGTAAAATAATTCATTGAGCATCTGCTCTGAACGATAACCCTTAATACTTACTTATTCACTCATTCATTCAACAACTAGTTGTAAGAGCTCTGCCTAGAGGACTTCATGAATCCCTTAAGAGAAAATGAAGTGTGTCCTTCCCAGCTCCTGAGGAGCATCACTACCCTGGGGGTGACAAAAACGAAAGCAACAGTGCTCATCGGGGCAGCCAGTGCAGCACGTTCTCCAGGTGACACTCACTCACCAGCCTTGGAGCGGGGAGGATGCCGGTTTTTGCCTCCCAAAATGACAGATGTTTTTTGGGCATCTTGTGACTTGCTAGTAGTCAAAACTATGAATGCACAAACCGTGAGTCTCAGGTCCTGAGTAGCAACACACCCTGGGTGCCCTGTGAGCTCCGAGGCCCGCCCAGTCCTGGATGTCCCCACCACACTGAGGAGGACCTTCCACTGCACGTGGAGAATGGATATGGGGTGCGGGGCAGGAATGGAAGCCAGAGCCTCTCAGGAAGAGTCAGCTCTGCTTCTGCCTTATGTTTCCTACTGACCTAAATTCCATTCTAGTTCATGATGTCCTCTGCTTTTGGAATGTCCGCATTGACCTCCAGCTCAGAATGTAGGACGATGGCCAACGTGAAAGCTGGAGGCGCTGTCCATCAGTCAGCAGTACTGAGCTCAGGCTGCCAAAGCCCTGGTCCCCTGGAGACTGGGAAGCCAAGCTTGGTTTCCATGCAGTGTAAGCCATGTTTTCTCAACAGTAAACTAGGGTGAAGCCCACATCAGTCCACACTTGGGGCTAAGAAAGTCACCATCAGTGAAGGGCTCCACCCTCACTGTGCCATGGAAATTCAAAATAGTAACAAAAATACTGCACTGACCTTTCCTTCAGCCAGCATCCATGCCAACTCTAAGTTCAACAAACAGGGGTTTGTTTTACACTGAGAGTTGTTATATGCAGTGAAAATTGGAGCATCCATGACCCTAAAGCACTTGAAGATTTTTGATACCCCTCCAGAATCTGTAGAAAGGGATGCAGGTGGCAGAGGGTGAATGTGCCCTGCTTCATGCTGTCCAACATGCAGACCAGTTGTTTGCTGGGGGCTGTTCACATTTCAGTTGTGTGTCTCTCCTGGGACCACCAATCACAGGACTCACCCTCTGAGCAAAGCAGTTGGTCATAGCTGATATGTGACGCAAACAAGGCCATGTGTAGTCCACAGTTGAGATGTGTTCGTTCTAGGAGAGGAGATCTCTGCTGGCTCTTGGCTACCTTTCCTGTCATGCGGAGCCTGTCAGTCTGTCTGTCTGTAAAATGAAGCCAAATGAAAATCAAAAAGGATGGAAAACAGATGTGAGAGAGAGAAAGAGAGGGGCTCTGGTCTCCCTGTGTCCCCATCCCAGTCGTGGGTAGCTGGTTAGTTTCCTTTTTTTGGTTTTCTCTTGTTTATTATTTTTTTTCTATTAAAAAATATTTTTTAAATTTATTTTGGTATCATTGATATACAATCACATGAGCAACATTGTGGTTACTAGATTCGCCCTATTATCAAGTCCCCACCACATACCCCATTACAGTCACTGTCCATCAGTGTAGTAAGAGGCTATAGAGTCCCTACTTGTCTTCTCTGTGTTATACTGCTTTCCCCATGCCCCCCCCACATTATGCTAATCGTGATGCCCCTTATTCCCCTTGTCCCTCCCTTCCCACCCATCCTCCCCAGTCCCTTTCCCTTTGGTAACTGTTAGTCCATTCTCAGGTTCTGTGAGTCTGCTGCTGTTTTGTTCCTTCAGTTTTTGCTTTGTTCTTAAACTCCACAGATGAGTGAAATCATTTGGTACTCATCTTTCTCTGCCTCGCTTATTTCACTGAGCACAATACCCTCTAGCTCCATCCAGGTTGTTGCAAATGGTAAGATTTGTTTTCTTCTTATGGCTGAATAATATTCCATTGTGTATATGTACCATATCTTCTTTATCCATTCATCTACTGATGGACACTTAGGTTGCTTCCATATCTTGGCTATTGTAAATAGTGCTATGATAAACATAGGGGTGCATATGTCTTTTTCAAACTGGGCTGCTGCATTCTTAGGGTAAATTCCTAGGAGTGGAATTCCTGGGTCAAATGGTATTCCTATTTTGAGTTTTTTGAGGAACCTCCATACTTCTTTCCACAATGGTTGAAGCTGGTTAGTTTTCTCAATCTCTAAACTAGTCCCTGTTGCCCTCCCTGCCACATGAACTAATATATTCATGTCTTGCAAGTTACCTGATGCGGGTGTCTGTCGCTGGAAATGAGAAGAGCCCGACTAACAGGGACTGTTACATATGTTTATTACAGTTGAGACCACTCTGTGCTTCCAAGGTCCTGCGTGTCGGCTGAGTCCCATCTGTCCTGCTCAGCCCTTCCAGGAAAGGGAAATCCAGCACTCCACATCTTCCAATCACTAGCAAACTGCCTTCAAACACATCCCTTGACTACCATGAGGTCATTTTACTCATCTGGCCTGTCCTAAATCCCCTTGGGAGAGGCAACTCAAGCTGTTTAGATCAAGGCCAGGTCCTTGGGGTTGGGGGCGGGGGGAGTCTGCCTTCTGCATCATCTCCTGGCCCAAATTCCAGCCAATTTCTCAGAAAGCCCTTGCCTTTAAAAGCCATCCTGACTGGTGTATTTCTCCAGATGTTTTGTGATCTCACCTCTTGGTCATGTCTCTAGGATTTTGCCCACCATCAGGGTCAGACCTGCTGTCTCCCTGCTGGTTATTCTCTGAGTCCCTTTCTTAGAGACTGGGGCTTATCCTCCTTTAGTCTGTCAGCATCACTATTCCAAAAGAACCTTTATAAAATCTATTCTTGGAAGATAATCGCTTCACTCAGCTTATGGGTGACGATGGTCAGAGCGTAATTAACTGACAGTCCCACGTTCCTTTCTAGTATTTTAACTTTGACCATTGGTCTACAGCCCTTGATATACTCCTGTAAGAGGTGACGCCTGATCTTGCTCCCGCTGTCTGACAGCACTGACTCCTGCCTTGTGTTCACTCTGAGAGGCTTTCTGCTCCCTTACTAAGAAAAGTTCTCAGTCTAACTGTTCAGCATCTGGCGGCTGAAGCTCCAGATGTATCTGTGCTCGGTGCAGGACACACTTTGAACTACGTCTAGTCCCACGTGGCTGCTTTCCTCCTGTGGCCTGTTGAACTCCTGGCAGAAAAGCAAAGAAAACAAAGTGCCCTTGCACACAACCGAACTTGTATTTGGGCCGCCGATGTGGCTGGAATTACAATCTGGAGCATTTTTCCTCTTTTGACATGACTGTGTTTCATCTACCAGAAGTCTAAGCCGTTCTGCCTGGAAATGGCTGTCTGCAGGATAGCCATGTGGAGATGCTGCCTGGACAATGTTTTGCCCTGGTCTCCCCACCTGACAGTAACGTGCAACCCTGGAACTCAGCAACCAGGCTTCTCCTGGACCAAAAGTGTCCTGAGGGCCTCTTGGCAAAGAGGAAGTAGGATTTGAATAAGCCAACACTCTGGACATTATTCTGCATGCCACAGATTGTTGCCATAGTCTCCTTGACCTCAGGAGCAAAGCATCTATGCCTAGAGGCCAACAAGGTGTTTCTGTTCATTGAAATGTGGTAAATCAAGGAAGTTGCACAAGAAGAGTTGAATTAAATACGATTGCAAGGAAAACAATCTCCAGGCATTTGGCATGGAGGGAAACTTCCCTTAGTTCCCAGGACGACCCTTCATAAATGGACGATCCAGAAGCCGGGGTAATCCTCTATGCCTGCAGGGCCTGGAACAAGAGCTCATCTCCATAACAAATTTGATACCCTGGCCACGTTCCCAAATCAATCATCCTGGACCTTGAAAATGGCAGTGTTGCTCCTGGTAACAGCATTCAGAACCTGCAAGCAAGGATCTGAATTTCAATTCCCAAGGCTTCCAATCTGCAACTGAACTTAGGTTACGGCCATCAAAATCTGGCAATGGAGACCATAGTGATTTCCACCTGTTGAATTATTTTTCCCTCCAAAAGCCATTTGTTTTAACTAAAGATGGGGCTGCCTGATCTGGGGTTCGGTCTGGTAGCAGCATGGGAGCACGGTCAGGAGGCTGCAGGAGGTTAATACGAGCAGTGTAGACAATAGGCTATTCTTCAGAGGGCAAAGGAAACTGTCTCTAATTTTTCAAGGGCTCTGCTTTATTTCAGCAAGGCTCATTAGCTGTGATGCTCCCATAAGCAATAAAACATTACATTTGCTCTTAAACTTTACCCATTCTACAGGAATCCATATCTTTCAGGGATATTATTAGTATCTTAGAAACCCCAGCAGATACCTCTTCCTGCTGCCCAAGGCGTTTAAGTGGGAGACGGTTCTACACACTGAGTCTGTGCAAGTAAAGAAAATCTTGCTTTCAGGCCGTATTCCTCAGGTTTGTCAGCCCGCCTTGCCCTCTCTAGCTTCTTTGCTGCGCCTTCACCAGGTAACTTCCAGCTTTGGAAGAGGACAAACTCTGCCAGTCCTGCATTTTCTAAACCAAGTCCCTGTGAAGCTTCTTATCATGTATGTCTCAACTGCACAGACAGATTGCCAGCTTAAGTCCTCTCCCTTTGGCCACTAACGTACCTTGGATCTCATACCTGTGGGGAAAATGCCAAATCTAGCGGCTCGGACTGCAGAGAACAAGATCACTTTCAACAGGAAGCGGCGGCTCCTGAACAATAGCTGCGACTGGGTTTCATGTGTTGTCTGAGTTCTTGTTATCTGATACCTGCATGTTAGAGCTTTCCTTTTCTTTTTCTGATCCTAGTAAAACATGATTCTGAAGCAAATGCTGCTTTTCCCTGAGAATGAATAGCACACTTTTTCTAAAAACAGGGTAAACTAACTGCCCTCTTGCTCTGCCAGGCTGAGAGCCTCTGATGTCCCTGGAGCTTCTGCAACCTGGCTGCCGGCCTCGCTCACCACAGAGTCAAGTTCATGTTTTCTGCTCTTTTGAGAGGCACTCTCTTTCCTCCATGACTGTTGCTGTAATTACACAAATGATCTGCTCCAGTGTCACTGCTAGTCAAAAGTGTCACCTAAAATTAAAAATTCATGCAAAATCTAGAGTTGCAACGTTTAAGCAGACAGCGGAGACCTGATTTGATTTTACATCAATGTTCTACTTAACCCTTTTGTGGCTAAGCGAGGGGTGGGCTGTGTGGGGGCCCTGAGAGTTCCCTGGGCAGGTCACCTGGAAGATGGCCATGAGCGGAGTCTACTCAGACCACTGTAGCAAAATACCACACACTGGGTGACTTAAACGACAGACACACACTTTCTCACAGTTTTGGAGCCTCTAAGCCCATGATCGAGGTGTCAGCAGGGAAGAGTTTTCTGAGCTCGCTCTCTTTGGCTTGTGGATGGCGTCTTCATATGGCCTTCCCTGGATGTATCTCTGTGTCCAAGTTTCCTCTTCTTATAAGAACATAAATACATTTGGATCAGGGACCACCCTAATGACCTCATTTTACGGTAATCATTAATTACCATCTTTAAGACTTTTATCTCCAAGCATTCTGAGATACTGGGGTTAGAAATTCAACATATGAATTCTGGGGGACACAATTCAGCTCGTGACAATGACTCTCTGCCCTTTTAGGTGAGCCAGTGTCCAAATAGGAAGGCCTAGTTGTCTGTGGATTTCTGTTTCCAGTAGATCCAGATTCACAAGATAACCATTGTGGAGAAATTGTGTTCTTAATTATGCTGAAGAAGAGGGCTTAGATTCTGAACAATTCCTCAGATGCCTTAAATATTGGGTTGTAAAAGATGCTAAATTTTAAATTTTATGCCAACATTTTTCCACTTACTTGTGCTTAAAATATTGGTAAATCCATGAGAATGACAGGGGAAGCATATTATTATTATTAATATTATTTAAATTTTAAAATATTTAAATTAATATACAACTAGTTAATTTTTGGAATGTTTTTATTTATTACTTTATTTTTATTTTTATTTTTATTAAGGTATTATTGATATATACTCTTATGAAGGTTTCACATGAAAAACCAATGTGGTTACTACATTTACCCATATTATCAAGTCCCCACCCATACCCCAGTGCAGTCACTGTCCTTGGGTGTAGTAAGATGCCACAGAGTCACTACTTGTCTTCTCTGTGCTACACTGTTTTCCCCATGATCCCCCACACCACGTGTACTAAACAAAATACCCCTCAATCCCCTTCTCCCACACTGCCCACCCGCCATCCCCTTTGGTAACCACTAGTTCCTTCTTGGAGTCTCTGAGTCTGCTGCTATCTTGTTCCTTCAGTTTTGCTTTGTTATTATACTCCACAAATGAGGGAAATCATTTGGCACTTGTCTTTCTCCGCCAGGCTTATTTCACTGAGCATAATATCCTCCAGCTCCATCCATGTTGTTGCAAATGGCAGGATTTGTTTCCTTCTTATGACTGAATAATATTCCATTGTGTATATGTACCACCTCTTCTTCATCCATTCATCTACTGATGGACACTTAGGTTGCCTCCATATATTGGCTATTGTAAAAAGTGCTGCAATAAACATAGGGGTGCATCTGTCTTTTGGAATCTGAGAACTGGTATTCTTTGGGTAAATTCCAAGGAGTGGGATTACCGGGTCAAATGGTATTTCTATTTTTAGTTTTTTGAGGAAGCTCCATATTGCTTTCCACAATGGTTGAACTAGCTTACATTCCCACCAGCAGTGTAGGAGGGCTCCCCTTTCTCCGCATCCTCGTCAGCATTTGTTGTTCTTAGTCTTTTGGATGCTGACCATCCTTACTGGTGTGAGGTGATATCTCAGTGTGGTTTTTATTTGCATTTACCTGATGATTAGTGATGTGGAGTATCTTTTCATGTGTCTGTTGGCCATCTAAATTTCTTCTTTGGAGAACAGTCTCTTCATATCCTCTGCCCATTTTTTAATTGGGTTAATTGCTTTTGGGTGTTGAGGCATGTAAGTTCTTTATATATTTTGGATGTTAACCCCTTGTGGAATATGTCATTTACAAATATGTTCTCCCATACTGTAGGATGCCTTTTTGTTCTGTTGATGGTGTCCTTTGCTGTACAGAAACTTTTTAGTTTGATGTAGTCCCATGAGTTCATTTTTACTTTTGTTTCCCTTGCTCCAGGGATGCGTTCAGGAAGAAGTTGCTCATGCTTGTATTCAGGAGATTTTTGCCTATGTTGTCTTCTAGGAGTTTTATGGTTTCATGAATTACATTCAGGTCCTTGATCCATTTCAAGTTTACTTTTGTATATGGGGTTAAACAAAAATCCAGTTTCATTCTCTTGCATGTAGCTGTCCAGTTTTGCCAACACCAGCTGTTGAAGAGACTGTCATTTCCCCATTGTATGTCCATGGCTCGTTTATTTGGTCATATATGATTGGGTTTATCTCAGGGCGCTCTACTCTGTTCCATTGGTCTATGGGTCTGTTCTTGTGCCAGTACCAAATTGTCTTGAGTACTGTGGCTTTGTAGTAGAGCTTGAAGTTGGGGAGCATAATCCCCCCAGCTTTATTCTTCCTTCTCAGGATTGCTTTGGCTATTT
The DNA here is from genome assembly GCA_029783875.1 of Phataginus tricuspis. NCBI lineage: Eukaryota > Metazoa > Chordata > Mammalia > Pholidota > Manidae > Phataginus > Phataginus tricuspis. The sequence goes on from JAQQAC010022981.1 coordinate 3,731,884, forward strand.
GGGGTCTTTTGTGGTTCCATATGAATTTTAGAATGATTTTCTCTAGTTCACTGAGGAATGCTGCTGGTATTGCATTGAATCTGTAGATTGTTTTAAGCAGGATAGCCATTTTGACAACATTAATTCTTCCTATCCATGAGCATGCGATGTGTTTCCATTTATTTACATCTTCTTTAATTTCTCTCATGAGTGTCTTGTATAGGTTTTCAGAGTGTAGGTTTTTCACTTCCTTGGTTAGATTTATTCCTAGGTATTTTATTCTTTTTGATGCAATTGTGAATGGAATTGTTTTCCTGATTTCTCTCTCTGCTAGTTCATTGTTAGTGTATAGAAATGCCACAGATTTCTGAGTATTAATTTTGTATCCCGCAACTTTGCTGAATTCAGATATTAGATCTAGTAGTTTTGGAGTGGATTCTTTAGGGTTTTTTATGTGCAATATCAGGTCATCTGCAAACAGGGACAGTTTAACTTCTTCCTTGCCAATCTGGATGCCTTTTATTTCTTTGTGTTATCTGATTGCTGTGGCTAGGACTTCGAGTACTACGTTGAATAGAAGTGGAGAGAGTGGGCATCCTTGTCTTGTTCCTGATCTTAAGGAAAAGCTTTCAGCTTCTTGCTGTTAAGTATAATGTTGGCTGTGAGTTTGTCATATATGGCCTTTATTATGTTGAGATACTTGCCCTCTATACCCATTTTGTTGAGAGTTTTTATCATGAATGGATGTTGAATTTTGTCAAATGCTTTTTCAGCATCTATGGAGATGATCATGTGGTTTTTGTCCTTCTTTTTGTTGATGTGGTGGATGATGTTGATGGATTTTTGAATGTTGTACCATCCTTGCATCCCTGAGATGAATCCTTCTTGATCATGATGGATTATCTTTCTGATGTATTTTTTAATTCGATTTGCTAATATTTTGTTAAGTATTTTTGCATCTATGTTCATCAGGGATATTGATCTGTAATTTTCTTTTCTTTGAGGTGTCTTTGCCCGGTTTTGGTATTAGAGTGATGCTGGCCTCATAGAATGAGTTTGGAAGTATTTCCTCTTCTACTCTTTAGAAAACTTTAAGGAGGATGGGTAATTAGGTCTTCACTAAATGTTTGATAAAATTCAGCAGTGAAGCCATCTGGTCCAGACATTTTGTTCTTAGGTAGGTTTTTGATTACCAGTTCAATTCCATTGCTGGTAATTCTTCTGTTCAGATTTTCTGTTTCTTTCTGGATCTGTCTTGGAAGTTGTATTTTTCTAGAAAGTTGTCCATTTCTTCTAGGTTATCCAGTTTGTTAGCACATATTTTTTCATGGTATTCTCTAATAATTCTTGGTATTTCTGTGGTTTCCATTGTGATTTTTCCTTTCTCATTTCCGATTCTGTTTATGTGAGTAGAATCTCTTTTGTTCTTGATAAGTCTGGCTAGGGGTTTATCCATTGTGTTTATTTTCTCAAAGAACCAGCTCCTGCTTTCATTGATTTATTCTATTGTTTTATTCTTCCCAATTTTTTTTATTTCTGCTCTAATATTTATTATGTCCCTCCTTATACTGACTTTGGGCCTCATTTGTTCTTCTTTTTCTAGTTTCATTAATTGTGAGTTTAGACTGCTCATATGGGATTTTTCTTCTTTCCTTAGGTAGGCCTGTATTGCAATATACTTTCCTCTTAACACGGCCATCGCTGCGTCCCACAGATTTTGCAGTGTTGAATTATTATTGTCATTTGTCTCCATATATTGCTTGATCTCTGTTTTTACTTGGTCATTGATCCGTTGGTTATTTAGGAGCATGTTGTGAAGCCTCAATGTGTTTATGGCATTTTTCATTTTCTTTGCGTAACTTATTTCTCGCTTCATACTTTTGTGATCTGAGAAACTGGTTGGTACAATTTCAATCTTTTTGAATTTACCAAGGCTCTTTTTGTGGCCTAGTATATGATCTATTCTTGAAAATGTTCTATGTGCACTTGAGAAGAATGTGAATTCTGCTGCTTTTGGGTGTAGAGTTCTGTAGATGCCTCTTAGGTCCATCTATTCTATTGTGTTGTTCAGTTCCTCTTACTTATTTTCTGTCTGGTTGATCTGTCCTTCAGAGTGAGTGGAGTGTTGAAGTCTCCTAGAATGAATGCATTGCATTCTATTTTTCCTTTTAATTCTGTTACTATTTGTTTCACATATGTAGGTGCTTCTCTTTTGGGCACATAGATATTTATAATGGTTGTATCTTCTTGTTGGGTTGACCCTTTTATCATTGTGTAATGTCCTTCTTTGTCTCTTGTGACTTTCTTTGGTTTTATGTCTATTTTGTCTGATACAAGTACTGCAACTCCTGCCTTTTTCTCCCTATTAGTTGCATGAAATATCTTTTTCCATCCCTTCACTTTTAGTCTGTGTATGTCTTTGGGTTTAAAGTGAGTCTCTTTTAGGCAGCATATAGATGGGTCTTGTTTTTTTTATCCATTCAGTGACTCTATGTCTTTTGATTGGTACATTCAGTCCATTTACATTTAGGGTGATTACCGATAGGTATGTACTTATTGGCATTGCAGACTTTAGAATCTTGGTTAACAAAGGTTCAAGGTTAACTTCCTTACTATCTAAGAGTCTAAGTTAACTCCCTTAATATGCTATTACAAACATAATCTAAAGGTTCTTTTTTTTCTTTCCTTCCTCCTTTTTCTTCCTCTTCCATTCTTTATATATTAGGTATCATATTCTGTACTCTTTGTCTAACACTTGATTGACATTGAAGATAGTTATTTTAGTTTTTGTGTTTGCTTAGTAATTAGCTGTTCTACTTTCTTTACTGGGGTTTTGTTACCTCTGGTAACAGCTATTAAACCTTAGGAACACTTCCATTTAGAGCAGTCCCTCCAAAATACGCTGTAGAGATGGTTTTGGGGAGGTAAATTCTCTCAGCTTTTGCTTATCTGGAAATTGTTTAATCCCTCCTTCACATTTAAATAATCATCTTGCTGGATAAAGTATTCTTGGTTCAAGGCCCTTCTGCTTCATTGCATTAAATACATCATGCCACTCCCTTCTGGCCTGCAAGGTTTCTGTTGAGAAGTCTGATGATAGCCTGATGGGCTTTCCTTTGTATGTGACCTTATTTCTCTCTCTGGCTGCTTTTAATAGTCTGTCCTTATCCTTGATCTTTTCCACTTTAACTACTATATGTCTTGGTGTTGTCTTCTTTGGGTCCCTTGTGTTGGGAGATCTGTGCATCTCTATGGCCTGAGAGACTATCTCCTTCCCCAGATTGGTGAAGTTTTCAGCGATTACCTTCTCAAAGACACTTTCTATCCCTTTTTCTCTCTTCTTCTTCTGGTACCCCTATAATGCAAATATTGTCCCGTTTGGATTGGTCACACAGTTCTCTCAATATTCATTCATTTTTAGAGATTCTTTTTTCTCTCTGTGCCTCAGCTTCTTTGTGTTCCTCTTCTCTAGTTTCTATTTCATTTATCATTTCCTCCACCATATCCAATCTGCTTTTAATACCATCCATTGTGCTCTTCAATGATTGGATCTCTGACCGGAATTCATTCTTAAGTTCTTGAATGTCTTTCCATACCTCCATGAGCATGTTAATGATTTTTATTTTGAATTCCCTTTCAGGAAGAGTCATGAGGTCCATGTCATTTAAATCTTTCTCAGGAGTGGTTTTAATAATTTTACTCTGAACCAGATTCCTTTGGCCTTTCATATTTGTATATGGTGCCCTCTAGTGCCCAGAAGCTCTACTCCCTGGAGCTGCTCAGCCCCTGAAGCAATGTCGGGGGTCACAAGGGAGTGGTATTGGTGCCTGGGAGGAGGAAAGAGCTGTTTCTTGCTACCCAACAGCTATGTGTGTCTCCACTGCCTGAATCAGTGGGCTGAGCATACAGGTGTAAGCCTCTGTACTTTGCATTTGTAGTTGCTGCAGACAGATCTTCCCTCTGGCTGGCCTAATGCCAGGGTAGGGTTTGCCGGTTTGTGAGCCAGGTGGGACTGGCCAGGAGATAGGTGCAGTAGTCTGCCTGTCACAGAAGGGGTTCTTGGAGCTGTATAGCCAGCCAGGGAGCTGGAGCACCTGAAGATCATCTAAGAAGGAAGATTTCTTTTTCCTCCTTAAATATGACAGTCTATATGGCAAAGCTCCCAACCTGCTGGGTGGAGTGCACCCGGACAATTTTGTCTACCTGTCCTCTGTCCTGAGCAGTAAGCTCTGTGCAACCCTTGCCGCTTTAGCAGCCCTCTTGCTAAGGGCTTCCTTGTTAGGAAGTCTCTCAGACTGCCCACCTTTCTTTTGTCCCATAGCAGCCGGATATAGATCCCTGCTTTCCGCAAGTGGCTGGAATCTTAGTCTCTCCAGGAATTCTGCCTGTCTTAGCTTTCCAACCCCATAATCACAAGAGTATCATGCAAGGACCATGAATTGTAGGTTTGTGCTCCCAGAGCAGATCTCCGGAGTTAGGTATTCAGCAGTCCCAGGCCTCCACTCCTTCCCTGCCCGGTTTCTCTTCCTCCTGCCAGTGAGCTGGGGTGGGGGAAGGGCTTGGGTTCCCACCAGGCCACAGCTTTGGTAAAATACCCTGCTCTGTGAGGTCTGCTCTTTTCTCCAGGTGTATGCAGTCTGGCATAGTCCCCTTTCCTGTTGCTCTTTCACGATTAGTTGTATTAATTATATTTTCATATTATATGCGGTTTTAGGAGGAAACCTCTGTCTCATCTCTCATGCCGCCATCTTTAATCTCTCTGGAATGTTTTTAGTGTATGATTCCATATGTTTAAACATCTATATGTAGATTGATTTAACCGCCACTGTGATCAGCGTACACAGCAATTCCATCAGCCAAGAAGATTCCCTTGGCTGCCCCTTCGCAGCCAAATCCTTCAGACACCCACTGATATGTTCTCTATCTATGTAGATCAGCTTTTGTGAGCACAGCATATAAATAGAATCACTCAGTGTATAACCTTTGGAGAGGTGCCTCTTTGACCCAGAATAATACTTTTGAGAATCACCCATGTTGGAGGCATCATTAGCTCATTCCTTTTGATCGCTGAGTGGTATTCCATTGTATAGCTGGCCCTCAATCTGCTCATCCATTCATCTTTTGAATGATTTTTGTGTTAGTTCCGGTTTTCAGTGATTAGGAATAAAGCTGCTATAAACATTCACATATAGTTTTATGTGTGAACGTATGTTTTTCGTCTCTTGAGTAAACACCTAGGAGTAGGATTTCTGCTTCATATGGTAATTGTATGTTTAACTTTATAAGTTGCTGTCAAAATTTCTCAGAGGGGCTGCGCTACTTTTCATTTATGCCAGCAATGTGCGAGAGTTGTTCCACCTCATACCAGTATCTGGTAGTGTCGAAGTGTTTGTGTGTTTTTGTTTATTTGTGCTCTGTGGGTTTTTTCTTTTGTTCTGTTTTGTTTTTTTCCATTTAATGGGTGTGTAGTTTGCAGGCTTGATTTGCATTTTTCTACTGGCTAAAGATGTTCAGCATCTTTTCACGGGCTTATTTGCCATTTGTACATCTTCTTTGGTGAAGTGTCTTTTCAAAGCATTTTCTCATTTTTTTTAATAGAGTTGCTTGTTTCCTTATCATTGAATTTTGAGTTTTTTACATACTCTCATACAACTCCTTTTTCACATATTTATTTTGCCTATATTTTCTCCTAGCCTGTAGCTTGTCTTTTAATTTTTTTTAATCATATCAGAAAACTCTTTGCCTAACTTAAAATCATAAATATGTTTTCAATGTTCTCTTCTGAAAACTTTACAGTTTTAGGCTTTATATTTATATCTTTGATCTATTTTGAGTTATCTTTTGTATAATGTATAGGATATATGATAAAATTAATATTTTCTGCATGTGAATGTATAATTATTGAAAGACTATCCTTTCTACATGGAATTGCTTTTGTAATTTGGTAAAAAATCAGTTAACTTCCCAGATGGGTTGACTGGTGAATCCTATAGAACATTTAAGGAAAATATTATACCAATTCTCCACAATCTATTCCATAAGATAGACAAAGAAGGAATACCTCCTAATTCATTTTATAAGGTCGGCATTACCTTAATACCAAAACTAGACAAAGACATTACAAGAAGAGAAAACTACAAACTGATACTCTATGAATATATATGCAAAAACCCTCAATAAAATGTTAGCATATCAAATAAAAAATTATATGCCACAACCAAGTGGGATTTACACCAGGTATGCAAGGCTAATTAACTTTCAACATCAATGTAATCCAACATATCAACAGACTAAAAAATAAAGATCATGTCAATAGATGTAGAAAAATCATTTGACAAAATCCAACACTCATTCATGATAAAAATTCTCAGTAAACTAAGAATAGAGGGAAACTTTCTCAACTTGATAAATTATATCAACAGAAACCCAACAGTTAACATCATACTTAATAATGAGAAACCTGAAGCTTTCCCACTAAGATCAGATACCAGGCAAGGATGTCCCCTCTCACCACTCCTTTTTGACATTGGACTGAATATTCTTGTTAATGCAATAATAAAAGGAAGTAAAATATCTGCATATTGGAAAAGAAGAAATAGAATTGTCTTTGTTCACATATGACCTGATCATATAGGCAGAAAAGGTGAAAGAATTAATTTTTTGAAAACCCTCCTAGAACTAATAAGCATTATAGTAAAGTTACAGGATACAAGATTAATATAAAATAGCTGATTACTTTCCTATATACTAGCAAGGTACAAGCAGAATTTGAAATTAAAAACACAATACCACTTTGGGTGACATATTGGCACCCCCAAAACTGAAACACTTATGTATATATTTAATAAAATATATATAACAAGAATTTGAGTTAAACTAAAAAACTCTGATGAAGGATATAAAAAAAGAACACTTCAGTGGAAATATAGTCCATATTCAAGGATAAGAAGACTCAGTATTGTCAATATGTCAGTTCTTGATCTAAACATTCAATGCAATCCCAATCAAAATCACAGGAAGTTATTCTGTGGATATCAACAAAATGATTCTGAAGTTTATATGGAGAAGCAAAGACCCAGACAGCCAACACAATATTGAGGGAGAAAAAAGTTGGAGACTGGTACTACCCAACTTCAAGGCTTACTATAAAGCTACAGTGATCAAGACAGTGTGATAATAGTGAAAGAATAGACAAAGAGAGCAGTGGAACAGAACAGAGAGCCCTAAAATAGACCCATACAAACACAGTCAACTGATCTTTGACAAAGGACTAGAGGCAATACAATGAATAAAAGATGGCCTTTTCAGTAGATGATACTGGAACACCTGGATAATCCATAATGCAAAAAAACAAATCTAGATAGTCACAGACCTTATATCCTTCACAAAAATAAACTCAAAATGGATCACAGACCTAGAAGTAAAATGCTAAACTCTGCATATCCTAGAAGAGAACCTAGGAGGAACCTAGATGAGCTTTAGCTTGGCAATGACATTTTAGATAAAATATCAAAGGCACAATCCATGAAAGAAATAACTGATAAGCTGGACTTCATTAAATTAAAAACTTCTACTATGCAGAAGACAATGTCAAGAGGATGAAAAGACAAGCCATAAATGGGGGAAGATATTTGCCAATGACATATCTGATAAAAAGTTATCCAAAATATATGAAGAACTCTTAAAATTCAACAGTAAGAAAAAAACCCAATTTTAAAGGGGCCAAAACCTTAACAGATACCTCACTAAGGAAGATGTACAGATGACTAATAATCACATGAAAAGATGCTCCACATTATATGTCACCAGAGAAATGTGAATTAAAACAACAAGCTATTACTACACACCTACTAAAATGGCCCAAATCCAGAACACTGACAGCTCCAAATACTGGTAAGAATGTGGAACAAGAGGAACATTCATTCATTTGTCTTGGGAATGCAAAATGGTACAGCAACTTTGAAGACAGTGTGATGGTTTCCTACAAAATTATACATACTCTTACATATAATCTAGTATTCATGCTCCTTGGTACTTACCTAATGGAATTGAAAACATGTTCACACAAAAACCTGTACATTGATGTTTATTGATTTTTCATTCATAATTGTCAAAACTTGGAAGCAACCAAGATGTCCTTTAGTATGTGAATGGATAAATAAATATGGTACATCCAAACAATGGAATATTATTCAGCACTAAAAATGATCTACCAAGCTGTGAAAAGCATGGAGGAAACATTAATGCATATTAGAAAGTGAAAGAAGTCAATCTAAAAAGGATATTTACTATATGATTCCAACTATATGACATTCTGGAAAGGTACAACTACAGAGACAGCAAAAATATCAGTGGTTGACAGGCATTGGGGGTGGGAGCAAGTATGGAGGAATGAATAGGCAGAGCACAGAGGATGCTTAGGGCAGTGAAAATTACTCTGTATGATAATTATGGATATATGTCATATATTTGTCCAAACACATAGAATGTACCACATCAAAAATTAATCCTAAGGTAAATTATGGATTCTGGGTGACTATAGTATGTCAATGTAGGTTCATCCTTGGTAAAAACTGGACCACTCTAGCAAGTGATGCTGATGATAGGTAAGACTATGCATGTGTGGGGGCTGGGGGTATATAGGAAGTCTCTGCACCTCCCTCTCAATTTTGTTATAAACCTAAAACTTTCTGAAAAAATTAAGTCCTCGAAAAAAATCAATTTTTTGTATTTTGGTAGATCTATTTCTGGACTCTCTATTCAGTTCCTTTGATAAATATATCTGTGATTTCACCAGTATCCCAGTTTTGATTACTGTAGCTTATGTGAAGTCTTAAAATTGGGCAATGTGAGCCCTTTAATTTCATTTCTTTTTCAAAATTGTCTTGGCTATTCTGGCTCCTTTGCCCCTTCATACACATTTTATAGTTAACTTGTCAATATATACAAAAAATTCTATTGTGGTTTTATTGGAAGTGTAATAAATCTTTAGAACAGTTTGGGGAAAATTAATGTGCTAAGTAGCTTTAGTCTTCTATCCATGAACATAGTATGTCTCTCCATTTATTTAGGTCATCTTTAATTTATTTCATCAGCATTTTGTAGTTTTTGTTGCCAGAGACTTTACATGATTTGTGAGATTTATACCTAAGTATTTTTGCTTTTAGAGTTATTGTAAATGTTTCTTTTTTAATATTGGTTTCCAATTATTGATTGGTAGCACTTAGAAATAAAATTGATCATTAAATATTTCCTTTAAATCCCCTGACCTTACTAAACTTATCGATTAGTTCTGGAAGTTTTTTTCTATAGATTTTGCAGGGTTTTCTACATAGACAATCTGTGAATTGTCTATGACAACAATCTTTGTTGTCTGTGAATAAGGACAGGTTTTATTTTTCAAATCTCTATGCCCTTTAATTCTTTTTCTTGCTTTATTACACTAACTAAAACTCATATTTACTTTTTTTGGATTTTTTTCATCTTTTAATAAATGAGACAATTTTATTTAGAATGTTCAAGGACTTATCCAATTTCACATGATTAGGAGTTGCCATAACGGAAAGTGGAATCTAAGTGCTTGGGTTTGGTTTTAGTTTAGCTTACTTCTAGCTCTCTCCCACCTACTCTTTCTTGTGAGACTCAGACATAACAAGAGAATGGATGCAGTGTTAATCCTTGTGCAGTTTTCCTGTTGATTTAATAATAACATTTTATTGAACTTGATCACTGAAGAAATATGCCCTTCCCTCTCATCGTTTTAAAGCCAACCAGCATCTAGCGTTACTTGGGGCCTCGGCCATGATGAGGTGGTCATTTTTAGCCATGAAAACTCCCAGCGTTTACCTGTGAGGTCCCCAGGCTTGAAGAGCACATTCTGAGTGCTTTTAAGGAGATCAAATGAATGAAGAAGTCAAAGCAAAGGATGGGTTTGGTTTGGTCATCCCTCCTTCTGTTAGTGACTTTGTGGTCAGGCAGCCTGTCTGGGAAGGTCTCTCCCTGTGCACTTGGTGAAACTTCAACCTGGACATGGGAGGGCTCTTGACTTGATCAGGGAAGAATTCTCGATCAGGTTGAACAAGTGCCAGCAAGAAAGAAATTTATTAAAGCAATAGAAATAGTGAATGTCAGCAGCCATGAAGGCAGGGAGCCAGGAAGAGCAGGGGGGGAAGTACGTTCACTGAGCTCCTGCTTGGCACAGGACAAATCCCTTGCCAACTCCTAAAGCCAGGGTCATTTGGCATCCAGGGTCCACTTGATCTGCATGGTTAAGGAGTTAAATCCTTACCACCCCTAACTTTGGAGGAGCTGTGGAGCACTGGATGGAGTGAAACTATGTTCTGAGATCTTAAAAGCTGGATGAAGCAGCCAAGTGGCAAAGGCATTTACCACCAGAGGTGGAGGTCAGAGAGTTCTTATCTTTATTGTGAAAAAGAACTCAGAGACAAAGTGCAGTAGGTTTAGGCAGCAAGAAAGTTTATTTGATACGACAGTACAAACTCAGACAGGAGTGGGGGTGACCTCAGGGAGGAGGTGCCCTTAAGGGTTTAGGGGTTGGGGTTTTATAGTGTTTTTTGGGTAAAGGTCAGCATAAGGCATGGTGTATATAGGTGATTAATAATTCCTTTGAATTTTCATATTAAGAATATTGTTTTTACTGGACAGCTACATGTAAGAGAATGAAACTGGACTACTGTCTAACCCCATACAAAAAAAGTCAACTCAAAATGGATCAAAGACCTGAATGTAAGTCATGAAACCATAAAACTCTTAGAAAAAAACATAGACAAAAATCTCTTGGACATAAACATGAGCAACTTCTTTATGAACGTATCTCCCCGAGCAAGGGAAACAAAAGCAAAAACGAACAAGTGGGACTATATCAAGCTGAAAAGCTTCTGTACAGCAAAGGACACCATCAGTAGAACAAAAAGACATCCTACAGTATGGGAGAATATATTCATAAATGACGTATCCGATAAGGGGTTGACATCCAAAATATATAAAGAACTCACATATCTCAACAAACATAAAGTAAATAATCCAATTAAGAAATGGGCAGAGGACATCAATAGACACTTCTCCAAAGAAGAAATTCAAATGGCCAACAGGCACATGAAAAGATGCTCCACATCACTAATCATCAGAGAAATGCAGATTAAAACCACAATGAGATATCACCTCACCTCACACCAGTGAGGATGGCTAACATCCAAAACACAAACAACAACAAATGTTGGCGAGGATGTGGAGAAAAGGGAACCCTCCTACACTGCTGGTGGGACTGCAAATTAGTTCAACCAGTGTGGAAAGCAGTATGGAGGTTCCTCAAAAAACTCAAAATAGAAATACCATTTGACCCAGGAATCACACTCCTAGGAATTTACCCTAAGAATGCAGCAGCCCAGTTTGAAAAAGACATATGCACCCCTATGTTTATTACAGCACTATTTACAATAGCCAAGAAATGGAAGCAACCTAAGTGTCCGTCAGTAGATGAATGGATAAAGAAGAGGTGGTACATATACACAATGGAATATTATTTAGCCATAAGAAGAAAGTAAACCCTACCATTTGCAACAACATGGATGGAGTTAGAGGGTATTATGCTCAGTGAAATAAGCCAAGCCGAAAAAGACAAGTATCAAATGATTTCACTCATATGTGGAGTATAAGAACAAAGAAAAAAAACTGAAGGAACAAAACAGCAGCAGACTCACAGAACCCAAGAACGGACTAATAGTTACCAAAGGGAAAGGGACCTGGGAGGATGGGTTGAAGGGAGGGATAAGGGGGAAAAAGGAGGCATTACGATTAGCAGATGTAATGTTGGGGGGGGGTGCAGGGAGGGCTGTATGACCCTGAGAAGACAAGTAGTGAGTCTATAGCATCTCACTACGCTGATGGACAGTGACTGTGGTGGGGTTGGTGGGGGGGACCTGATGAAGGGGGTAGTTTAATCACCATAATGTTGCACGTAATTGTAGATTAATGATACCAAAATAAATTATAAAAAAAAAAAAGAATACTGTTTTTAGGTGAGTGTGTTGATCCAGATCTTGGCATTCTTTACCCATGTAGGTTCATTTATGCTCCAGAGGTCTGTCTCTCATCCTGGTTACAAAGTTACTTAATTGATTAAGGTGACTAGAGGCAGAGGAAGAACAATGTATAGATTAAGTTACAGAATAAGCTGGTGCTTTTTCACAGGCTAAGTGGATTTTATAATGACATGACCCTTGTCCCATTTCCCCACTCTATGTCAGCATCTCTCTCCATTCTGGGGCTCTGGATGGTAGTGAAGGTGATTCAGAAACGCCCACTGCAGTTTAACTCACCCACTCATGTTTGCTGTCGGGGGGCTGGATGGAGCGAATGACAGCAAACCGGCCTCCCCAGGTGTTATCACTGGACCAGCAAAGCCATACCCCCAGGCAAGGCCTTATGGGGACAGAGGCACATACAGTTAAATGCTCAGCATCTGGACTCACTGGCCCAACATCCTACCTGGCTTTCTGGGCTTCAAGATCACCTTGTCCCTGAAAAGAGCCTTCCCATCAATAAAGCTGTCTTCTGACTCAGGAAGAGCTTAGGATGGACCCCAGAGCTTTGCCTGCACCTTTCCCCCAGACCGCTCAGGGCCTGTGCAGCAGCATGAAATCCATTTCATCAAAACATAGTAAAATATACAAACTCTGTTTTGGAAATAGTTTGAAGGTTGGCGGGGCCTTTTTTCTAAGGCAGAAGCCGATGAGAGGAAGCATTACACTCCCTGAAGCTCCCTTGTACAGTATGTACTGTGTAGGGAGGAAATGGAAAAATCAGAAGCCTTAAAAACTGCCAACAAACATTTTCATTCTTTTTTATCTGGAAATGTTTGGGCTCAATGGACTTTGTTTCGAATGTGTTTGAACAGAATACAGTGAATCTTATAGCACGAACGTGGACGACATACCCTGCAACTTACATCAAACAGCTCCTGGTGCACTGCGTTGGGACTTGTATTTTGTGCACCATTGGCAACTCGCTGCTGTAATTCCACAGAGTCTACCGTTCCTGTAAAAAAAAAAAAAAGAGGGAGAGTTCGATTTGGTTATTGAGATTCTGAAAGGGAATCTTCTGGGGCTTTCTCCAGTCCTTGCTCCACTACAAACTATGTTGACCACTCACTTAGACTTCTTTCATTAACCCAGCAAGTTATATCTTTTTAAAAAGGAGAATGTGTGTGGTTTCCTAGCTCCTGGATTTTGCAATTTCAAACACATGTTAATTTAGCTTTATTGACCCAACAAATGATTATATTAGGCATGCTACCTTTCTCCACTGTGGAATAAACTGTTAAATCTAAAAGGAATGTCCATAGAGATAAAGAGATTCGAAACCTTCAAGAGACTTGTTAATTAGTTAATGTTTCTTAAACGCTCTGGAAATAAAAACTCTCTGTAAGTGCAAAGAGCCATTTTGTGCCACCGTTTCCCTGGGAGGGCACAGCTGCTTCAGGGAGCTGCTAGCCCTAAAACAAGACATGCCAGAATCTGGTCATACTCAACTATGGTAGGAAGGAAAGCAAAGAGACTGCTGCTGGAACCCCCAAACAGTAACCCAAAAAGTCGAAGGGAAGAGAACGGGACCATCTGCAGGTCTCTCCTGAGCAAAAGAAAGCGTGGGTTCAGCGCTTCCCTTCCCACATATCAGCGGTGGCCCTGCTTCCAGTCAGCGGAGCTCCTTCACACTGAGCATCTGGTTGTACTAGCAGGTCCCTCCCAGCTGTCCTAGGAGGGGACCCCAAGGCAAGCCCATGTTGGCAGGGTGGCCTGGCTGGGATTCGTGTGCCCTATGCCTTGGGCTCCTGCCAGCCTGGGGCAGGTGTGGGTGCAGGCATGTGGGCTGCAGGACATCAGTATCTGGGATGGAAAGGTAAGACCCAGAGAGGCGGCTGCTGTCCTTCCAGAGGGACTTTATTCCGGGGGCATGAGATCTAAGCTGCACTCTGTTTGACCTTGTACAGGTGACTGCAATAAAACACCAGGACACCGTTCACAGCTCAGAGGCCTCATGTACCCATGGATGGGCATATGGAGAGGTCCAGGCTGGGACCAATGGCAGGCGCAACTCATCACGCTGTAGGATGTCCATGGGGATCAACAGCCCCCAAAGATTGTGTGATTGGAAGATTCTATTTCATTGGCCTGACTCACCCTGAAATTAGTTCCAGGGGTAGCTCAGCAGTCAACCAGACGAGCCTGTTGTCCAGGCCACCTTGCACACAAATGATGCCATGAGATGGGGTCTCCTGATGCTGAGTCCCTGCAACCACACGAGGACGGTGGGGGGCCTGGTGGGTTGTGAATAGAGAAGTCAGGATTTGAGGAATCCAAATGCAGTGTAATCTATTTTATATTCAAACCTTAAGTTAAAATTTGGAAATAACTCCTATCAAAGAAACGAATTCTAGAACCCAAATGGCATGCAGAGCTTTGCTTTTCTAAGGGTAAAATTGTCTGGCCAGGTGTGGGAGATGGGTAGTGCTCTGGGACCCAGAGCATCACCAGGGAATCCCTTGTGCCATGATTGCTTTGCATGCTGTGTCACCTTGGACAAGTCACTTAACCTCTCTGAGTCAAATGCTCAAAGAATACTAGCCCCATAGGTTTTGTGACAGGATTAAATGAAATAGTTCTGAGGCACTTTGTAAACTGCAACACTTAAAGGTTTACTCAAATTGTACTCAATGTGACAGATTCATACTTCCATTCAACTAATACTTATAGAGACCTGGGGTCTTGGTGTAAGTGCTTCAGGGGGACAGAGGAAAAGTCAGAGTGCCAGCCCTTGACTTACTCTCATGCAGACTGGAAGCCTACATGTGTTGCTATTGCTGTAAAATTAGCAAATTTGTGTGGAAAACCATGAAAGCTGGGCTCACTATTGTCCTATTCATGATGATGTCACTTAGGCAAGAGAACAAGGAGATGCTGGGATTCTAGGAAATGGCCCGTCTAAGATAAACACTGTCTTTAACTTTGCATTAAGACATACATCTCCTCCAGGTTTTAGGAATTTATTAGCCTTTTCCTGCCAGGGGTATCATTAAGTTGACTTTTGACCTGCATTTGTGAGCTGGCTATGCCATTTAGCTTGTGGGGAATTGGACAGAGAACCGGGTTGTAACTCATCTTACTGCGGAGATCAGCCAGCTCGCGGTGGGGAAGGACCGGCCCTCCCTGGTGGGTGCTGTCATGGACGCCCTGTACCAGAGCCAAGTCACAGCCAGACTATGAACGGAGTTTCCTCGCAGGGGCCTTAGTGAGCTGTATTCCCACCTGAAAGTGGCCAAGCCTTTTGTTGATGTGCTAATGTGGCTCGTGTCCAGTTGTCAGTGCACAGCCGAGCTGCTCTCTCACTGAGGGTCCATGAGAGCTTCTCCCGCCTTGTCAAGGAAGAAAGCAGTTTGCAAGCAGACTGACTAACCAGCCAGCCCATCATTTCCATGTCATAAACGACTCCATGGTGCCCCCCTGTCAAAACAGATTTTCAGGCAAGAGATACAATCCCTTCCTCATGCATCACTGTGTGTGACACTATCGATTTGATATTGACTCTCAGCCGTTTTCCTGGGCTTCCTTCCAACAGGTGGCCTAGTACACACCGTTTTCCCCAGAGTGCCACTCCAAGAAAATGTGCAAGTTGCCTTTAAAAAATTCCTTCCGTTAAAACAAACTTCTGAAGAGTATTTCTGAAGGTAAAGTGGCCTTCAAGGCAAAGCTGCATGGCTTGGTGGGAAAGGGAGACAGGGGACACTGCAGAGAAACTGCAGCGGAAGCAGCCTTTACAGGGATCCAGTCCATCCTTCATTCATCCCCCCGCTGAGTTGGGTGATGTCCGTGTTTTCCCTAAGGGCTGTCTTCCACTTTGGAATTCCTGTCCTCTTTGTGTCTGTTCTGTTTTTCAGCTAGAAAAGCACTCTTGTTCTCTGCAGGACCCCAGCAGAGAGGGCTTCTCATCCCAGCAGCATCCCACAGGCACAGTGGAGACTGCATTTGCCACCCTCCCTGGTTCCCAAAGCCTAATGAAGCATCAGAAGGGACAAATCCAATTCCTCTTACACCTGTTATCTTCCCCATCCCATCCCTTTCCTGGGCCCTCAGCAGTAGGGCTGCCTGTGTCATACTGTTCCTCATTTAACTCCTAAATTTTGCAAATGTCCTAAAAAATGACAGGTACCTGGTAAATATGTGTGTATTCTCTCAGAGCTCCATCATCTTTTTTAACTGAGTGACCATGTGCCTGAATTTGACAGCGCAGCGCGAATCCTGTGGTTTGCCGATGGTAGAAGGGACGGAACATGATAGCCTTGTCCAGTTACCAGCAGACGGCTTCCTTCCTTCCCTGGATGGGATGCTGCAAACTCCCGGCAAAGCTCTCCAGCTGGGGACATCCGGCTTCATTATATTTCTTTATCTCTTCATTTAGCCAAAAGGAAAATATAGAAAACCAGCCCTCACTGTGTATTTTGAGTTGTCCGTAGTGCAACCACATGCATTGCTAAGCAACACCCTGCCAGAGACGCTCCCACAAAGGCTCCCGCCCTATGTGGTCACGCTGAGGGGATGAATAATACATCACAACGAGGTGCGCTTGGGCGTCTGGTTTATATTTTCCTGTTTGGCTTTATAGCTTAACTAATCAGGTGACCATCTCCACCAAAAAGCTAGAAAACCATGAAAATCAACAGGAATTTTCTCTCAAGGGCACCACAGGCAGGATGGTGTGAAAGGAAAGCTGACAAAGATTTTTGTAGTCAACTTAACGGAAATAGTGGTGCAGTGATTCTGGGAACACCTGAGAAAATGATGTTTAATGCTCTGCCCACCCCCTTCTCTCAAAAGTAAAAATTACAAAAGAAATGTTTTCAGATTAAAATTATACATAATTTTAGTGAAAGAAATCTGGAATCAGTAAGTTTTAATGAAATAAGGGGAAAATCCTGATAAGGGTGGGGAAGGCTGTATACTGTCATTTTTTTTCTTCTTTTTTACTGACCCTCAAAGTGGTGATTTTTCTTTTGTGCCTCTTCTCCCCTTCACCTATTTCACCACCCAACCCAACCCCTCCCCCATGGTAACTGCCAGTCAATTCTCAGTGTCTTTGAGTCTATTTCTGTTTTCTTCCTTTTGTTTGGTTTTGTTTTTAGATTCCACATTTAAGCAAAATCCTATGGTATTTGTCTCTCTCTGCCGAGCTTATTTCACTTAGCTTAATACCATCTAGATTCATCCATGTTGTTGCAAATGGCTGAATAGTATTCCATTGTGTATATGTACCACGTCTTCTTTATCCATTCATCTCATGATGGACACTTCAGTTGCTTCCATATCTTGGCTATTGTAAATAATGCAGCAATAAACATAGGGGTGCATATGTCTTTTTAGATCAGGGATTTTGTTTGCTTCATGTAAATTCCTAGGAGTGGAATTGCTGGGTCATATGGTATTTCTAGTTTTGTGAGGAACCTCCATCCTTCTTTCTATAGGGGTTGCACCAATTTGCAATCCCACCAGCAGTGGAGGAGGGCTTCCCTTTCTCTACATCCTTGCCAACACTTGTTATTTCTTGTCTTTTGGGTGGTGGTCATTCTGACTAGTGTGAGGTGATGTCTCATTGTGGTTTTGATTTGCATTTCCCTGATGATTACTGATGTGAAACATCTTTTCATGTGCCTGTTGGCCACCTGTATGTGGTTATACTGTCCTTAAAAAAGAAATTCTAGTCCAGCTCAGTCACTGGAAAAGTAGCAGTTGAGTGTCTGCTGGGTGCCCAAGAAACAACACTGTATCTGTTATGAGAGACCCCAGTGTACAGCTAGATGGTCCCTACATAGAGACGAAGACTAGGACCCACTCTCTGGAGGTCCTGTCTCAGAATCAGCACAACTCAAAGTCAGCTGGTCGCCTTTCCAGAGAGCGTCTGCCGCCCTGGTGGGGGCGCCTGGCCAGGGGGGCTTCCCCCAGACTCTCCTCCTCCGGGTGCACTCCGACTCTCCCCACATGGCCTGGGCTCCCGCCTATGGCAGCTCTACCACCAACAGCTTCTTCACCAGCCCCGACAGCTCACACACCTCCTGGGCCGGGTTCCTGAATTCTCAGTATATGTTCTTTTCCTCCAGGGGCTCCATTCATTCCTATCATCCACCCTGCAACCAGAAGAACTTGCCTAAGATACAATCTCAGACACTTGGTCCTGGTATGACATGAAATGCCTTGCGATCACCTGCAGAAAAAGGGCAAGGTTCTCATGCTCTCACTCTTGACCCAGCCTCGCTACTGACCGCCATGGGCCCTGTTCTCCAGTGGTAGAAGCCTGTTCTTGCCTCCTGTGTAATGATTTCTCCCTTTCTGGGGAACCCTCTCCCTCTGCCTCTGAGCCTTCTATTACTGTGTCCACAAGGGTAGTTGGGGACAATGGCCGGAGCTATAGGCTCTGGAGCCAGATGGCCTGGGCTTCCATCCACGTCCTGACTGTATCACCAATTGGAGAAAGTTACTGACGTCTCTGTGCCTCAGTTTCCTCTTCTGTAAACAACAACTGCATCCCCCTGCTGGGTGACTCTGGTGGTTACTGAGTGAGTATCGCCCAGGTCAGCACTTGATGAATGTGCCTGATAAATGCCTACACAGCTCTTAGTCCATGGAGCTTCCCCGTCCACCCAGCTTGGCACCCCCGCTCCCCTGTGCACCCCTTGCTCAGTCCGTTCGGAGCCAGCCCTCAGCACCCTGTTGCTCTCCTCAGCCCTCCACCTCCACCATAAATCCTGAGGTTGGGAGTCACACATAGAGTTTTCATAACCCAGCACCCAGCACATAGGGAATGGTGAATGCTTCTAGACAGGATGCTACCTGATTTGGGGAGATATCTGCAGGGTAAGTGGGAGGCTGGGTAAAAGATACAGACCTTTATGTCTGCGAAGGACTTTTCCTGGGTGTTTGCAGCAAATGCCTCCACAGAGGTTCTTGATCGGATGAGAACTGGTGAGTCTGCAGAAGTCATTACTGCTTTTGCCAAAATACTGAATTTAAGATATTGTACCTTGCATATGCAAAAGACTATTTAGCAATCCCAAGAGACTTAAAAAAGTTTGCACGAGTTTTCTATCAGCTCTTTGAATCAGCCATTTTCTTTGGACTGAATTGAGTCAATTTCATCAAAATTGAAGAAGCAGTTGTGCATGTAGATATAGTCTCTGATGGTGAATTTAATCAAATCCAAATGTCACCCCTTTAGGGATTCAAACCACCACCAATTTTATCTTTACTGCCAATTCAAGACCTGAATGCATTTTTTTTTTTTAACTGGAGGTCTTAGCCAGGTCATCCTCCTTTTCTTCATGTGAGAGGAGCCAGGTCTCCCCACCAAAAGGCGCCGACAGGCCACATGCATGAAGGACTCCGCTTCCCCCAAGGCCCAAGTCACCCTTGGACTGTAAATTAGGTGCTCAAGGAGGCGGCCTGATCCCAGGGAAGCTGGTGGGTGCGCCATAGCTTTAACGGGCTCAGTTAATTCACACCCCTAACCATCTAATCCTTCAGCCTGACCTGGTAATGAATGACAGTGAACAAAACCCTCTCTTAGGAGGAGAGAAATCATCTACATAGGCAATTCAACTTTTGCAGGGCATAGGGTTTCATTTTCAGTGCAGAGGAGAGGAAATTTTCCTAATGGGTTGATGGTGCATGGAAAGAGTAGAGTTACTTCTCCTGGCTGAGTCTTTTATGAAGCTCACCGTGAGTCATAAGCGACGCACAGAGCCGGCGCCTCCACCCCCCTCTTCCTTTCTGCTAAGTCCTGGGGATGACATATGAATGGCATGGAACCCAGATTGGGTGGAAATGCTGCCCAGTGTCAGCAGCTGTCAGCATCCCCCAGGCCCTGCGCAGCTGTGAGGTCTACGTCCAGGCCCACCATCACTCCAGCATTTCTGAGTTGGAACGTTTTTCTAATGATAATGCAATGCCTACTCCCAACATTTAGTCCACATAACTCTACAGAAGGCTTATCCACTGAAACCATATTCATTTTCTGGTGCTTTAAAGGCAACATACCTGCAGTATGGGGCAAGCAGTCTAATCTTGTACGCCTTTAGTATGTGTGGTTCCTAAATGAACTAGATATGTTGTACAATGGAATTACTAGATTTGTATTAAATTGTAGCTCAGGGACCCATCACTGTGTGACGCTAGCTACTTTCCACTTGCTTTGTTTATCACAGAGAAGGGAACTGAATTAGCATAAAATGCTACAATGCAGTAAAAAGGATGTTTTAGCACCCTGTCTATTTGACCTACTGTTGACCTGGTCTAATTTGTATTATCTCTGGGACATTTTAACAGATCATTTTCCTTTGTTAAAATTAGGCCAGATTAAAGAATTATGACCCCCCATTTATTCTGCTCAGAAGACAGTCATTTCAGCTTCTAAAATAATAACCCTGTCTGCCCTGAGATCTTTCTTGTTAAATAAAAACACATGCTTTGCTTTGCCTCTTAAATTACTAACTGTGGTGCCGCCTTTTGGAACCGTGATTACTGGTGAATGATGATTTACCAAGCACTGTCTTTCTAAGCCCTTGGGAATGCTTTTGGTCATTCATAAATTGCCTATTGATAAGTTGAAAGTATAAATTAGGTCCAAATCTTCTAAAGGAATTGTTAAACTTTGAGAACCATTAGCCCTGAGACAATCAGTCCTGGCAACTCTGAGGCTCCTGATAGATGACTGTTGTTTATGCAAAGCAGTCAGAAGTGGGAATGCCAAGCCAGAGCCCTCCTCTGTCCCCGTCCCCTGTCCCCACATCCTGTTCTGAGGCACTGCTCCTTCTGCTTCCACAAGGGACCATTTTTTTGGACAAGAGACTAACGAAATGAAAAAAGCAATAAAAACATGATTTATGATATGTTTAATGTTTAGACACTGGATAATTTTATAACTGATACAGTGTTTCAACCTTTGAATGTTTTTAATAAAATGCAAATTTAGTGATTTTCCTGGCGCTGGTTTATGAACATGTACACAAAGGAATGTGGTGAAAATTAAGTTCCCTGATGAGGATCTTGGCCACATTTGGCCAAGTGTCAACATGGGTGTGTGGCTGGGCATGCATACGGGTGTGTGTGCATGTGAGGGATATAGGCAGTAAACCCAGGGAACATTATACTCCTTTAAAAGTAAAACAGGGAGCTCATTGCAGCAAATGCTCCATGGAGCCCCAAACTGATTAATTGCAATGCCAAACAGCTTTATTCTGCTTAATAAGAAATTAGATCACAATGGGGATTTGCAGAAATTACCTTGAAATGTTTGTGTGTTTGAATGATTGAACAATTTGTGCTAAAAATTACTTTACCCAGGTTTGAATCCTAAGCTTGTGAGCAAATGCATTTTGGGCTAATCAGTATTCCAGAAATAAAACCCTCTCCTGCTCCTGGACAGGGCCTGGGTACACAAAGACAACCATGGGCTTTCTGGAGGCTCTGAGTTTGCTGATGGTCCCACTGTCCACCGATTTAGATGGAGAACTTAACGGTTAATTTGAAATCAATTAAATCTTAATACTCACCCTTGGATAAACTCAGAGTCTAGGACTGCAACACTTAATTATTCACAAAGGTTCTCTATTATACATGCAGTTTGCAGGGCCAGTGTCAAAGCTGATGTCCAGCCCATTAAAACCTGTGTGCTTTGAATGCAGCAGAGGCAGAAATTTAAGGGAGCCCACTCAGTTTCATTAGGAAGAAAAACTCCAGCCTGCTGCATGGCTCCTTGAATAACTTCTGAAAATCTTTTAAGTCAACCTTGTGTTTTAGTCAACAGGGAAGTTTTGACCTCTAACCTCTCAACAACCATGCGTTTCATTATTTATCTGAGGGAATCAGACAGTTTTTGTTCTTTCCCCAAAGTCCCTGACACCAGGAAATTTTTAATAGCTGAAAATTTTCATGCCTGTCACTATACCTTTTGAAAATACAGGTATTTTCATACAATACGTAGTTAATGAGTGAAACTTCAGAATCCAACCTTTCCCTATAATCATGGCACAGGGCCCGGAGAAGCCCCACTAGTGAGGAACATGAAAATTAATTATTGAGCTCCCTGTTTTATCCTCCTCATCTGTTTGATATTCTCTAGCACAGAAGGAACCAGACAATTAAATTACTCCTCCCTCTGCCTCATCACATGCTCTCTGCACCTTTTCTTCCACTCCAGAGGCTGGAGCCTGTCTGTTTGCAAAGGGTAAACTGTGGGGAGAAGGAGAAGCCAGAGAGGAGGGTTTTAAAAAGGGACAGTTCTGTTTTCCTCCACATAAGGATTTTTAAAGAGCCCCTGTGAATGTCCCCATTTGATGGTAGTTATTTTAAATGTTTCTTTTTTTTGCTCTTGTGTTGCCAGGGCCAAAGATTCTAGCAGGACAAAGTCAAGGGCTGTGGCCTCTGCTCCATCCATGCAGCAGCTTGGATTCTGCTTACAAGGAGAGCTCTTTCCTCTCCCATCCTTCAGCAATCTCCTATTTCTCAGATAAATATTTAACACCTCCTATCCACTAGTGAAGATAGTTGAATCAATTAATTTGTTTTATTGAACAATAAAGCTGTCATTCTCTAAACTAGGGTGATTACATCTACAGCCAAGGGTAGTTTTCCTGCACATCTGATCCCATGGTTAGGAAGTGGTATGTGCGTGAATGTGTGCTCACGGGTAGCGTGTGTGTGTGTGTGAGTGTGTCTGTGCAGGAGTGCACATGTGCGGGTGCTGACACACGGGGATCCTGCGGTTTCCTTGTGTTTGAGGTGCCGGCGAAGAAAAGAGAGAGAGACCTGGCTTGAGGCTAAGTGACATGTAGGTCCCTCCCCCGCCCTGGGAGAGTTGGTCGCTCCATTTAGCATCCCCGGCAGGGTTTATATCAGGGATCATGTGTCCTCTCCAGAGTTCCGCAAAGTCCAGCCAGTCACTGCATTTTTATGTGCAGTGTTTTGCATGGACATGAGTTCCTCTTAGGAGGGAGGGCTTGCTTTGATCAGACCCATAAAGAGGTCCTTGAGGGCCTCAGGCCAGTGAGGCACCCAGGCCTGTAGGGTTCCGCAGTGTAGATTCTGTGCCAGACTCTAGGGCTGGGGTCAGAGATCTAGGTCCAGCCTCCTTCTACCAGCCCCGACTGCCTCCCCAAGGGAGGGCAAATCCATCAGGACTTACTGATTAACCCAGAAATTAGATGGCAGTTGATAGCTCCTTTTCCCATACTTTTCAGCTGGTTTTTCAATGAGCATTTAGGAAGTATTGATTTTGCAGTGAAGCACTTACACTCCTTGGATATGCATCATGACCTAATTTGGAGATAAATTGTCAATTTTTTTAAAAGTACATTATGGACAAAGTTAAGAAGAATATACATGAGGAAGAATTTCTCCTGTTGTGAGGATAGCACTCCCTCCCTCTCTTTTGACCATAGACTTGCTCATATAGAACCTGCATCCTCCTATCAACCTTACACATCTCTCTGAGCTGAGCCCCTCAGCTTCCACCTTACTGTTGGTCCTCCATCCCCCCTTAAGAAGCCTCATCAGGAGCCTGCACTGACATCCGCGCAGAGCACAGCTCTTGTGTTTAAAACAAAATTGTCATCCATGGCAGAAAAAAAAAACAGTCCCTGAAAACAAGGTGCATTATGTTTGTGTGCACTTCTAACCCTGGACCTGGGCCTTGCAGAATGCCAGCCCCTTTATTTCCACAGGCACTGTGGACACACACATGGTGATGCTCAGCTTTGAGATGAGAAGCTGGAAGGGACAGGGTCCGTCGGTGCGGCTCAGGACCACGCAGTGGGGAGGAGTCATGTTTCATCTTCAGAGTGGCTGCTCCTTCCGGTGCCCCTGCATCCCATCTCTTGCTGACTCATGTGGGGGGCGGAGGTCAGAGTCCCCAACACTCAAGCTGAGTCTCTGTGCATTTGAGTCGCTATCTCAAGCGCCTGCCCCTGGCACGGTCTGCACCTCTAGGGAGGAGATCTCCAGTCTCTTAGTTGGGTACTGATGGTTCAGGGAAAGCTTTTATTGAGTGCAGGAAGAGAGCTGACTCGATGGAGAGCCGGTGACGCCCAGCTCATTGGGTGGCACTTTGGAGACATGATCTTACTTAATATTGAATACAGCCGCCAGGGAGCAGGTGGTGCTTCTTATGAGAGGGAAAGCAACAGGCTCCAGTTTGCTGGTGAGTGTGGAGCCAGGATGCATGGGCCAGCCGGGCACCTCCCACGGCGCATGCTGCCTGTGGCTTCCAGGAGGAGACACGCATGTCACTTGTTTGGAGGCCCAGCTGGCTGTGGGATCCTGGGGCATGACCCATCCACTATGCAAGCGCTGTGCTCAACGGCTTCACCCTGCTCCCCTGCGTAACTGAAGGGACGTCTAGTTCCTGTTACCCCTCACCATGGTACCTGCATTTCCTGCAGGGCATCCACCACCACCTAACCCTTGTTATATACTCTGCCACGTACATCTGCTGCTGCACACAGTCACACCCGGCACAGCCACACACCCACCATCATGCACACCGGCTCCCAGGCTCACACATGCACACTTACTCTCCCCTGTTGTGTTTAGTTCCCTCTGTCAGGCCCCGACCTGGTGTGTGGGGCAAGTAGTCCAGGGAGACACCTGCAAGGTGATCTGTGCCTACCTATTGGAGCAATAGATAAATTCCTGAATGTTGGCACCAGGCACTGGGGTCCAGGTGGGCCCAGGGCAGGAAGACCCCTCAACAGCCTCCTGAGCCTTGGGCTGGCTGAGGCCCCGAGACCCGTGCTGCCACCGCAGGTCAGGGCTTGTGAATGCCAGCTCCTGGGATGGCGCCGTCTGGGCCCTTCCAGCCCACTCTGGCTCCTGGTTCTTTCCCTGCCCCCGGCCCCCCCTCTCTCCAGGAGGAACAAGGAGGAGATGACACCGAGGAGGAGGAGGAGGACACACACAGAGCCATGCAGACCCCCACACTCCTTCAGAACGCATGTGCACACACACACGCACATGCCCTCATCCTTCCAGCTGCCACGCAGAAGAGACACATCCCCCTTTTACAGGACCCGCAGCCACACCATAAGCCTCACACATGTCCTCCCACTTCTGGGGTGGAAGGGCCTTCCCAGAGGGTCACAATGGCTCTTACACTCGGACTGTGTGCTCTTGGGATATGACTAAACTACAGGCTGGCAGAGCAGAAGGGACCAAGGAACGTGGCTTCTCTGGCCTCCCCCCACTCCCCTGGACCTCCATCCCCTCCTATGAAGAGGGACTATGATCCAGGTGCCTTCTGCTCTGGGCTGCATGGGAATCAACCAGGCCCATGGGACTGGTAGGGTCAGGTCTTCTGTTTTGCATTAGCTTCGACCCCAGGGCTCCAGGGGAGTCCCTGCCCCCCCAGGTGTCTCAGAAACTTGGCCGCCTCCCTTCTCCAGTACAGACCCATGCTTATGTCTCCCACAGCTGGAGAAAGGGGCCGGTGTCCCGGGAGAGGCGACAGAATTAATAGTAGTTCTCTCCCAGGTCGCTGTCCGCCTACACGTGGGCACTCTGCCACTACCCTCCGGGTATCAGTGAGCTGAGCCGGGGGCTCGCTGGACACGCTTGGTCCTCAGAAGGCCAACTGTTGTCCATGAGGCTGTATCAGAATGTTTGAAACCACCAAATAGGCATACATGTACCTTTAAAAGTAACTTTTTGGTGTATCAAAGGACCAAATTCACTGTTGCTATTCATCATTTTAAGCCTACTTGGTGAATTTATCTATAGTGGCAGAACAGAAGGGACCCAAGCCCAGTCTGGGAGATGAATACCAAGGCTGCCTAGCCACGAGCATGGACGCCAGAGGCCCCGCGATCGTGGCCACGGGCAGAGAGAACGGCTCGTCAAGGCGCCCAGGCGGTCTGCCCCGTGCAGTTTGCCTCCACGACTCCTCTTTCCTGGATGTTTACAGAAACTCACAGTCTCCCAGCATTCAAGAATAACCTGATTTTGTCATATCCAGCAAGAGCAAACTTGGAGACCAGTGACTACCATGGTCATTTAGTGGGATATTTGTGCATATTTAGCCACAGATCCAAGACTTATTTAAATTTGCCACATAAACAGAAAGGGTACAGGAAGGAAAACTGATAGAAACACTCACAGATGGTAGTTAGTTGTGGTAACAACATATGAACATATTTTCCTCCTCTTTCCTGTAATTCTGCACAGATACGGGTATTTCTACATCCTGGAGTGCTGTGCCACACCATTCTGCACCAGGAACCCAGCGCCATGTCACCCCAGCCAGCAGGGAGCCCTCTGGGTCTCTGCCTTCAGCAAGGTTCCATGCCCAGCATCCTCTCGTGGAGGTGACAGGCCCAGGCGAGAGGACATTTTTTTTTTTTTTTTTGCTGATAGAAATATCAAGAAAGAAGTGATGGAACAAATTGAGAAATTAAATTGTAATAAATTACTGAGGCCAGATGGTATTCATCTGAGAGTTGTAGAGAAATGAAAGACTGAAATAGCTGAGCAACTAATAAAAATATATAATTCAGCCTTTAAAATGGCAATGGTCACTAAAGCATGGCCAGTGGTGGAGCTGGCCTTTCAGAGTAACCACAGGCCACAGTCAGCACGCAAGCCTTTTAATTAGTTTGCGGCTGGTCCCTCACACCGATGACATAGATGGAAATGCCCCTGAGTCTGGATGCTAATAACTTGGAAGAGATGATAAATGTTTGCATGGAAACCATGCCAAATTATTTATGTTAAGAGGGAAAAACAAACAGAGGAGTAACTTGGCAACCCCACAGAAGTTCCAATTGCAAAAAGTGCCCACAGTGTTTGTATACACAGAGGCCAAAGACAGTCAGAGGCTGATGAAATTATCTGGAGGTTTCCTGCTTCTAAAACCCACAGCCACCAGCCTCCAACTGGTTCCAACTGGTTGTGTCCCCCGCATGGAGTCTCATGTTTCCTCCAGAAAATTCTTATCTTTGTTGTGGAGATGTTCAATACCCTGGGCTAGTTTGAAAAATAAACACATAAAATTATCTTTAATTAAAAGTCCAATAACAAATTGGATGAAACTCATTGCAATAAAGATGACCAAGCGTTAACCTTAATATGCAAAAGGCTCTTACAAATCAGTAGGACAACCTGAGCATCCCACTCCATAAATGAGCAAAAGACATAAATAATTCACTGAAGAGAAAACTCAGATAACTAATAAGCAGGAAAGAAAATGCCTAGCTTCAACGAGATATCAAAAAGAAGTGTAAATGTAAACAAAATTTAAGATATTATTTTCCATCAATGATGTTAGCAAAATACTAATGATTATTCACTGCTAGTGTGGGAACCATGAGATGGTCCCCCTTCAAGAGGTAGAGGGGTGAGGGTATGACACTCTTCAGAGGACAAGTTGTCAGTGGGTTCCAAGAGCCTTTAAGTCCTTACACTATTTAAGTCAGGATCTAAGGAAATGTAAAACGAGGTGAGGAAGTACCGTCAAGGACAGAACATGCTCTGGGCACTGAGCTGGCAACCACGGAAGTCACCTGTTTTCCATGAGGCTGAATGGTTAGAAAGTGTACTATCCCCAGACAATGCACTATTCGCTGTTACAAATGGTAAGTGAAAACACAGACTAGAAGTTGTATCTGGTTGGAAAATTGAAGGGAAGAAACTGAAATATTAATAATGGGTATCTCTTGGTGGTCAGTTGATAGAAGACTCATTTTCTTCACTGTAGCTTTCTGAGTACTTAATATTCCACCAGTAGCAAGAGTAGAGTCACTTTAGCACTGCGGAAAATCAATTTCACCGTCAACTCCAATGCCTTTACTTGGTACTTTCCAAAGCAAATTAAACCATATGCGAAACAGTGTCCTATGACTCCGAAAGACTAAGCAGTTGCCAAACTCCCAGGCCAACTCAGATGCTGAGCTTGGTTATTTTATCTAATTGTAACACGGTGTATAACTCAGCTCGCTTGTATTTTCGTTACCATTTAGCCCAAGCTCACTGAATGCCAGGTGCTCTGCTGAACACTTCAAAAACATCTCATTTCATCCCCCGCGCAAGATGCAAGATGGGGTCACACCTATTTTATGGATGTAAACGCTGAAGTTGAGAAGTTTGCCATCAGGACAGCCTCTGCACAACTCTCGGTGCTCTGGGGTTCAGCCTGGAGCTGGCCAGTGCTCCATTTGCACAACCTGCCGGGCTGTAAGCAATGGCTAGTGTTCTAGATGGGCTTGCCCTGCCTAAGGGCCATGTTCTTTAACTCCGTGACAAGTCACTCATTCATTATGAACCATCCCTCCAAGATACCACTCTCACTCTGAGCTTCTCAAGGGCGGGGACGTGTCTACACCGAGACTTGGTTCAACTCAAGGGCCTTTTACTGAATACCTCCTATGTGCCTGGCACCGTACTAAAACAAACAGAAAAAGAGAACATGAAATGTGCAAGGTGTATCTAATTTAACACCATCTTGAGAAATGCCATCCTGGAGAGATGCAGTGCTCATGTATGCATAGTTGTGAAACCCGCAATGCTGAACCCAGGGCCACCTAGATGCAGATATGGACATAGCCCTGTTATGAGAGGGACTCAGCAAACAGAACAGAAAGGAAACACGTTTCTGCTTGAGGCATGTTCAACACTTCTTGAACACGGAAAAGATGAAAGCCCGCAGCCAAACAAAATCATGCCTAAGCCCCCCAAACACTTCCAATCTATAGGACAGGACAAACGTCTGGAATTAAGACTCTTTAGAATTAAACACTTAAAGTGTTTCCAGAACTCTCTGTTTGGGAGCATAACCTAATTGCTGGCTGTGATCGGGAAGAAACTGGCCTCTGTTGGTACACCTACAATGGAAGCATTGGAAATTTGCATGCTTGCCTCTAAGACACCAAGTTCTGGTCACTTTTAAATTTAGGACATGAGGCAGGACCTTGCCTGACACCATCTGCCAGTTCCAATCTTGCTATTTGATTAGTACAACAGTCAAGCGTCTTGCAACAACCAGGTTTTCTCTGCCGCTGTGCTTCCCGTCTGATAGGTAAGCACACAACTAGTTAACTCCCTCTTTCTTTCTCCTTTTCTCACCGACTCTGCTTGAGGCAATTACAGCAATGCTGCATTTGTCAATCACATTCATTCGTGCATGGTTTCCTGAAATAATTATCAGGTGAGTGGCATCTCTGTGCCTGGAGAACCGGCTTGGAAACCACAAGCCCCAGAGTATTAATTACTGAGCGCAAAAATTTGCAGAGAAGCAAGTCTTTTAATGGTAGAACTGACGTAACATGATTGTTTTGATTTTTTTTACTAACATGACAATCATCGCCGCCCCCCTGGTCATCACCACAGATCAGCTCGAATCATCTGGGGAGGCCATTACCAAGCCGGCTTCCATTTGATAAAATGAGGCACATGCTTCCCGGCATGGTGTTTGTTGATTTTCAGAACACAGCAAAGCCTGAACGTCAACAACTGCAATAAAAGTGGACTTCTGCTAAAGTGAGCCAGAGGGATGCTCTTTGGCGTGGCAGAGCTGATACTTTGGTGGTTCCATTTTGCTGGAAGAAACACTTTTAAGAGGATGTCTTTTACATTTCTTATGACTGTGCTCTCTCCACAGGCCTCGGTTCCGGATTTAGGGGGATGGAGGACATCAGCATTTTGTCAAATTTAACATGAAAGGTAGATTACACCTTTTTCTAGAGGCTCAGTTCATGCATGTTATCAAAACCCATATATCACAACACTCAGTCCCCTGGTAAGGAAAAAAGGAAATGTTTTCTAGTTTGTGTGTTCTCTCTACTCTTGAAGAGGAATCCACTGAATGCAGAGAAGTGAGGAGAAAACACATCAAAAGAAACAGATTTAAAAATCTATTGAGGGCACAGGGTGGAGGGTGGAGGCTGGTGCTGCCAGCATTAATGGGCACCGTCTCTCCTTGTTGCCTCGGCCACCTTTCACGACACCTTCCTCCAAAGGGGTCTATTCAGTTTCCCCTTCTGGGAGTCTTTCTCTCTTTCTCCCTCTTTAATGGCTTATTTTTCCTGGGCTTGAAATAGACTTAAAGCCCCTTGGGGCTAATCTCACTATTCACAGTCTGAGCCCTCTGTCTGGCCCATCCCTAGAGCACTTTTCCAAATACCGGTACTCCGCAGCCTCTTTCTTGCCTGGGTTTTCTTTGTCAAGGGCCAGTTACAAGAGTAGGAAGAAGGGAGTCCTCCAGGGCATGCAGAAAGGGCTCCCCATAGTTCATCGCAAAGCCCTGGCCAGCCAGTCCTTCCCCAGCAGTTCTCCTTATTTGGACTCTGGGTGTGAAGGACCAGGGGCTGTGAGCTGGGAGAAGTGGCCCTTGCTGCAAGCTTCCCACCTCAGCCCAGGCTGCCCAGAACCTTCTCCTGCCCTGTGCATTACACTTTTCATTAGGACACTGTCTCCACTTTATGTTCTTTATCCCATTGTCGGATATTCAGCACAACTTAACCTTAAACTTTACCTTAAAGAGAGGCCAAAAGGAGTACCCAGCTGGAGCAGGAACACTAGGGTTTCATGGGCCCCTTATGCGGGATATGCAGTGCATTTTAAGCAGGGGGTGGTTACTATGGCATCCTGCATATTGACCACACTAACAGGGCCTGAAAGTTCCAACTCTGCACCTTAGATAGAACCAGCATGTCCTGGACAGGCAGCAGGGGAGCCTGAGGATACCTCAGCCACCACGGGACTAGAAAAGTCCCACTGGGCCATGACAGGCTGGGCGGGAATTTGAAGTGAAACTCACTTCTTGGGTGTGACCGAATGTGCCTGGCTGGTGAGCACCCGGACTCTGCAGCCAGGAGCCGGGGGGCAGCAGAAGGCAGCCGCCCGCCCCCTCCCCTGCACGCGTCCAGTACCCTGTGATAGGTACCTGGCCAGCAGTCTCCCAGCCAGAGCAGGGCTACCACACCCTCTGTCCAGGGGCAAGGAAAGCCCAAGGCCAGCTTTGGGACCTGAGGTCTCACAGTTCTTGGTCCCTGCAAATGGCAGCTCCATCCCAGCTCAGCATCCACTTTGCCCTGCTCAGGGGTGGGGAGCTGACCAGGGGTGCGCACTCAGGGTGCAGACACGGAGATATTGCAGTTTGCAACCCCTCCTACATCTGCTCCCTAGCCGAGGCCCCGCGGCAGGGGACTGTTGTGAGAGGAAGAATCTTACCCTAAAATGCGCAAAGCACCCGTGAGCAGCTGTTGCCCCACATGGTGACAGCAGAGCCTTCCAAGGAAGGAGGCCTCCTCTGAGTCGGCATCAGCAGCCCCCCGGTCTGGTCTTACGACAGGTCTGATAGAAACAATATAGTGCTGTTCGGCCTCCTCTGGACCAAAACTGGAATTGCTCCCACACTCCACCTGGGAGCACACATCTTTAAAAACCATGCAAACGCACTCTGCCAGAAGCCCATGACTGCTTCCAGTTCTCAGCTGGAGGCCACTCTGGCCTGAACGCTTGCTGCTTCCCAGGCAGAGCCCTCTGACGTCTGTCAGAGCAGCTGCAGTGCCCCATCTCTCCCTTGCATGCCCAGGGTCCCATGCCACTGGTGGCTGGGTGCCTTGCCATGGGATAACCATGAAAAATTTTACTGAGAGACAGCGGCTCGCCCTGTGTCAGGCCAGTGCTACGCACTGTATGGACATTCGCTCCTTTAATGGGGACCAGCTCCGTAATTTGCAGGGCCTGGTGCAAGGTGGAAACACGGGACCTCCTGTTCAAAACTTTTTAAGAATTTTAAGATCGTGAGAGCAGAGCATTAACCCTTGTGGAAGCAAGGGCCTGGGTGACCATGCAGGGGAGGTGCCCATGAAGCCCGATCTGCTCTGAGCACTTGGCACACCCTGCTAGAGTGGAGATTCTGATCACCCCAGTTCACAAATGAGGAAACAGGCAAAGAGGGCCAGTGACGGACCCAGACTCACACAGCCAGCGAGGGAGCCAGACAGTCTGGTTCTAGGGCACGTGCCTTTCCCGCTATGCTTTGCAGTTATGCCACTCGGCCAGAAATACTAAACTAGACAATGGGTATTTCCTGAAGGCAGTCAGTGGCACACCTGCAGCCCTGCCTGACCTCAGAGATGTTTGGAATGGGAGTTGGGGGTAGGATGGGTCCTGGGGCCCTGAGCTTTCCCTGGGGGAGAGGAACACAGGGCTTCCCACAGTGCACAGGACTGTCCATTCAAGTCCCTAAAGACCCTGATTGGTGGGTGGGGAGCCCCAAGCCATTCCCACCCTGCCCTCCCTGTCCTGCTCCACAACCTCCCACAGTCCCTTGTCAGAGCCTCCCAAACTGCCAGTGTCCCCTGCAAAGTGATGATCGGGTGTCCTCGACAGCTGACGTCCAGGGTCAACACATGTAGGCTCTCCTAGGAAGGGTGAGGTCTCTAGGCTGCGCTCCCCACACTAACACTCAGGCGCCACCACTGTATCCTGCCAGCTTGCTGCCAACCTCTGGGTGCAGCCAACCGCAGCCCTGGGAGAAGGAGCTCCCGTCACTATCCGACTCCATTTTAAATGAGGCCCAAGAGGAGGCACGGGAGTCCCTGTAAGGTCCCCTGAGCCTCTAGTCACAGGGAACTTCGTGGGCCAAATGCATCCTGAGGCGACCTGCTGCCCACGTCCTGGTTGGCACAGCCTCTGCTTTGGACCCCCTGAGCCCTCAGATGCCAGGCACCCCAGACACCTGTCCCTTCAGGGACTTGCCCCTCGCCCCCTGAGGACACCAAGCACTGGGTGCTGCTGGACGCTGAAGCAAGTCTTGATGACCCAACAGGACTGGTGTGGGGAGATCTCTCTCCTGCCTCTTACCCAGATGGAAGTCCTGGCTTTCCAAGGAAGACCAGAGGGGGTCAGAGGAAGGCCATGGGTGAGGCCTTGTGAGCAATGACACAGCCAGAGAGAAAAAGAATGAACAACGCAGGCCCCTTCGTTATGCTGCCTAGTAATGAGGACACTTGTGTGAACTTAATGTCTGCACATGAGTGCACGTCAAAACCGCTTGTACAATATGACGTCTGCTTCTCAGTAAGCAACCGACAGACATTGTTGAGTCTATTCGCTAAATTTGTAAAAGGACTTATTTCCAGGCAGAGAAACTTCAAAGAAAGAAAGAAAAAGAGAAGGAGGAGAAAGGGGATACATTCTGAATTCACCCTAATTTATAACTGATATTCTCAATCACATTTAATTATCACTTATGATAGTCACTTTCTTAGGGGCATCTTCACATTTCTTATTTGGAAATAGTAAAACTGTTGAGATGGTAAGCGCGCCTGCATATCCTGCTTGAAAACAAAATCATTTATTTATAAGAGACAGATTAAAACTCACAGGACCTGGTGTGTCATTATTTCCCTGTCACCATCACCACTACTGTCACCACCATCACCACCATCACCATCACTGTCACTGTCACCTTCACTACCAGCACCGCCAGCACTGTCATCACCATAATCTCACCATCATCACCACCACCACCATCACCATCACTATCACCATCACCGTCACCACCAGCACCGTCACCGTCACTGTCACCATCACCATCAATACCAGCACTGTCACCATCACTGTCATCACCATAATCTCACCACCATCACCAGTGTCATTGTCAGCATCATTACAGCAGAACCTTTACTTAAAACCCAACATCAGAGGTAGAAACTCAACATGAAACCCAGTCACAGGTAAGGCTTCTCTGGTAGAAGTGCAATTTTAGTACCAACCTCGCCTTTTCAATTAAGGGTGACTGCTGAACCACAGCTCCGGCAGAATCCTGAGGGACAGTTTCAGTAGCAACTTCTTGTGACCAACCTCCTGGTACATAGGAAAAATCCGGCATCAGAGAAGGTCAGAAATGACACAGAGGTGACACAGTAAATTAGGGGCAGAATTGGCCCCTGCCCCCAGGTCCCTCCCTCTTACCCCCCGGGGGCCGGCCCCGGGCCCACAGCACATGGATTGAATGAGTCAGCAGAGGGGACACTCTAGAAGCAGGACCAGACTCAGGGCGAGGCGGATGAAGAGCTCACCTCAGGTAGAAAAGTTAAGAAGGAAATACAAAACAGGACACAAAACAAATATTTAATGCAATGTCTTATGAAAGTAAAATACAGGAAAAAATAAATATCGAAATAAATGTTTTAATTTAAAACATCAAAATTTTATATAAAGACAGGATCAACAATGCTTGGTACAATGTAAACTCTAAGTGTAAGGATAAATAATTTATACCTGATATAAATTATACACATATTAATTTATACACAGATTATGTAATACGTATATCAAGAAACCATGCAAATTAGGAAAACAAAAGACGGTTTCCAGTGCACAAAAGACTGCCACACAGAAGGCACTGTCACTCCAGGTAGGAGCTCGAGACCAGTGAAAAGAGGGAGGCTCTGTCCGGTGCTCACGCACACTGAGCTCCTTCCCGGGGCCGAGGTTCTGATTTGGCTTCCAAATCACTTGAATTGCTTTGTCTGGAAGATGGAGTCACTGGGGACCAGGAGATGGGAGGAGGGACCCCAGAGCCCATGGTGCTCCTGGTGGAGTGATTTGGGGCATCAGGAATGGCCCACCGGCCCTGTCAGCACACCCTCTGCCACACAGGCTCCCTCCCCCAGGCCTCTGCGCCTGCAGGGCCCTCTTCTTGAGCACCTCGACCCAGATGTCCCCTCCTTCCCACTCCCACCCCTCTCATCAGTCCACCTGAATTAGCCTTCACAGAGGGGGTATCCTGATTCCCTGGCATAAAGAAGTGGCCCCACCTCCTTTCCAGAAATCTCCATGCTCTTGTCCATGCACATATAATGATTGCATCATGTATTCACAGTCGCCCATCTCCCTGGCCAGACGGGACGCCCCATGAGGGCAGGGGCTTTCCCTAGAGCACCCACTGGTGTGCCCCAGCACCTCGGACAGCACCTGACCCAAAGAGAAGCCCCGTTGAGGCTTGTGGGGAGGAAGAAGTCGGGGCTCTGTTGTTAGAAGCACCTCGGGGCTCTCAAAGTAAAACGATGAGGCGGCAGCAGCCTATTCACTTAGAGCTCTCCCCGCCCTCTCTCCCCTCACACACACACTCCTGAAGTGTGTTCCAGAGCACTAGTTCTGTGCAATGTTAGCAGGTGTTTCATGATAGGAGGACTTTGTGGTCTAATAAACTTAGCATCTGACTACATGGGAAGGACAGGAATTTAGAGGTTCTGCCCGGGTGCAGTTTAGAGACCGCAGCATGCAAATGTGCATCGCTGACCTTGGGCAGAGCTTTCTCCCCTATTTGTGGCCAGAGAAAGTGGTGAGCAGGCCTGCCTGGAAGGTCAAGTCCAGGGGACCCCTTGGAAGACAACGACATCAGTGGAGTATCAATAGCAGCATTTTCTGGGGCTTTCCAGGCCAACGTGGTGGCCCCTAACCTATGCACATGATCTGAGGCTAGTGGAATTGAGATATGCCCTCAGTGTAAGTGGCACCAGATTCCACCAACTTCATATGGAAAAAAGAAAGAAATTCAGTCATGATTTTTATACTGATTATATGTTGACATGATAATATTGATATACATTGAGTTAAATACAATGTGAAATTAATTCCCCATGTTTCTTTTTCCTCCTGCACTAAGGCTACGAGAAGTACAAGATCAGATGGGTGACCTTTTCACAGGACAGCACCGGTGGCGGGTGCTCTGTGCTCTGGGTCCCCCCCGCCTGACTCAGGCCAGAGTGAAGAAACCCTGGTTCTGCCTTCTGGATCCAAAGCGGGGCTCAGATCCAGGGCCCTGCAGGCCTTTCCCAGCCCCGCTGCAGGGGACTGGAGGGACTTCCCTCTGATAATATTGCCGGTGGGAGGAAAAGACAGAACTGCAGTTGTCTGAGGTTCTGATGTGAACCTGCCCCAGGGAGGGTCCTGACTCCCTGAGGGGCTCTCACAGGGAGCTGGCCTCCTGGCCGTATCAGGGCTTCCCGGGAGCCCCCAGCACCCTGCCCCCGGGAGCTGGCAGCCAGAGCAAGGGAGTGTCACCCACAGTGCAGGGTGGGCCCCAAATCCACCTGGGCTCACGGGAGCCAGCTTTCTTTTAAAATTCTCATCTGCTCATGTCTTAGAAAACAGAGCTTTCAAGGTCAAAATCTGCAGGTCTAATCATTAAACATATTCAGGGGACATTGTGTGTGTGTGTTTTTATGGAAAAACGTAATTGATTCTCTCCCCAATTCAGACTTTTGTCCTGACTGAGAAGGATCAGGGTGAGAACAGGGACAACAACAGCAGAAGTTAGCGTTTGCTGGGGAACAGCAGCAGGGCAAGGATTCACAGGCGCCTCCCGTGAAGCGGCTGATGTTAGGCTGGTGGGAAGTGCTGGCTTTGCCCACGTGGCCTTGAGCAAGTCTCCTGGAAGTGGAGACACAGTCATCCACCCAGTGATTGAGAGGCTGCCTGGGAGGCCGGCGCCCACCGCTGTCCTGCTGTGAGGTGCTAGACAGCTAAGCAAGCTCTTTCGGCCCCTCCTGTTGGAGGGTGTGCAGGCAGGTTACAAACAGTCTCACTCAGGCTGCCTGAGGACAAAACAGGCTGAAATTGTCTCTTATTGCTCTTTCTTGGGCTCCAGACACCTCCCGACATAGTCCCCTTTGACCTCCTCCAGCAGAGGGTCAGGGAACCCTAGGTTGCGGGTGGCAGATGCAGGAAGCATCCTCCTTTGCAATTCGGCAGCACCTCTGCAAGTCCGTAATCTGACCAGCCTCTAGATGCTTTTCTCTGCGGTCGTAGGGTCCGGGTCCCCCTCTCACTAAGGAGCCCTGGGAGACCTTTACTGCAGCTTTTTATGATCTTCTGTCTCTTGGGACCCATAAGAATCTTTTATTTCCTCTTTTCTCTAGATTGCCCCAGGATTCTTTCTCTGAAAGGCTGTTTTGTCCTTTCCTCCTTGTCTTTCGAGCACACCCTCACTCTTACGTTAAAGGCAGCCATCAGGTTCTTTGGAAAACAGAGATGGATGCAATGCCCTTTGAGCTCAAAGGATAACTTCAGTAAGTAACTTGGTCTCTTAAAATCTCACTTGGCACCAGTCCCGGGGAGAGGCTCCACGTGGCACCCAGTCATGCCACCTGCTTTGGGGGCCTGGGGCACTGCCTGTTCCCAAGGAGCTTTCTACCCGCCAAGGTATGCCGCTGTGTGGCTGCCAGGACAGGCTGGCCTGGGCCCTGGGTGTGGCTGGGTTCCCACTCATCCCAAGCTTGTAGCCTGGGTGGTAGCAGCCACTGTGCCCTGGCTTATGCCCATGGCCCACAGCGCTGAGCTTGCTAGGAGTCTCAGCACA
Organism: Phataginus tricuspis; assembly: GCA_029783875.1. Lineage (NCBI taxonomy): Eukaryota > Metazoa > Chordata > Mammalia > Pholidota > Manidae > Phataginus > Phataginus tricuspis. The sequence continues at coordinate 3,769,285 of JAQQAC010022981.1, forward strand.
GCACAGAGATTAGACTTAAGCCCTAGTCTCTCTCGAGTGCTTAAATAACCACCTCTCCGGGCTCCTGTCAGTGCTGCGTAGAACAGCTGCTGGAGCTGCATTTTATCTTAATTTTTTAAATCTACCTTGAAAATCTCTTTCTGGGTGCTCTGTGTCCACCTCTGCTCATTCAGCAGCAAGCCTTGCCCTGGGGTCCTGCCTTCCTATCGATGAACTTCTCAGCCAGCCTCTCTCATTTAAGAAGGAAAGCAAGGCAATACCTTAAAATCCCTTGAAGCATCTTGGGACCTGAGAGAATCAACCCTCGAAGACAGTTCATAGGCATTTCCCAAGGCCACCTACACTGTGAGCCACCAGGCATTCAGATATTTCTCTAGCAACTTAAACCAGAGGAGGCCACGTGCATTTCCCCTCTTAATTACGTGAGACTTGCAGTACTCTTGCCGCACATGCAAGTCTTTCCCTTCCAGTAGGACTGCACATTCCCGGTGGGAAGGGCCCACATCATATGCCTGCCCTCATGCAGGTCTGGACATAGAGTTTGGACATGTCCTTTCTGGAGACTGAGAGCAAGGAGGCCTGAGCTGATGGAGGGAGCATGGATGGGACATCTCTGGTTTTCCCACAGGACTTGGGAAAGCCACAGATTTCTGAGTCTCTTCTCTACAGTCAGAAAACCATTAGAATGTTCCTACCCCAGGGGGCCTTTGAGGGTCAAATGGACAATGGGTATATGGAAGAAATGTAGCTGATATTCAGAAAAAAATGACTCACAACTCCTTGCCTTGTTTAAATGCTGTGAGATTTTTCTGTGTCCTGGAAGGTGGTTTCCAAATAAACTGTCTTCAAATTCTTCCCACCTTGTGCCTCAGATCAGGCCCGAAAGGGAGGCTACAGTCTTGGGGCCTGTAGGTAACTTTTGGAGGCACAGATGAAGAGGACTCTGAACACCGAGCAGGTGGCCATACTGACCACACCCCATGCCCCACCCAATCCCAGGTGCTCAGCTTGCTCAGGCCAGGAAGCTGCTAGTGGAGTTCAGGCTAGTCACCTGAAAGCCAATCCATTGGTGTGTCATTGAGCTGGTCCCTAGTGTGAGCAACAGGGACTTAGTCCTGAAGACTGAGAGGTCATGAAGAATGTACCTTAGTATCTGCTGCCTATTAGAAAGAAAAACATGGTATTTATCCACTGGCTTCCATCCCCAATTTATCAGGATTTGCCTCATGGGATGTTAACTCCCTCACAGTAGCTGCTTGGTGTATGGACTAGAAAGGATGAGTGAATTTCTGCAGGTGTCCAATGCAGGGTGGCAGAAAGCAAGAGATGCCTGCAGCAGCTGAAGACAGGTGCTCTCGGGTCCAGCAGCCACAGCCAGTTGTGTCAGCAGTGGCTGGAGTAGCAGGTGAATCAAGAGGATGTGAAGTGGGTAAAAGAGGTATAAAGTCCATTCCTCAAGGAGTCTGTCATAGCTCAGGGCTTCAAAAAAAGACATCCCATGGAAGGTGACTTCCTGAACCACAGTTATGCATGATTCCAATGCTGAGAATGAGTCACCAGACTCCACCCAACAGGAGATAATAGAACAGACTGAGAGGGGTTTCAAAATAACTGGTTGCTAAAGCCTCTGAGAGATAAAAATTACAATTACACTAGTATATGTGAAACAATAACAGTAACTATGAAAAAAAAAGACTAGGTGGTTATAAAACAAGAAGACATAGTTAAGAAAAATTAAGCCAATTAGAAATTGTGGGAATGGAAAGTTTAGTTAAGAAAAAACCCAGTAGATGACTACATAGCTAATGAGTCACTGATAACAAACAACTGATAAACTATGAGACAGAACCAAGAAAATTACCTGGACTGCAGCCCAGAGAGTCAGAGACGCAAAAACGATGAAAACAGTCAAGGGGAATGAAGATAGATTGAGAAGGTCCAACATACGTACACCTTTGAGGTTTGGAGAGTGGAAACAGATAAATGATGGCAAGGCAAGATTTGACTGGTGATGATAGAATTTTCCAGGACTAAAAATCCAACCAAATGCCAAACAGGATCAATAAGAGAACCAAGATTCAGGCATATCACAGAATTGCAGAATATTAAGGATAAAGAGAAAATAAAGGGGCTACAGGAGGGAAAACACAAATTGCTTACAAAATAACAATCCAGTTGACGGCAAACTTCTCACCAGCTTCAACAGTGACTGGGAAACAATGAAATGACATCTTCAAAATGCTGAAGAGAAATAACTGCGGACCTAAAATTCTATGTTGATTCAACTTACCATTCAAGAATGAGGTTAAAATACGGACATTTTCAGACAGACAAGGAACGAGAAAGTCAGATTCCCGTGCAAACTACTTAAGGATCCATTGTAGCAAAACAAACAAGCAAGCAAGAAACCAAAACAAGAAACCCACGAAGAGTTGAAATTTAGGAATAAATGGTGAACAGCAAAAAAATAAGTAAGCCAATGAATAAATAACCGGCATTAAAATAGAATAATAATATAAACAATAATAAAAGTATTAACTTCTAGGAATATGTTACGAACTGAATGGTTGCTCCCAATTCACATGTGAATCCCTTACCCCCGGTGTGCCTGTATTGGAGATGAGGCTTCTAAGGAAATAATTAAGGATAAATAAGACCATAAATGTAGAGCCCTGATCTGATAATAATTCGTGTCTTCATAAGAACAGACCCCAGAGCCCTCTCTCTCTCCCTGTCTCTCTCTCTCTTTTCCTCAGTCTCTGTCTGTCTGTCTCTCTCTATCGCCACATGAGGCCATGATAAGAAGGTGTTCATCTGCAAGCCAAAAAGAGCGCTCTCTCCAGAAACTAGCCCTGCTGGACCAGATCTGGGACATCTAACCTCCAGAACTGTGAGAAAATAAATGTCTTTTTTCAAGCCACCCAGTCTGTGTCATTTTGTCATGGCAGCCCAAGCTGACTAAGAGAGCACATGTCAAAAAGCTCAAAATAAACTTCCTGGTCACAATGTGGGAGTTAGGAGAAGGTTTAGGAGGCAATAAAAGTATGCTACGGTTCTTGTCCATTCAGATTGAATCTTTGTTGGACTGTGTGTTAAAATTTTAAGGTTTAGCACTTATATATGACATATAAAAGATATTTACCTCCATTCGGTAAAGGAGAAAATGAGTCTGAGTATATACAGATTGGATAAACAGGCACATTTTGAATACACTCTGTGGAAAATAAATATAAAATACTACAGTCACCTGGAGATAATAGTAGGTGTGAAGATAAAATATCTGACTTTAAAGATATAATTATTCTTAGAAAGAGTAGAGAAATAACATTAAGTATAATTAGGTACTGTGCCCTGCTTTGTCTGTTCTCTGGCTTTGAAATACAAACATGTCCAAGTGCCCCTGTTAGGGTATCAGTGACAATCCCACAAATCAGTACAGATGTGGGAATCCTGACACTGATCACACCAAAAATCTGCCCTGCACCCAAGAAACCAGGATCTTTGCATTTTAGGGTCAAGATGAAACTCTAACTGATCACATGCTCCTTATTGCTTTGGTTTCTGGGAAAAACAGATCTTTATTTATGAGCTAACTCCAGTGACTGTGAAAGTCAGTACAAGATCCATTTACCCTACTTTCATGTGGCTCCATTTTGCTCCTCAAAATTTAGTTTCTCTTTGATCTAAGTCTCTACCTTGTTTATTTTTCTTGCTTCCCCAACTGCTGGCTGTGTGACCTTGGGCAAGATATTTTCCTTCCTGTGCCTCATGCCCATAAAATTACAGTAATTAATAGCACCTGTGTTTTAGGATGAAATGAGCTGTGTGTGTGTATGTGTGCCTGTCTGTGTATGTGTGGGTGTGCATCACTCAGAGTCGGTGGGCATGGAGGGCACTGGTGGCTCAGTAAATGTGCCTCTCATCACCACCATCTGGATGACACAATTTTGCAAGTTTCAAAAGCAATCAGATGGGATGGAGTGTAAATTAGTAATAGCACTTATTGGTAAACATTGAATAAGAACGGAATGTACAGAGCTAGGCATAGAGACTTGTAAAAGAAAGACATGTTATAATCTCTTTCATGCTCCTAACAAGACATATGAATAAACAAATAAGCAAATAAATAACTTCATGGAGAAGGATGCGGATGAGGGAGAAGCACAAGTGTCCCACTCTTTGGGAGAACGTGTGTGTGGCATGTGCAGAAACTTGAATGAATATTGTGACCCTGGTCAGGTAGCATGACACTAAGATGCTGAGCAAAACATACATATAACTGGTACAGACCATCAACACAGCAGAGAAAATCCCAGGGTCAAGGTCCAGAGCCCAAAATTTCACTGAGCATTTACCACCTGCTGGGCACTGTGCTAAGAGTTTGATATAGATTATTCCATGTAATCCTTTGAGTAGAATACTATCAGATATTCAGAAGCCAGGACACCCACCAAGGAATGAAGAGTTGAAGTCACATCCCTTGTGCCCTGGTGCATGGGATCCCCGTGCTCCCAAGGCCTGGCCACTGTGCCCCCAGACAGTTTGCCCCGGTAGGAGTGAAACTCCAACCGTGCAGTAGGAGCAAGGGGAGAGTGGTGAGGGTTTTCAGAGCTTTTTCCACCACACCGTTTACTGCTCTGCAAGAAGGTGAGGCTCAGAAGACCCAGGGGGCCCAGCCGCCCTTGAGCTGCTTCACCAGGAATCAGGCCGTGCTCACCTTACCGGGCGGACAATCAGCCACAGTGACAATCTCCTGCCTCGTGACTGTGGCCCCGTGCAAACCCCATGCCTCCACTATACCACGAGGCCCATAACCAGTGGGACTCATTAGCTTCTGACAAAGACTCAAGAATTCAAACAGTCTTACATTTCCAGGGCAGCGCGTTTTTAAGACAGTGTGACCATTGCAGCTGTCACTGGAGGGCCACCCAGCACACCTCATCTCCTCCCGCAGGGCCTCCCCAGGTCCTGAACACCATCCCTGCCCTCAGGGTCCTCTGTTGGCGACTGGTAGGGTCCCCTGCCTCCAACTCCTTCATTTCTATCCTCTTCATCCTTATCAAAATGCACATTCTTTCCTGACGCCGGAGGAAAGCAGTCTGGTAGGCCAATTCATACTACAGTGTGCATGATGGCTCCCAAGCAGCCCTGTTTTAAAAGCAACTCACTGTTCTGTCTCATGTTTCAATAATTCGCTCCTTTTATTGCTGGAAAGTGTTTCGCCGTGTGGGCGGCTCATGCTCTGTTTATCCACGTGCCTGCTGACGGACAGTTCGGTTGTTTAGTTTTGGGCCCTTACAAGTAAAGCTGCCGTGCACTTTGCATATTTCTGCTTTACAAAAAATGTCTTAGGAAAGAAAGAAATAGCCCCAACAAGACACCCTTGTGTGAACTCACCTAGCCAGGAGACCACAACCCACCACCTCCTTCCCGGCCATGCCTTGGCCTGGCACAGGGGCTTCTTGAGGCCCAGTTAGCTCTGCTTGTTGCCATGACTCTAGGACATCAGCTCTCAGTTTCAGCCTTGGACCAGCCCCTTCCGCAGAACTAGCCCCTTTTGGAGCTGAGCACATGAGAGGCTACTACTTAGGCAGAACCAAAGGAGGTGGATCAGCCGTGATCATGCATAATTTATGAAGGGGTTTGTGCAGCCGCGAAAAGAGGCCAAGGCATAATTTAGGAAGTAAATTGGACCTGATGAATTGGAAATGCTGCTTGGCTTTGCTCCTTTCCTGGGAAGTCTGTGTTGTCCCTCTCCAGCCAGTCTGACTCAGTTTCCCCTCCCGGGGCCATCTGAATTTCCAGCCTTCCTCGCACCAACTAGCCTGCCTCACACCAACTAGCCTGCCTCTCCCACTGCTTCAGGTCCCTGCGCAGGAGGCCTCTCGGGCTGTGTGTTCTGCCCTCACGGGAACAAGGGCTAAGTCTTACTGCAAAATTCTATGTCAGACCCGAATCACCGGTTCCTGCAAAAGCCCAGAAAAGGGACCCCGGCCCAATAACCTAGCCATACAGCAGCCATCCGGGCCACCACAAACAGGGCTGTGTGCCTTTAAGAAGCAAAAATTAATGCAAAGCTTATTACAATCCCGGTGGTTGCTAACACTCTCTCTCCTGCACTGCCCAAGTGTCTGAATTTCAGCTTCAGACGAGTGTGGCCTGCTGGGATTTGAGCTGCCAGTTTAATTAGTGTTCAGTAATTTCAATAATGAGTGACAATTCATTGGGGCTTTTAGGTTGGTCTTCTGTTCAGAAGCAAATCAATAATCCGCAGTTTTTCCCCTTCTTTAAAGACAAGAAAGTGGCATGTGAGTTACATCAGATGATAGAAAATAAATGAGGAAACGTTCCAGTCCCTCAGTAACTTGAGAGGCAATTGGCTTTAATGGCGTGGGCAGCCTCCCGGTTTGTTGATGTTATTGGAGGAACAGAAAGGTCATTAGTAGCTGGAAAGAGGCTTGTGGATCCTCACAGTAAACAGTTTGCCCTGGCTGTAACCATAGTGATTTGGGTAAATGAACACAGGTATACGGCTTACTACTGTATTCCCCAGGCTGCCTGTATTATTGCCTCTGAAGATATAAAAACAATTGAGGCTAATTGTATGAGAGTGAGTTTATTACAAACATAAATGGAAAGGCAAAAAGAAAACCAGAGATGTTCTTTCAAAGCCTCCCCCACCTTGTCACGGCACCTCCACAGCTTCTCTCCTCTGCGTCTCCGCTGGCGCCAGGTCCACGGCTGCGGCGGGCTCGTCCATCCTCGGGTGTCTGCAGAAAGGCTCTGCGCCGGGAGCCTAGGTGCTCCTGGAAACCAGGGCTCCTGCGGATTTGGAGATCTGCCTGTAAGTGGGCTGTCATCAGGCTACGGAGTGCAATCAGGACTTCGCAATTACTTTTTTACTGCTGCTGGCTGCACTGAGCAGAGGAGCTTCAAAGCCAAGGAAAGGCATTTATCTCAGCTGAGACGTGGGGTGGCACGCCTTTCCCCAGCCAGTGGCTGGAAAGTTACCTGCATTACGGCAGTGCCCTGCCAGTCCACTGGAGTGGCGGCTTTTTTGTAAACTCTCATGTTCTCTTTTGTTATAGCTACAAAGACTCCGTCTTCATAAGGTGTGGTGATTTGCAGTATACAAACCCATTAAAAAAACGCAAATGAAATCCCCAGCTGGGAAGGTCAAGTCTAATGAGGTGGACTGTTGTGAGGAGTGGTAGCTCACAGCATCCCCCGTGTAGGCCAGAGGTGCTACAGGTGAACAGCTGCTCATAATTATTACCATCTGACACTTTCCATCCACCTCAGGTGCTATTTTTTTCTCACCAGAGAACAGATTAATTGTATATCAACTGATATACATAAAAAAGGGTTTGATAGAAGGCTTAATAAAGTAACATTAAATAGGCAATCCCCCTGAAATTCTAATGTGTATATTCTTAATTAAATTCCTTTGTACTGTACAGTAATTCAGGTGCATTCTGTTTCCTTCCACACCCACTGAATAGAAAGCCTGAAACGACGCTGGTGAAGGAAGGCAGATGCTCAAAGGAACCACACTTTCCTCCGTTCACACCCTGCGCACAGCGGGGAAGGCTGGAAAGAAAGGAAGGAACAAGGCCACTCAAGGGCGGAGCCCAGGATGGAACTGGACCTGGGTCTGCACAGACTTGGAGCATTCTAATGCTAAAGCATCCGCCCGTGCCTGTTAGGGTGGCCAGAGCTCCTCTGTCCCAGGCGAGAAGGCATAGCTATGTGGAAATGAAGATATTACTAAGGGACTAGAAAGAGAAAGAAGGAGGAGAAAAGGACAGAGAAGACAGAGACCAGCAGGCAAAGGAGAAGCACTCGGCCGCCCTGATTCGCTCTGGAGGGTAACCATTGAGCCAGAGAAGAATAAATATGTGTTTAAAACCAACATGCAGAGGTAATGATGCAGTTGTAATTCGTTAACTGCCTTGAAGTGAGTTGTGCAAATGACTTCGCTTTGCTCTAGACCAGCTGCCCCAAGAGCAGGCCCGTCAGGCGATGCCCCTCGACACTCCATTTTGCCACTCTGGTGAAGTTACTGATTTTCCTTGCAGGGTACAAAGTAACTCTTGAACTCCAAGGGAGAAGAGCATAATAACACGTGCTTTCATCCAGAAGATAACCACAGAACAGACAAGCATGGAAGCTATCGCTCAATGTCCAGAAACAGCATGCTATTTAGTCATATGCAGGTTTATAACATGATGTGAAAAATAAGTATTTTAAAACTTCAAACTCTATACACTGCCTCATGGCTTCCCTAAGGAGAGATGAGGTGAATTTTCTAGCTGTCAGAGCAGGATTCTGCAGGGGTGGCCAGCAGAACCCATGGAGAGCAAGGAGACCCTACACAGCTTCTGAAGCTAACTGGCTTCCTAGCCTGAGAGTTAAATGCTGCCAGCAGGAAGAACAATCTAGAACCATCAGTGCCCACACTGAGCATGGCATGCCAGGTGGAGTACTGACCTAGAAGTGGAAGAACTCTTTTATGCCCAGGCTCCGCCACATGGAAGTTGTGTGGCCAGTTGGCAGGATGTTGGCCTTCTGGGTCTCAGTTACCATCCGCACAGATGGGCTTGCCCTGCCTACATCTCAGGGTGGCCCGTTCACTCGGGGACTTTCATCAACTATTTGTAGAGGTTGTATTTGTGCCATGAGCCGCCTTTGTCACTGGGGAGGTGACACAGCCATGTCCTGTCCTCCTGGGGCTCACATTCTACTGTGGATGCAAAAACAGACAGAAAAATAACAATGAGATGTCTGCCAGCCCCAGGGCTGCTGAAGAACAGACTACTTTCAGGCCATGATGGTTGTCTGGAAGGACCCCTCTGCCCAGAGTTGAGGGAACCAGCCTGGAAAAGGTGGCAGAAGGACATTCTAGGCCTGGAAAAGTCAGGGCAAAGAGCTGGAGCAGAAGGGACCTCGGCTTGGGGCCCAGGCCAGGGAAGGGTGTCGGGCAGAAGCAGTGGTCATGGTACAGCTGGCCCTTGACTCTGACATGGATGAGAGAGCTCTGGAGACTCAGGAGCTGAGGGGTGTGGTGCCCGCTTGTACAGTGGGCCGAGCCACGGGGGCGCTGCAAGAAGCTGGGCGACAGGCCCCGGAGCTGGAGAACAATGGTGGCCCCTCAAACAGGGCAGTAGCTACAGAATGGTGACAGGCCTGGCCCAGAACAGCTGGGACTGAGAGGTGAGAGGCGGCTCTGCGGGGGCATGAGGACCCCTCCAAGCCCAGGTCCTGGGCCCTGGTTGGTGCAGAGAAGGAAAAGAGGGAGAGGGTCTGAAGTTCAACTTAAGAAGCCTGTAGACACCCAAAGGCTGAGGCCAAGGCCCATTAGGGGGCAGAACAAGAAAGTGTGGGCGCTCCTGGGAAACATGAGTGTGCATGGAATTTAGGCAGGGGTGGGCCACACAACACAGCTTGTTCTGAGCCAAATCTGATTACTGTTGCTGTTAATCTGGCCTGGGACTGGGCACCACATCTCACATGATGAGTCAGTGAAACCTATGAAATAAACACATGCACATGCACACCCACAGGTGCACACAGGTATACACACTTATACATGTATATACCACATGTGCACATATGTGTACATCTAAACATACATGTCTGAACTCATGCATATCTATACACAGATACATAATACTCAGCTACAGCATACACAGGGCACACACACACACCATATACACACAGACTCTCAGGGGCCCTTGAAGCCTTTCGGTGCTCGAGGCTGGGCAGGGAAAGGTGTGGTACCAGACGTGTTCCAGTCAAAACCCCTGAAGGTCTCTTACTCAGATGTTTGTAGATGTTGACCTCCGGGAGCTGAACATGGTTTTTTCCCCACCTGCCTCATGTGGCCCCCACATGGTGCAGCCCTAAGGGGTTCTGACCAAGTCAACCCCCAGAGGGTGGCTTCAGCTCACTCTCATACCCCCAGGAGACAAGAGGCTGCCCTGGAACAAGGGAGGTACAGCCCCCCTGATCCTTCCCTGAGACAAGAGAATGGTTGCTTTGCCAAGGGACTCCTTAGGGAAGCCGACCTCTTCCAGTCAGAACCCAGGACAGTGGGCGACCTGCTGCTCTGGCTTGCTGGGCTCTGGCCTGGAGACTCAGTGGCACAGCCCAGATCCCCGTAAGGGCAGCTGGGCCCCCATCAGTCCACTCACAGCCTGAACTACTGCAGGCCTAGCCGAGGGCCATGCAGGCCAGGTGGGCATCTTGGAGGAGATGCCACAGGGCTCCTCTGCCCCAGCGTCCACTGAGCTGTGCCACCATTCTAGGCCCTCAGTAGCACACTCTCACTTGCCAGAAAGTCTCTGTGGCTGAGCCCCTACTCCGACCCCCTGTGTGACCCCACTCCTACCTGACCTCCTCCACCACTGACATTCCTGAGCCTGTGGTTTAGCCAAGCTGAGCTACTGGCCACTCCATAATGCCCCCTGCTTTCTTCTCCATGCCCTAGGCTCTGGACGCCCCCTCATTACCACAAATATCCTGTGATTCTCATTGACTCACCAACCTTATGCTGAAGACAGCCACTGAGCATGGATCTCTGGGGCCAGTGGCAGGGCCAGTGTCCACATAACACCCAGCAGCTGGGTGAACACTGAAAACGTCCACCAGTGCATAGCCCAGATGTTCGACATTATGGAGGAAAACAATGAGGCTCTGGTTTTGGAAAGCCCTCTGCCAGGAACATGGCTCCTTGGAGCTGACCACCCAGGAGCGGGTCCAGAGGGGACTGAGCCCGCTAATGCATTATCAATCAGACGCCTCTTGAACCTAATGGATCCTTAGATGCTAAATGTACTTCTGGATGACTCAGAGATCCATCTGCCCACAGGAGGGCTGGTGAGTCCTTCCCACTGCTGCCTGCTGTCCCTGGTGTCTATTTGATATCTTCCCACAAGCTGTGCCCGGGGGCAGGGGAGGGTACGGAGCTCCTGGGATGGGGACGTGCTATGCTAAGGTTCCTTCCCAGATAGTCTCATGGAATCCTCACCAACCTTGTGAAAACTATCATTTTTACCCCATTGTGAAGATAAGGAAGCTGAGGCTCAGATAGAGCCAATAAACTATCTGTGGTCACCCAACTTGGAAATGGCAGGCCTTTGATGTTGGCTATTGGAAATTTCAAGAAATTTTGTAAGGCTGCACCTGACCAAGCAAATGGCAACACATTGTCCATCTAACAGCACTGTCAAAACTCGAATCCCTCATAGCAAAATCTGAGGTAAAAATCAATAGTAAAAATTTTAAAATCCAACCCACATAATACATATTTTCTCTGCAGAGGTAGAATGACCAGCGATGGCTTTGAGCCAACAGGAAGGAAAAAACTGCAACCTCTCCCCTCACGACAGAGCCCAGAGGGTGGCAGATGCGAGTCCCTGGAACTCACGAAGAACCACAGAGGCGGCCCAGGTGCCGAGCCTTCCCTGGCAGTCACGTCAGTTTTGGCCCCCAGCTCATCAACAATTGGGGTTTTCGTGGGCAAGCCTCACCCGACAAGCCTTCCCACGTAACGGGCTGCCCTTCTAGTCTGCCTGCCTTGCTCTTTCATGCCGAGCTTCTTGTCTCAGCAGGGTGTGACAAGCTGCCGACCTTCCCGGCAGGCTCGACCATCACGTTCTCCTACGAAGCAGAAAGACGCCACAAACACAGGCTCCGACAGGGAGCCAGGCAGAGCGCTCAGAGAGATCGATTCAAACACTCAGCTCTGCTGCCTGTGAGGAACAGGCACCCACTGTGTGTGAGGAATGGGCACCCACTGTGTGCAAGGAACGGGCACCCACTATGCGATAGGCTGGCCTCTGGATTCTCCCTGCTTAGTAGGACACTCTAGCCTTTCACCCAAGCCTTTCTCTAGGAAATGCAGGTAAGTCCAGAGAAGTTCCAGGAGAAAGTCCTGGAACTCAGAACCCGTCCCTGGGCCTCCAGCCAGCATCCCGCAGGACCACAGCTGGAGCAGAGAATTGGGTGGCAGGGTGGGAAGATGCCTGGGCTCTGCCCAGCCCCATGCCGGCCAAGCCACACTTCAGGTCTCATCAGTTTAGTACTCGTGCTGAAAGAACGGGTGAGAGACGTGGTGTGCACATTCCCTGCTCGGGAGCCCACCCCTGCCCCTTCATTCCTTCCTCCTGTGATGTCCTTCTGGGCCTCGGGTGGACAGAAACATGGACCTCTTCCAGGCTGGGCCATGAGGCCTCTGGTGGCCTGAGGGGCTGGCAGGAGGAGGAGGCTGTGGGGAGCAGCTGCCCCCGGGGAATCTCTGTGGCCACTTTCCACCACATTCCCGGTTGCAGTCAGAGGGAAGCAACGAGGCCCATGTCTTTGTTTTAAATGTGTGCCCTCTGAGGGTCGGGTCTGGAGGCAGCGGCAGTCGGAGGGACCCAGCTGAGCACGGAGGGCAAAAGTCAGGCCGGCATTTTGAAAACTGTCAGTTTAAAATACGGGGCAACCCTACTCAGGCTTCCAGGCGGGGCCACAGCCCCCTGCTGATGAGGAAAGGGACACCTGTAAGCAACCCGAATGAGACCTGAGCCTGCACGCAGGGTAACTTCCACTTGGTTTTCAAAAAGAGGAAGAAGAGAAAGAAGAGAACATCCTGGCCAAAACATTTACACACATTCTCTTCACACCAGTGTGCAAAGGAGTGTATGGACAAACACACACACACATCACCATGGCTTTATCTTGAGGCCTATGCCTACAAATCTTCCCTGTTAGTGTGGAAATACAAAATTACTGGATTTCTTTACTTGACGCTGGATGATGACTTCGGAGGACTTGAAAAATCCATCATGTGGCCACGAGTCGCCCCTGCGGAAACTGGCCACAAGTGGGGTCAAATGATTAAATTTCATGATCTGAGTTGCACTGAAATCACGTGCACGGCTTTTAAATCCCAGTAGTTGGTGATTTTTTTTTTTAATATCTGCCAAACAGAACAATGAGACCCTTTTAAATCCCCCAGTGAGCCACTATTAAAACCACAATTTACAACTGTGCATATCATCTAACGTGTTAACCAGGTGTTCCAGTGTTATTGTTTGAAATTCTACCTTGGTTTAAATCAAATGAAGAAAAGCCAAAAGTCCAATTAAAATCCCACATTGCCTCTTTATCGAGGGTAGGTGAAAGACATTTGTTATAGATTTAATGGCAGAAATCTCGTAAAATGCTCGACCATCCTTTTTTCTTCCCAGTTTCTTATTTCTTGCTTAGATTCTCACAGCTTACTGGCATTTCCTATCCCTAACTGGAAAAAAAAAAAAAAAAAAAGAATCAGTGTAGGAATTTCTGGCTTAATTTTAGTAGCATCCTGGACACTCTAGCTGAATTTGACAATTGAGTGTTGTCATGGGATATTAAAGTCGTGCAGTGGGCCCATTTAGGCGATTATTTCCCTTAATAAGTTCCATGCCTCCCTGGACCCTCTTTGCCAACATGTGTCCATTGTGTTTAATAGTTCAGTGACAACAAATTTATGTTGCTAAGCTCCAAAAAGTAAACCCAACCCAAATACCTCCCCGAACTACAGATACTGACCAGGGTGATGCGGAATTCAGTTGTCGTCACCGAACTGTAATGATTTCCAGACGTGACTGCCTGTCTTTGTCTTTGGCCATTTTTCCTGTTGCATCCTGCCCCTAACACGCTGCTGTTCCTTCACGTTTGTGGTTCCGTTCCTCGGGTTTACGTTGCCCCTCCCCCACCCTTGCCCCTTCTGCAGACCTTTATGCTCCATGGCAGTTCCCCCACGCCCCGCAGCTCACCCCTCTCTCTCTGGCTGAGCCTGCTTGGCCATAAAGCAAATTCACCTGGTGCCCTTGGACCCCTTTCTTTTTCCAGAGGGTGAAAATGAGACAAAAGGATGTTCTGCAGCCCTTGCTGCACTGTAATAAATAGTATAATCTGATAAATCAAATCAATTTTTCTCTTTTTGCAGAAATCGTGAAACTGCAAAAAAAAAGTGTCAGTTACAGCACATCTGTTCTCCTTTACGCCTTATTTAAGAGAATAATTCTTGCCAGATTTTTACCCACCCATAATAATTACACCATTTTTACAGATGTGGTTTTTAACAGCTTCATTTTGACCCCAAATCTTTTATACAATTTGCAATGAATTTGCTTCTTGGCTTGCAATTCATTATGATTTTGCAATAAAAAGATGGAGGCACAGGAACCTGTCCCCAGGACTATACCTTTTAGTGATGTTTTTATAAAACCAAACAGCTCGGGTAGAAACACTCACTGCCGTCATTGCCATTATTATTATGATCCTTAGTGCTGGAGTATTTAAGTTAGCATTCACCTGGGGGTTGATTTTCTTTATTCATAATTATCTACTTCCTTTTTGAGCTCCAGCCCAGAGCAGGGCTATTCCTGCAAGTCCCTGGATACAGGTGAAGGAGGCAGGACTTTCCCCCACTGATGCACCAGCACCCATACCAGCCCTGCACTGTGCACAGCCCCTGACACCGCGGGTGCGGCCAGGGACCTCACGCCCAGCCCCGCCCCTGAGGAGCGTCCAGCACCCTGGGAAATGAAGCAGCCAGGGAGAGGACATGGGAAGCACAGTGGATCAAGGCGGGAAGCAAACAGAGTCGGCTAAGAGCTATTGAAGTCCAGGAGAGTAAGCGGCTGCCTGGACATTCTGAGAGCCCCACAGAGAGGCCTCCCTGACTGATGTGGGCTTGAGCTGCACTAGGTGCTAAGGGACTCACAGCCGACAGCTCTCCATTACAGGGTGCTGGCAAGTGGGTTGTGTCTGTCAGCGCCCACGTCAGACTGGTGACAAAAGTAGGTGGGGAACCTGAGGCGTGGAAATGTCAAAAGTTGTACCAGAGCTCATGAGGCATCGTGTTTGGTGGGTAGGTGCCATGCTTCGCCACCCTGGGGCTCAGGCAGCTCCCATGGGCCTCCCCGTGTGCTACATCTTCTGAGAGATTAGAACTAGACCCAGGACCAGAGCCATGTAAGCTGCACTGGGTGGTCCGGGGCCCCAATTACAAGGCACCCTGTGCACAGCATGGGCTCCTGCTAGCCCAGGAGCTGCAAGGACAGAGACCAGGAGAAGCAGGAAAAGCTATAAATACAGTCAGAGAAAGACACACGTCACCCAGGCCAGCACCTGCCCTCTTATCCATATTCACGAGATGGATGGGCACCTGGGGCAAACGCTCCCCCAGCGTGTCCACCACATCCCAGGGCCTAATGGCCCCAGAACAGTTCAGTATTCCTGTTTCTGCTAAATTCCACTTGCATTTTTTTTTTCATGTTCGCACAGGCATGAAAATTATTTTCTTTAATTTCCACTAAAAAAACAAAAACACAAGCAAACAAAACTTATTCTCAGAGGAGAGGCGGACTTTCCTAAATCAGGACGTCACCCAGGAAACAACTGGATAATGGAGTATTAGACGGCCCTGTTCTTAGAAACACCTTTCCAGGCTCTCTCTGCAGCTCAGAACCCGCCTCCTGAACCGTGAACCGTGAACCGCGGTCGGACCCCCAGGGTTTCTGCCCCTGGCCACTCGTGCGTCTCGGCTCCCACTGTCAAACCTCACCCCGGGCCTCCCCGGCCAGTCCACCAGCCCCAGGCTGGAGGAGGCTGCCTTTCCCAGTTAGGAAAGCGCTGTTGATGAGAAGTGTGGCCAAGGCCCGGAACCGAGAGGCAGAAGGGGCGCCGGCAGGCTGCACCCCCGCAGCCAGATCTGGGCTGACGGGCCCTCCACGGGGCCGCCCCTGAGGGCCTCTGCGGAGCTCGTCCCCCCGCCTGGCCTTTGCCGGCGCCTGGGTTCATTAGCAGCGGGTCTGGGGACCCACGTGGGCCGTCGGGGGCATCCGGAGTGGCAGGGCGAGCGGCCTCACGCCCATAATGCATTTCGATGATATTCCGCTGCCTCTGCTGCTTAATTCACTCCGCGGCCTGGTGTCGGAGGTCAGGCGCGCAGGGGGCGGCGGTGGATCCCGTGACCCGGTGTCAGAGTGGCCCCGACAGCGGGCCCGGCGAGCCCCGGCCCTGCCCGGCCGCCGCCCCTCGCCCGGGCCTGGCAGGGCTGCAGCCTCCCCGGGGCCCCGGCTCGAGCGCCTCCAAGGGGCCCGGCGGCGCGGACTGCTGCCCCGCGTGCCCTGCGCTGGGTGGTCTGGGGACTCGCCGGCTTCCGAGCTCATTTGCCTGCAGACGCCCTCACCTTGTCAGCACCAATCATTATCCGGCCGGCGCCGCGCGGAGCTGCCATTCCCCGAGATTGGATTAGATTGAAGAGGCCGGGGCCCGCTCCTCCGTGCATTTTCTCAGTCGGTTAGCGGAATCACTGGGGGCCTCGCCGAGGCCTACAGCAGAGCTACACTAACTTCCTCTCCCCTTCCTTATTACGGAGCTTAATAACAGCAGGCAGTGTATTAATATGTAAGAGATCAAGAGATTATTGATTAGAGTCACTTGCCTAATATCCCCTGTCCGTCATGTAGTTCAGCAGCCCTTTCAAGATTTTTTGTGTCAGGCCATTTAAATATTCATGACCGCGTTGCTTTGTACCTCCACAGCTGAATTTCTAATTAATCTGTCAAAAGAAATACAATATGCCCGGAAGCCTTATTATTATAAGGGTCAGCTGAAACAGAGATGGCCTGGCGAGGCCTAAGGGGTAATTAATTATAACAATACAGTGTTTACCTTGTGTGGTTCCTGCGGCCTAAATGAGCACTAAATTAGACTCCAAGCGCTCCGGTCTGCGTTTGAAGCCTCCTGATCTGCCAGCCTGTATCATAATGATGGGAGGAGAGAGCCGAGAGCCGCGGCTATGTAACAACATAATCAGCAATTACAGCTGCGAAATGGGGAGAAGGGGGAATTTTATCTCATTAGAAAAGCCCAAGTAGAAAGTTTTTTTTTCTGTCACCAGCTCTTTTCTTTAGAATTCAAATGATTCCACTCTAAAGGTGAGGGATCTCAAATCTAATTCCAGTGCAGAGAGCTGGCCTAATTAGTGGTATGCTTTGGCTAAAATATGAATGACATTTGTTCCAGCTTGCAGGGGCCTATTAATACAGGGTGTCAGAGTGAAACATTAAGTGTATCATTCTTCTGTCAATTTATTTCTGTCATTATTGTTTCTTTATTTCCTCTGCCACATTATGGTCACTAATTTCTTCTCACTTTTATGAGATTCTTAATGTGGGCCTTTAATGAACTCCAAAAACTCAACCACAACTCTGAAATTAAAATACTAGGCTCCTGTCAGGGTGGTACGGCAGAGTAAAACTTGAATGGTACCATTCTTCTGTCAATTTATTTCTGTCATGATTTTTCTTTATACCCTGCCACATTATGCCCACTAGTTTAATTCCATTTTTATGTGACTTGTTAATGTGAATTTTAGGTGGCTTTTAATCACCTCCAAATTTGTAGAATATCACAATAAATCATAACTGTATCCCCTCTTATGACAATTTATTTCTGTCATTATTTTTTATTTCTCCTTCCTTATTACAACTCCGAGTTTCATCTCCTCCTCCGTGACCTTTACATTGTTGCATTTTAAAAAGAAGCACATAGAAAGTTTGCTCTTTCTCAGCAACTTGAGGAGAGAAGCCATGTTACGGGGCTGCCGCTTCCTCACCCCGCAGTCACAGGCTCCCCCTGGCCGGCAAGACACGCGCGTCTGCAAAGGAGTGGAGCGTCCACTGGGAATTTGGGAAGGGAGTGCGCTTGGGAGAAACAGACAATCAAACCGGAATCATTTAGAGGTGGACGGATGCAGAGACAGTGGGTTGAATTAAAAAAAGCTCACTCACTTGATTCCCACGATGAGTCCACTGAAGGCACAGCTTGGAGAAGAGCAAACCTCCGAAGCGATGCACTCGCAGGATGGCTCTCCATTTTGGTCCCCAAGCTCATTTTTTAAAGCAGGAATTGGCAAAAGATGGCCTGTGAGCCAAATCAGGCCCCACCACCTCTTGTGTATAAGCCGTGAGCTAAGAACAGGGTTTACATTTTTAATGGTTAAAACATAAAGCAAAAGAAGAATCTTTTGTGAAAAGCACAGGAAATTCAAACTTCTGTGTCCATCAGTAAAGGTTTGCTGGAACACCTCGGCCACCCACTCGCGTAGTGTCTGCGGCAGCTGCTTATTATGGCAGCAGAGTTGAGTGATGGTGACCCATACAACATTCAGAGAGGGTTTATAGGACTTTGCAGGTTGGTTCAAACCCAGCCAAGTAGCTAGGACGTCTGAGCCTCCACGCTGTCCTCTGAGCTTCCTGCTGGGTGATTGGGCCCATAGCATGGGAAACACTTTCATCTATCTATGGCTTCAGAAAACATTTGTTGTATTTCAGGCCTGCAGCAGGGATTGTACAGTGAACAGATCCTTGAGAAGCAGAGGGATGTTGAAGGCATGGCCCCTGTCCTCAGCTAGCTTCTCCTGCACTGCAGGGAACACAGATTTATATCCCTGCAGCAGAAGAAGAATTCCAGGCAGCCCTGCTAACTATCAGTTAACATATTTAGGGTAGAGCAGCAGAGGGCTCTGACCATCATAACCTACAGCTGACTAATGGTTTACCTCAAAGCTCACTGAGCATATGACACAGTCCAGGCACTTCTTGGCAGTGGGAGTTGGAGAATGTGTCACGTAAACATGCCCACCTTCCAGGAGCTGCCCTCTTCACCTCTGACCACCAAGACCCTGCATGTGGCACTTTCTGTATTGTTTCAACTCTTACTTTGTCTGCAGGAACGGGAGGAATTGAGTTAAAACTTGACTCAAAAACCTACCAGTCCTCCCAAGCCATAGAACCCATGGTTTTCTAGGTTCAACTTCCAGAGACATCCAAACAGCAAAGTTAACATTGCCCCCCATCTGTGGGATCGAGCTCATACTTCCGTGCCCATGCAGAACCACCACAGGCTGACTGAACGGGCTCCCCGGCTGGGTCCCGCTGCAGCTCCAAAGGAGCCTCCTGGCCGCTGAGCACAGGTAGTCCCACCCCTCTAAGCTGTGCATCATGACTTGCTGCCTGTAGGGTGCTCACTCCCAGGAGCATCTCCTCTTCCTTCAGTAAATTATTCCTGAGGGTCCCAGCTGCTCCAGAACTTTCTCATTTGTCACACAGACACCAAGATGCAGGCCTTCAGTGTTGGCCACCCCCCAGCTGGGCTGCCCTGCGCTCACTCACACTGTACTCAATCTCTCTTCATCTCCGGTTTCCATTTTCTCTCTTCTTCTCTCTCAACACAGAGTAATTGTATTTATTTTTCACTGATTCCTCCTCCCTGATATTAAAAGTAATATATTCACTTATTGGAAAATATAGGACATTTTCAAGAAGAAAATAAGCACCCATAATCTTACCATCTAGAAAGACACGGTATGAATTCCATTTTGTTTCTTTCCATTCATAATTTATATCTGCTAGGTAACATTTTTACATTTTAAGTTCTGTCCTTAACTTTGTATTAGACACATTTTCCGGCATGAAAAGTCTCCACCAACATGTTTTTCAAAAGGCTGTATATAATCTCTTAATGATAATAACAACAATAATAACAAACATCTCAACAAACTAGGAATAGATGGGAACATCCTCAACACGATAAAAGACAAATATGAGACGTCCACAGCTGGCATCATACTCAATGAAGAAAGTCTGGAAGTCCCCCCAGAGGTCGAGAACAAGACAGGGATGTCCATTCTCCCAACTGTAAGTCAGCATTTTGCTGAGCAACAAGGCAGTGAAAGCCGGGAAAAGACATCCAGATTGGGAAGGAAGAAGTAAACTTACCTCTGTTTTCAGATGACATGATCATGAATACACAAAATCTTGATGGATCCATAGAAAAGAATTAGAGCTAACAAATGAGGTCAACAAAGTTACAGGCTATAAGACTGATATAAAAATATCAATTGTCCCTACACACTAGGGATGAACAAACTGAACAAATCAGGAAGATAATTCCACTTACAATAGCATCAAAAAAGAAATAAAATACATAGGAATAAATTTAACAGAAGTAATGAAAGACCTGTAACTGAAAACAATAACAAAAACATTGAAAGACATTTAAGAAGACCTAAATAAATGGAAAGACATCCCATGTGATGGACTGGAAGACAGTATTATTAAAATGACAATATTCCCCAAGCTGATCTACAGAATCAATGCAATCCCTTTCGAAATCCCAGCTGGATATTTTGCAAAAATTGACAAACTGATAGTAAATCCATATGAAATTGCAGGAGACCCAGAAAGACAAACAATGCTGAAACAAAAGAAGAACGTTGGAGGACTCACAACTCCTGATCTTGAAACTTAATATATGGCTACAGTAATCAAGATAGTGTGGTACTGGTGTAAGGATAGACATATAGATCAATGGAGAGCCCAGAAATAAACCCAAACATTTATGGTTAATTGATTTTCAACAATGGTGCTCTGAATGGATTTGTACATGCAAACAATGAAGTTTGACCCCTACCTCACACCATATTAAAAAATTAACCCACATGGATCAAAAATCTAAATGTAAGAGCTAATGCTATAAAATTCTTAGAAAACCTAGGTATAAATCTTTATGACCTTGGACTAAGCAACAGCTTCTTAAATAAAGCATAAGTAATCAAAGGAAAAAGATTAATTTGACTTCATCCAAATAAACAACTTTTATGCTTCAAAGGACACACACTATCAAGAAAGTGAAAGACAACCAACAAAGTGGGGAAAAGAACTGGCAAATCATTATAAGGATACAGTATTCAGAATATACAAAGAATTTCACAATTCAACAATTAAAATGCAGATAACCCAATTAAAAACATGCAGAAGCTTTGAGTTGACATTTCTCTAAAGAATATATAAAAATGACTAATAAGCACATGAAGAGATGCTCAACAACATTAGTCCTTGGGAAAATGCCAATGACATCTACTTCACACCCACTAGGATAGCTCTAATTAAAAAGACAGAAAATAACAAGTGTTGGTGAGAATGTGGAGAAACTGGAACCTGTGTGCATTGCTGGTAGGAATGTAAATGGTACAGCTACTTGGCAAAAGTCTGGAAGCTCCTCGTATGACTCAACAATTCCACTCCAAGGTATATATCTAAGCAAATTGGAAACATGTATCCCTACACACAGTTTACACAAATGTTTATAGCAGCGTTGTTCATTAAAGCAAGAAAATGGAAACAGCATGAATGTCCATCAGTTGCCAAGCGGACAAACAGAATGACTTGTTCAGCCATATAGAATGAAGTACCACATGCTGTAACATGGTTGGACTTGAAGATGTCTCACTAAGTGAAAGAAGCAGGACACAAAAAACAACATGTTGTATGACTCCATTTATTTGAAATGTCCAGAATAGGCAAATCCATGGAGATTGAAAGTAGATAGTGGTTGCTGGGGGAAGGAGAAAATGGGGAGTATCTGCTAAGGGGGTACAGAGTTGTTTTCAGGAGAGGTGACAATCTTCTGGCAGTAGATATTGGTGATGGTTGTGAATATACTAAAAATCATTGAATTGTACACTGCGAAAGAGTGGATTTTATGGTAAGTGAATTACATTTTTTTTGAAACACCTGTATGTAATTATATTATACAACTAAAATTACATCAATATTCTCATTATTGGGCACTGTGTGTACCTTCTTCAACCCACAACCAAAGCATTCATCCCAACCATTCCCCAGATGACCACATTTTCCCAGGACCACCTTCCCTAGAGGATCCTTGGATATCAGGGGTTCTAGCCCAGCCTGTTGCTCCTTTGATTGGTTACCCTGCTGTCCTCCAGCACCTCCAACACACACGCAGCAGTGCACACACACAGGGGTGCACACACACAGGAGGCGCTCACACACAGGGGTGCACACACACAGCAGTGCACACACACAGGGGTGCACACACACAGGGGTGCACACACACAGGAGGCGCTCACACACAGGAGTGCACGCACAAACATATGGTCTCCCCTGCAGGATACAGAAGAGTTGAAAATCAATATGGGACTTTTCCTGAATTGTGCTCTCCATAAATACAAGGGAATCTGTGGATGACTTGCTGATTTTTAAAGATCATCTCTGAGGTGGAACGCTGGCTTCTCCTCTCCCCTCCTCACTGACCCTAGGCCTGGCTGGGAGCTCTGAACTGAGAGGAGAGGCACCTTCCCAAGGGCAAGCTGGGCATGCAGAATCCCGAGGAGACCAGGGAGCAGGCAGTGTAGAAATGGGACTGATTTGGGGACCTCAGTACTCCTCCTCCCAGTCTGACCCAGGCTCACCCAATCACAGCTGCTGGGACCCATCCTTCTTGCTATAACCTGGAGAATATGTGGGCTCACATATATATATATATAAACACTCACATTACAATGTACTTGTACTTATTTTTAAATGTTCCCCAATTTGTTATGAAAATTCCAAACACAGAGAAATGCTATGAAGAGGTAATGCAATAAACATTTGTGTATCTTCAATGTAGAGCTCACAATTGTTCACATTCTGGTATATTTGCTGCCTCCCTTCATATATGCTTTTACACACTTACTTTTTTCTGTATTTGGAAATTTTCCAACTATTTGAAAGTTGGAATCCTCATGATACTTAAATGATAAACATTTCACCTTTTACCTCCTAAGAAGAGGTTGCATTCTTCTAAACATCCACTGTGTCACTGAAAAAATTATACATGAGTTCATAATATTTTCCGATATCCAGACCAAAGCTTAATTTTCCTAATTATCCCGAGAATGTCTTTGATGGGATCTATTTAAATCTACATTTGGTTTTGGTTGTGGCTAAGTCACTTTAGTCCTTTTGGTCTGCAGAAGTCCACCTGTCTCCTTTTTCTTCTATGACAAAGTCTTTTTGAAGAAACCAAGCAGGGTGGCTCCCAGGATATCTTACCCTCTGGATTTGCCCAGCCACTCCTCCTCCTTATTGTTAAACTCTTCCCTCGAGCCCTGCATTACCGTTAGACTGGAAGTCTGGTTTAGAATCAGGTTATGCTTTAATGATTTTTTCAAAATACCAAATTAATACAGATTTATTAAAGAACATTTGAAAACTAGGGAAAAGTACTGAAAATTTTAAAATTACCCACATTCTCTTTTCCTCCTCAAAATTGTTTTCCATTCTTTCCTTGCAATCTTTTCTGAACGTTCACTTGTCCTTTATTCACCTGTCCATTCCCTCAGTAAGTACATTTCGTTTACTTTATTTTCTATCTTTTGGCTGTCTCCCACATCAGCACCTTGTTAAGTGGATGCATGAGGCTACATAAAAACATCTTAATTCAGTATTTTACACGGCACATCTTACAGTATTTTCTGTGTTATCACACAATCTGTGATCTTTATACTTAATTTACATAATGTTGATTACTTTTTCTTCCAAAATTGAAAATAAATATTATCACCACAACCGGTGAAGTAATATGAAGATGCAGAAAGAAAAAATGATATCTGTTCTGTTTCTTCAGCCTTTCCAGGTGGCCTGTGCTAACCAGCCCTTTCCTGGCTTCCAGGTGTTTATCTTTGAGTGGCTATAAAGCATGAGCTCCAATGGGTAGGGGTGTGGGATGGGTTCAAGGTGAGCCCAAGGGCCAGGGAACTGTTCTAATCCATCCCATACCTTGGCCTCCTCATGATAGGCCACGAGTGATAGGACTGTCCTGTTGATGACGCTGCAGCAGCTCACATCTGCTCACCCCTAGACACGCACCCCCAGGAATTGTAGGGAGCACTCAAGTTGGCCAGTCTTAGACCCAGATAGCTAGACTCAGCACAGTGAGGTGGGGTCCAAAGATCTGCATTTGAAAGAAGCTTAGCTAAGCAGACCTGAAACTTCCCTGGGATACAGATTCCCCTCTTCCTGGCAAATATCTCCAAGTTCCCATTTCTCGACAGCTTTGTCCCACGTCTGCTCAGAAGCCAGCCAGAAACACAGCAAAGCAAGCGGGTTTGACCTGTGAGCACATGACGGTGGGGATGGGGTGGCCTGGCGGCACCAAATCAGGATCTTTAAACTCAGAAGCAGCAAGGCAGAACCTGAGGCATGCAACCAGAGCGGGCTCCCCATCCTCGCCGTGTGCCGTGCCCCTGCACCTCCCTGGCCTGGGCATCTTTCCCCCCAGTTCACAACCACTGGGCAATGAGTGGCTACAATGGGTGATGCTGGTCCAGGCAAGGCCCCTGGCTGCAAACCACACATTCACAAATCCAGGGCAATGTCCTCACATCCTTGTGCACATGTGTTGCCCAAACCCCTCACAGGGGTGTTGAGTACCACAACATTTTAGTTGTGCAGAGTAAGTTATTTTAATCTGAACACAATTATTTTCTTCAAAAAGAGCTTTATGACAACCTAAGTGTCCATCAGTAGATGAATGGATAAAGAAGATGTGGTACATATACACAATGGAGTACTATTCAGCCATAAGAAGGAAACGAATCCTACCATTTGCAACAACATGGATGGAGCTAGAGGGTATTATGCTCAGTGAAATAAGCCAGGCAGAGAAAGACAAGTACCAAATGATTTCCCTCATTTGTGGAGTATAACAACGAAGCAAAACTGAAGGAACAAAATAGCAGCAGACTCAGAGACTCCAAGAAGGAACTAGTGGTTACCAAAGGGGAGGGGTGTGGGAGGGCGGGTGGGGAGGGTGGGAGAAGGGGATTGAGGGGTATTATGTTTAGTACACATGGTGTGGGGGGTCACGGGGAAAACAGTGTAGCACAGAGAAGGCAAATAGTGAATCTGTGGCATCTTACTACACTGATGGACAGTGACTGCATTGGGGTATGGGGGGGACTTGATAATATAGGTAAATGTAATAACCATTGTTTTTACATGTGAAACCTTTATAAGAGTGTATATCAATAATACCTTAATAAAAAAAATAAAAAATAAATAAAAGAGCTTTATGATTTTTCTGATTCCTAAAAAAAATTAAGCATGCTCCTTATTAAGCCATTCAGAATTTTGCAAAAACCCATTGCTAATTTTTGGTGCATGTAGTTCTGTTGTTCACGTGTTTGTGCGTGTATACAAAGACCCAATAATGCAAGACAGGGTTGTGCAGTGTTAACATTTTAATAACTACACAGTATTTGATTTTATAGATATTTTATAATTTACCTAACCAGTTCTCTACTCTATGAAGTTTTGGTTATTTATAATAGTTTTCCTTTTATAAACAACTTAGAAAAAACTGTCTTTATATCGTCTCACATTTAATAGCTTTATGCTCATCACTGGAAACAATATTAAAGAGTAGTAACAGTATTAAAGTTTGTTCTGCATTGTGATGATCCCCTTCACAAAACTGGTATGAATTTTTCTTCCTGACAGTTGAGAGTGCCCATTTCATTATGTCACATTCAACACCACATTTTATTTTATTGATTTATTTTGCATATGTTTGTTTTGGCATATTTCATTTTTGTGTATATTTATTACCTTTTTAATCCTTGTAGCAAAAATGGTATCTCAAGTTATTTTTTGTTTTCTGATTATAAGTAATTCCTAACATGTTTCCATTTGCTTAATTTTACTTCCATTCCTTTGACCATTTTTATATTGCAGTGTTAAGCTTTTTGAATGGATCTCGAGGTAATTTTGATGTATTTAGGCTACCAGCTCTTTCTCTGTGCTCTCTGGGATATAACCTTCCTAGCCAGTCGTGGGTTCGCATTTTCCTTATAGAGCTTTACTTTTACTTTATTTTAATTTTTGCTTGCTTGGTACATATATATATTTCTCATAGCTGAATCTCTCCGTCTTTTTCATCTGATTTTACCCTCTCACTTAGGCTTATTAGACCCGTCCCTTCTCAAGGACTTTTGTTCTTTCTTCTACTTCATATGGAGCTTTATTTTTGATGTTAAAGCTGTAATACATCTAGACTTAATTTTGGTCTATGTTAGGAGGAATAGGATACTTCTAGGCCACAGGATGCCCTTATGCAAGTATGAAAAGGGAGAAAAAGTTACTATTATTTCCAATAATAATAATCAGCACAAATTAAATTTTTTACAGGATAAATTATTCATAGAAAATAAATATTAGTTATTACATAATGATTCATGACATACTGAAAGTACTTGTAGTTTAATTTGGAAACTCAGCAATATTATTCTGATAAATCAAACAAACAGCAAAGTATATAAACCATAGCATGAAATGGTCAAATTTTTAACCAGGACACTAGTCCAAATAGGTATGTTGTTGTTTGTTTGAGGTTTCATTTCATGTATTTATTTTGTTTACTTTTTAAAAAGATACCTGTGGATGAGTTCATCAGTAGACAAGGCCCATTGTGTAGAGGTTCTGGTCAAAATCCATGTTTCTTGGTTAACAAGATTGTCCAATAATTGAACCTCCCTAAGTCTGAAGCAGGGTGATACGTATCTACCAGATCAGTGCGCTTGACTCTCACATGGTGGAAAATTGTCATAATATAAAAGCTTGCGTTCAACCAAGACTCTTCACTGCCATCTGCTTGAAAATTCTCCGAGGCAAATATACAAGCACCCATTTTTGGAGTCAACAAAGTGACATGTGAAAAACTTTCAAAATAAGAAAAAGACAGTTATGTAAAAGGCAGCCTTTCGATTGTCCCTGTGAAAGACACCCCTGGACATGTGTGTGCAGCGCCCACGTGATGCTGAGATGCCACCATCCCAACCTTGTGAATGCCTGCTGACGTTCCCATCACCACTTATTCAGCAACTGATTTTTCACGTCGATCTTAAAATGCCATCTTAAGGCACAGAGTGAATTGCCATGCATGCCTGGGTATTTCTGGATTCTTCCTCCTGCTTTTTTGATCTCTTTGCATCTACCCCGTTACTGTGCTGTGTTAAATCTACCATTAGTCTGACCTTTGGAACAATCAGCAACTCTGCACTGTCCATACCGTTTTATCAGAAAGGTTCTGACTGTTTTGCATGTTTATCTTTCACATCAAACTTAGAACTCACCTTATCCATTTCCAAAACCTACCCCACAAAAAAGGTCCTGTTGGAATTTTATTGGGATGATGTTTACATAAAAAATAATTTGGGGAAGCTTATTATCTTCACCTTATTGAGTCTTTCTGAAAGCATAGCTTGCATCTCCACTAATTCACATCTTATTTTAGGTCTCTTATTAGATTTTTATAGTTTTCCTCACATACTTTCCCCGTGCATTTCTTGGTAACTATTCCTGGGTAGGTTATCGAGTGGTTTCGCTACCATCAATGGACTCTTATATGCATTTTATTATCAAAATGATCATCATTGACATATAAGATGGCAACTGATTTTGTTTATTTTAAATGATGTGTGTCACTGAAATCTTATTATTTCTAATATTTTTAGTAATTCTCTTAAATTTTTAAATTTTCCAAGTAAGCAATGTTTTTCATTATTTTTGCAAATGAAAAACATGCTCCCCCCTACCCTAGTAGTTATGTTTCTTTTTCTTTTCTGAAGTTCCGGCATTAGGTTAGTACATCCTGAACAATGTAAGGAAATAGTGGTGATAGCAAACAAACAGGCTTTGGTGAACTGATAATTTTTCCAAAACACATCCATCCAAAGGAACAGGTTGCCCTCCATCCTCTAGTAATTTTGTCTTTTAGCTTAGATTAGCAGGCTCAGCTTTCCCAGGGTGTAGGACTCACAGGCTAGGTGGCCTTGGCAGGCTGAGAGGGGCTATGGGCCACACATCCTTCCTCTGTTCGCTGCTGAGGTCATGGGGACACCAAAGGGCCAGGTTCTTGGTCAGAGCCATCTGAGCTGGTGGGCCCCTTTCTATCAAGGGAAGGTGAGCCCCTCCCCTGAGTATGCTGGTGGTCTGCCCCCTAACTGCCAGCATTTAAAGGAGCAGAAGTCGCCTGCTCACCAGTGAGGCTGGGATGGAGAGGAAGCAGTGGTTCTGAGGGCCTGTGTGGGCATCTAGACCTTGTTCAAGTTCTGCGTCGATTGCATATCCCGTCTGCTGTACTGCGGACTGCACCTCGTGCAAGGCCCGGGGAATGCAGAAACAAAACGAGGTCTCACCAGCAGGGTGGAAAGGAGCTTCTTCCCATCCTTTGTGGGCTGAGAGCCGAGTCTGACCTGGGGTGTTGGAGGCAAGTGCAGCTGAAGACTTGACGTTTGGAGCTGCACCCTGCAGAGAGGTTGCACGTTCGGTACACAGACTTAGGAGCATTCTGGGGTGTGGAACAGGGGTCTAGGTGCTGGGGGTGGTGAGATGCAGGAAATCACTGCCACCCACAGCTGGCCTCACAATTGCAGAAGGTGGCGCCATTCCTGGGGAGTGTGCGTTCCCTTACCCTGGATTTAGGAGGGATTTAGGATGTGGGACGCCTCAGCCCCCAGAGTTTCATTAGAGGAAACCCCACAATATCCAGCGAGTTGTGCCTTATCCTATACAACCCAGTTCTTTTAACTAAGCACAGGCTAATGACTGTGAAGGAGGATTAAAGCCCCTTATTTTAAAGAACAACTACTTCCCATTTGAGTTACTTTTAAACACACCACTTCGCCTCTAATTTAAAATGAATAATAGGCTTAGAGCAGACAACAAAAGATCATTAACCTCATAAGATAAGTGCACCAGGAATCCTGTGTTTTGCCAGCAAATGGAATTGAATGGTAAAAATGTGCTAAAGCAGAGAGTTTTGTTTTTTTTTAAAGCATCATTATCTGGGGTACATCTTTTCTGGTATTCCAATAAGAAAACTGAATTCTCTCCAATGCCCACTTGAGCTTTTGTTCAGCCCTAATTGAAAGCAACCTGTACGTGGAAAATGACCCTTACAGATGGAAAAGGTTTAGATCGGGTTTAAAAAATGAATCATGTATTTTTTTTTTTTTTTTTTTTTGCAGAGAACAATTAACTTCGACAGCAGCTTTCATCTTGTTGTTTTGCTCTTATTTCATGTTCTGTCTTAATAGCCGATCAGAATAGAAGAGTCTTTTCACAGTCTCCGGTTTGCAACTGAAGATACAAAATCCAAAGGAGAAGCTGATGCAAGCAGGCCCTGCCTGGCATTAAAGACCCTAAATTTTGTTTTTAATTGTACGTGCGTTTTCAGAAAACATCTGACCTTTCTATGTCCTTTAATATCCAATTCTTTTTTGTATCTGGCAGTGGAGAAGGAGAACCAGTAAGAAATGTGCTTTAAAAAATGTAGAGGAAGAAAAGCCAGTTTGGAAACAAGCAGAACCAGGTTGAGACAGTGGGATGGGCTATCGGTTCAGAGGTGTGTGTGTGTCTAGAAGCTTCTGGTCCCACGTGAAGCTGGGCAGATGCCCCTGCCTGTGGTCCATTCCTGGGCAAACGCTTCACTGCATAGTGGCCAGTCCTCAGGATGCTCTAGGTCATCTGCAGCTCTGGTCTTTTCCTGGAGCTTAAGATACACAGGACGGGTGTGCAACTGTGCGTGCAAGGCTCCCGAAAGAGGCCGAGACAGTGGGCAAGGCTGAGCAGCTGTCTCTTCAGGGCTTTCCAAAACTCCTGTCAGTTGGCTATTGACTGACTTTCTGACGCACACTCTTCTAATTCTTAATTAGAGCGACATAGCTAATTAATAAGTTTTTTCCAATTATAAATTAACTTAGGATGAGAACTCTGGCTTTGCATGTAATTTCCTATAATCGCTAAAGCTACTGCAAAAACATGCCTCCTGCCAACCGTAACTTTTTATTTAACACAGACAGACAAGTTCTCACTGGGTTTACATTTTACAGCAAATTATCTCTGTTGGGATTTATGAAGAGAAATTTACCAAAAAAAAAAAAAAAGAGTTGTTTTTTTTCCTGTTCTCCCTCCCCCTTTCTTTCTTAAAGAAAATGGCATCCTTAACAGATCATTTCTTTTAGAGATTTAAGGGGAATTCATCTCAATATTTTCGTGTTATTACAGGGTAAGAAAAGAGAAAGAACAGGTGATAATTCGTTTTTGTTCATAACTGTTACCACCTTTTCACAGTTCCTGCAAAAATGATTTGGGAGGTACCAGCATGCTGTTCATTTATAGAATCTTAACTGGAGAGACACTTATCTCTTTAGTAATGAAGGACTGTAATTAAAGGTGGGCCTGCAGACCAGGCACCAGCCCTGGCAACATGTCACATTCTTGGCTGACACAATTCCTCCGTGGTTTATCAAAGACTACTCCTTTAATATGGAGATTACACTTATGTACTTGTCTGAACTTGAAAGGCATTTGCCTAATTTACTTATTAATGAGATGTAAATCTATTTGTATGGCACGTCACAAGTTTCCCCGAAATCGCTGCTACTTAACTGGTGATAAACCCTATGATTTAAATGAAAAATAATACATTTAGCTTTCCACATTCGTTCTGTTAAAAATTGATATAGTCTATGTTAAATTTATTAATATTGCTTGCTGTCATTCAGTTTGCAGCTCTTGCTGAAATATGACTTGACAGCGGCCGCATTAAAGATGTATGCCATTGTATTCAACAAAGATTAATGAAGCCCGGTAAAAATAGCTGTAAAAGAGAAAGTGATCCGAATGTAAAATCAGTGAATTAAATGAGGCCGTGCATACCATTTGTTAATATGCATGAGGAGGGAGGCAGCGAATGAAAATGTCTCTATGCAAAGTTCATTTGGGAATGTTTCAATATTGTCTGGATGTCCCCCAACTATTGAAGAGCGGCCTAACGGAGCCAGGTGTTGCACGCGGACCCATGTATCCCGGGGACGGGACGCCCTCCGAGGTGAGGTGTGGCAGGCCGGGCGGGGCGGGTGGCCGGGGACCCCAGCCCCCAGCCCCCTCAGCGTCTCCTGTCCTGACGGCCTTCTCCAACTCGCCCTTCAGCGCATCCCCGGATGGCTCACCTGCATGGGCCTCTGTCTGGTGAAGGAGAACCAACTCGAGCATGTCTTTTGGGGTTAAGGCTTCTAGTTCAGGTACTGGCAGTTTTGTGCTGGGCTGGGAACCCTAATGCAGGACAGAGATGGAACCTCGCTGTGCCTTGATAATTGTTTTCCCCAAATGAAGAGAGGTTAGCACCCCACCAGTCAAAGCACTTGGGCACTACCAGCTGAAAGACCTGCAGTGAGCTCAAATTATTATTGCAGCATTTGAAGGGCTCAGGGCCCGGGCTGGTCAGCACAGCGTCTGTCTGTCTGCCTGGGTGTTGAGCCTGTTCATTTTCTGGCACCTGCGTGCAGAGTGATTGGGTAGCGTTCTCTTTGTACTATGTGGAGGGGATGATTTATTTCTGCAGTTCTCATTATAAAATACTGCTGGAGTCATACCTTAGCAGGTTAAGACTTTCAAATAGATTAACAGTGACAGAAAATTGTATGCAGTAATCATAATATAAACCCGGCATGTTTATCAATCAAGAAGGTGTTTTGATAGATTTAAGCCATTAATGATAGGTATTTCTCCCCAAGGTTTGCCTACATGGAGGTCAAAAGCTGTCCAGAGGAAATATTTTGAGGTATTGTTTTCTTTTGACAATTTGCTTGTGGCTGGGGGCAGGGTTGTTGTTTGCACCTGCCTGTCTGCTTTAATTAGCAGAGTCAGTGACAATACCATAGGTCCTGTTTCTGCCTGACTGCCAGCTTGGAGGCAGTTGGGGGGTAGGGTACACACACAGGGGTGACACCCCATAGAAAGTGCTGCCTAGAGCACAGAATTTCCCAAAAGGGTGAATACAGGTGTTCCTGCTCAGAACAGTTTAGAGAGATTGTTGTTCTGCAGTTCAGCAAATGTCACTTCCTTCTACCGTCTCAACAGGCACTGAGAGTCCTGAAGAATTCCCCAGGCGGCGTCCTCGGGTGCCGGGGTGGGGGTCTGGACGTGTTCTTCCCTTGCTCGGCCTCCATGAAAGATGTGGGAGGCTCACCCCAGCAGTCACTGCAGCTGGGGGTGAGGGGAAGTAGCTGCCCTCCCTGGGGATATTCTCCAAAACGGGTGACTTTGGCTGAAAGTTTAAGGTGATGGATTGACCCAGAGTGTCCGAGGCAATGGTTAAAAGCCACAGGAGGAAGCAAGGTAGGAAGAAGCTGATGTTTCATGTGTCGGCTTCCTGTCTACTGACGTCCCTGGACCTGGCCTCAGCCCCTGGTTGATCATTTGCGCCGCCATGGCCACCTGGGACTGAACCTGCCAGCCCCAGGCTCCCTGCCTCCAGAAGCCAGCTCCACTGGCATCCTCTCCACCTGCCAGGCCACTTAGCCCAGCCCCACAACCTACAGCGGCCATCTGACCACACGTCCTGAGAAGCCAGGCTTTGCACTGACAGAGATCCCAGGCACAGCTGGACCTCTGCCTTGGAGCTCTCCTGAGGCCTCCTCCCTTCCCCCCCCAGTGAGGACACGCGCTTGCCAGGGGCCATGGCAGCCCCTCCCACACCCGCTGTGGTAGCAGAAGCAATGGCAGTTTAAGCCCTCCTTGGAGGCCCTTCTGGAAGCACAGAACCGGGAGGGTCAAGAGGACCCAGTGACACTCCCAAGACAATAGGACATCAGGTCATCCAGTCCCAGGGCTGGAGGGACCTATAAGTCACCTTTGACCCCTCTCCACACTTGCTCACACAGTTCCCTGGCTGGGTGGCCTTTTCTGCTTGGAGCACTATCTGCTAAGATAAGAAAGCTTAGTCTGTTGGAGAATGTGTAAACATTGAATCTACGTCCACAAAACTTAGTCCAACTGTCTGATTTTTCCAAATCAAAGAAATGGAGGTGGGAAGATACTAGCTCCTATGTGGTTGGTACCACTCTTTGAATAGTTGCTTCATTTTAGGTCAATACCCTACATAAAAGCTGGGTTGCTTTAAGGCAAATTTAGTGAAACAAGAATGCCTAGGAACTTCTAGTGTAATTGTCCAAAGGATTCCTCTTGATGGTTTCCTGGGAAATCGCCCCATGGACTGGGAAGGCATGGGCTCAATCTGCAGTCACCTTAGGAGCTGAGTATGTGATTCTGCTCATTGGTTGTCTAGTCAACCCCACCAAGAGGGCCAGCCAGTCTTGTAGGTCTCTACATCTGCATAGACTATCCACCCACCAGCCCGCCTTGGCACCAGAACAAGGCCAAGGGTCATGGTCACTTTGCTGCCATCCATTCTTAGTCCGTTCAGGTTGCTATGACAAACTACAACAGACTGGGTGGCTTATGAACACTAGAAGTTTATTTTTCACAGTCTGGAGGCTGGAAGTCCAAGATCAGGATGTTATTCTGGTGAAGGCCCCCTTCCTGGCTTGCAGTTGGCTGCTTTCTTGCTATGTCCTCAGATGGGCAGAGAGAGAGAGTAAGACAGAGAGAGAGCACTCTCTCGTGACTTTTAGAAGGGCACTAATCTCTTTCATGAGAGCCCCACCCTCATGACCTCATCTAATCCCATTACTTCCCAAAAGCCCCACCTCCTGATACCATCACATTGGCTTCAGCAAATGCATCTGTGGGGCGCACAGACACGTAGTCCGTAACATACCTCTTGTGTTATGTTGGCAACACAAGCAACTCCAGCCAATGATTGCAAACCTCCGGTTCTATTTCAAAGAGAAAGATGTTGTTAGATACATCAAGGTCACAGAATGAGTTTAAACAGTGCACCCTCTGACCTAAGCTCACAGTCTTGACCACCCAAGTTTTCAGTGGATGAGACCAAGATGGTGATTCAGCCTCTGGCTTGGGAAGGCAGGTGCTACTCTCAAGAACAGGGGATAACTAAGAATCCAGGAGCATGTCTTCCTGTGCTGTAAGCCTCAACTATAATCATCAGATCATTGCAGGAATGAAGAGACCTTGTGCTTCTTGGAGTCCGTGTTACTTTTGGGGGGAGAACACTGAATTAAAGTAAACATTCAGATGCTACTCGTTTAACTATCACCTGAGCAATTAAATGACGTAAAAATTTTGACGTAAAAGTTTTTAATGTAAAAATTTGTCTGACACTGGCAAACCGCCCACAGAACAGGACATTCTCTAGTAATAAAAAGTCTTAGACTTTGAAACAAATGCAGTTCAACTGACTTTGTAAACAACTGCCTCAGAAATACCAGTTCTGCCCATTTGGTGTGGCTTGGTAGTTAGGACATTAATTAATGACCAAACAGAGAAATGTCTGTGCGCCCAGCAGATGGTCAACAAGCCCAGGAGAACATCACCATCTGAATTGCAAAGAAGGCTGGCAGCTCCGTCTCCCCACCCCCTGCCCAGCTCTGCCAACTTGCCCCAAAGAGGGCTGGCAGTCACTCGGCAGGGACAGAGGGCTTCGGGGGCTGCCACTCTCAGGATCAAGGGCCCCAAATCTTCCCTGGCAGTGTGGGAGGGAGGACAGGTGAGCGACTGTGAGAGTTCATAGTTTCTGTTTCTCTCTCTCTCTTTTTTTAATTTCAGTGCTGCTGGGAGGCCACCCTGGCAAAGGCTTGATCTCTGCAACCCAGACTCACTTTTCTCTCTTTCTGAGCTCAGAGGCATTGCTGCTAGTGAGGGTAAGGAGGGAAAACACAGCTATGACAGAGGAACTAAGTGCCAAGGACCTGCCCACGGGGCGTCTCTGGCGTGTGAGCATCTAGCCCTCTGCAGGGCGCCTTTGCCCCCACAGTCAGTAGTGACTCCCACTGCCAAGGAGAAGTCAAGGGTTGCTGGTGCAGAGTCTGTTTCTGGCCCTGGAAGATGACCCTCTGCGTGAGGGGCTCAAGAGACAGACACCATATTTCTAAGCTAAGCAGCACAGGGATAGCTTAATAATGGTTGGTGCTAGCAGAATTTGTTGGTCTTCGGAAGGCAGTGAATAGCAGAGTGTCTTGAATTGAAGCAAATACCATTCAACCGAAAGTTTAAGAGCAAATGGTGAAGGAAAAACTTCTTTCACTTTCAAACGGAGAATAAATTTGGTACTCTGGTTCACGAGTCATCATCCTGTTTACCCTTTAAACAATTTATTTCATTAAATTAGAAGCTATGCAAAATATGTACTGGATTTCCACCTGCTTAGATATTGGCATCCCGGTCTCCTTATAAAAGTTCAAGACGGAGAGTGAAAAAACATTAATTGGATGATTGAAAAATTAAAGACAGATTTGCCTTAGGTGTTTGGAATTCAGTATGCTTTGTCCTTTCCTATTTTTATACTTATTATCTCTTCTTTATTTCATCTGTCTTTCTGAGACATCAGTTTGGAATATAGTTATACCTCTGGGTTTTATTTCCAAATATTTACTTACCCCAATTTTTTAACTAAAACAATCAAAGAGTTTAAAAATAAACAATTCTGGGTATAACCAATGGACACAAACAATTCATTAATAATTAAAGTCATGCATCAGGCAGTATGTGTGGCCAGGATCAACAGGGACATAAATTTTTTAAGCCCTAAAGCAGAAAAAAAAAAAGCAGAAAAAAGGAAGTTCTAGAAATGATGGGGAAAGGGCAGGGCTGTTTGGCAAGTACCTTAACTGCAGAAAGTGGTTGAACCTAGCTTCACTGCTCATTTCATTTTAGGAAAATGTTTTCATTTATTTGTTGGTTTTGACTGAAGATATTAATGAATAGGATGTCTCAAAATGATATGTTCCACTCTGCTGTGTATGGAAGGACTCTACCCTTGTCACATCTGGCCTCCCACTAGTCATGGGACATCTCACTATTATTATCTCCAAGCCTGTTCTCCTTGATGGAAGAGCTGAGACCTAAGACTCAAACACAAGGCAGAAAATTCCAATAGGTGCCCCTGTGCCTAGAACGATGTCTCCACCGATATGGACTGAGTGAAAGAAAAAGTTAACATAATGCAGAGACAGCTGGTCGGCCCCATGCAGAGACCTGCTCTAGAATCCTCTGCTTTTCATTGGCTGGTTTAGCAACCAGGAGAATTCCCCATAGAAGCATCTGCCCCCACAAAACTGTGAACCCAGTGAGGGCAGGGAGGATGTCTTATCTAGACACCCAGTGCCCCCTTCAAGTCTAGAGCAGAGTCAGGGAAACATGACGCTGCATGGTCAATAGTCAGTTGTCAGATTTATATTGTCATCCTATAACTCAGAACAACCCTTCTAACCCTGGCTGCTCAAAAAAATGTAGAATAAGGACAATCTCCAGTATATGCCGATATATTTTCTTTAATCAGCCTGCTGTGAAAGTTCCTACGAAATTATCATAAACATAAGCAGTGTTCATTAAACATGTACAATGCATCATGTCTATTCACCTGTGTTATGTCATTTGAGTCTCAAAATAGCACCGTGAACAGGGCGCCTGAGCCCCATGGCATGTGACTTCTTTTGTTTAGAAGGCTTTAATTACTTAATTTTTGTCCTGCTGATCATACTTTAGCCTTCAACCAAAAATTTAAAAATTAAAATTAAATATAACACACTCTAACTTCTAACTCGCGGAAAGTGTAAGATAAGGCTGCTCCTTAGCAAATCATTAGCAGGTGATTCTGGGAAGAGACAGAGGAGAGGTGACACTTGGCCACAGGTATAAGTGTTTCTGGGACGAGCCAACACTGGCACCTCATGCCATCCTGGCAACACAGGCTACTGAAGAGAGACATCCCGAGAGTGACAGTGGTCGTCAAGCTCACCGATGTCACTGTTCCTCACCCTCCTGGACACACCGAGAGCCCCATATTCCAATTTCTATTTCTTCTAGGTGGGGACATGTCCCCAGATGGGCCCGTGGAATGGGGCGGTGGGGGTAAGCGGCACTCACGCCAGTGCTGTGGCTTCTCCATGCCCTGCTTCCCCAGCCGCCAGGTGGAGTGGATGGGGCCGTAGGAAGCTAAGGCTCTGGATGCCGAAGCCGTCGCGGAGCAGCCCGTACTCACCCCGCAGGCCCATCCTCGACAGCATCCAAAGTGGGAAACGCACATTCATTGTGAGATTTGGGCCATCAGCCATAGCAATTAGCCTAGCCTGACTGACTACAAATGAGTAAGACTTGACTGCTCAGCCAGGAAGCAGCCCCATCAGGCGTGAAAACTCCTCTATGAATCGGGGCACAGTAAAGGGGTGTGGTGAACATTCACGTGTGTGTAGTGTAGCTTAACAAAATTACAGTTACCGGCTCATGGCATTGTGCAATTAATGTGTGCACGCATAGCAGTGTATGTGCTCTTACGGTGCAGGGGACGTTTGGATCTTGTCCACTGCTGTCCCCATAGTACTCACTGTGGCATGGAGTGGGCACTCAGTAGGTGCTGAGTGAATGCACATGCACCCCAGGTTCCCACCACTGGGCTCTGCTGGAGGTGCCCAATGGCTCTGCGGGGCTCTTCCAAAGACCCCCCTCATCTCTTCCCCTTAATCTAAGCACCCCTCTCTGTCGCAAAGTCCTTCCCTTTCTCTTGACCTAACTGTCAGGCGGCTCCCCCGAGGGTCCTGAGGGGCCAGGGCTCGTCTGCCTTATTTCCACGGTGTCCCAGCCCAGGTGATATCAAACCGCTCATGTTGCTGTGGACTCACACCTCTCTACCTGGCTGGGTGGTGTTCTCAGTGAGTTGTCCAATGGCTGAGAATGATGGCTTTTCCCACCAATTTGAAAGCTAGCTGTCTATTGCCAAACATAACCAACAACCCACCACCAGCAATAAGCTAAAGTCAATGAAATTCCCAGTCTGGGTTTTTGCAAACAAGGCCTCTTGGAGTGGAGTTGCAGGGGATCCTGCCTGGTGTGAACCACAGTCGTGAGCTGGGGCTTTCTAGATGGCCATCCCTCTGCTGCCACTGTGGCTGAGGGAGGGTGAGTCCTGTGCCTGCATTTACACTTGGTATTTGGAGACAAATCATTTTTATACCACTTGTCACCACTAGGAGAAACCTGACTTTCTCTCTTTGCATAGAAGCCCATTGGCCGGCTTCAGGAACCGACATAAAAGCCAAGTTGCATTTGTACGGGGCCCTTCCTCAGCAGAAGCGGAGTCTCCAGTTCCTGTAGCTTACGGTAATAACTCTATCATCTAACTTGTGTGCTTTTAATTTATGAAACCCCTCGCAGGTGTTGCTAGTGCACGTAAGCCTAAAGCAACGTGCCCAGGAGAATCTACCCACATTCTTTCTGGAGGAAACGCAAGTGCAAAATCGAGTGGTGTGCCCAGGGTAACAGAGCCAGCAGGGAGAGCGGGGGAGGTCACACCCATGCCTGCAGGCTGGGGTTCTCCTGTGGAAGGCAGAGAGCGGGAGGGAAGCTGTTTCGACCTCTGCGCTTTCAGACGGCACCTCTCTTCCATGAAGGATTATTTATTTGCTTAAGAAACCAATGTCTGTCCCCGGAAGACCACACTCAGGCGTCTCCTGCTTGTTCCACAGGCAGGCCCTTCTCCCGGGAGTCCTCCCCAGGGACCCAGGACTCTCAGGCTGACACGGGCTCGCCAGGGTCCCACAAGACTCCTCTGGATTTCAGGGTCCCCATTTCAGAACTAGAACCTGCTACAGATGATGACATGCCAATAAGACCGACAGAGAGAGGGAGCCGGCATGCACCTGCCCCCGCTGGGTGAGTCCCCAGCTCTGGAGGGCAGCCCGCAGCCTTGGCTGAGCCATGGGGGCGCAAAGGCCTGGCCGTGTGGCCCCACCTGGGATGGATCCCAGGGCAGCTCAAGCTCTCGAGCTCACCAGGGACTGTTGTGGGGACTGCAAGGCGGCCCAGCTTTTCCCCTGCCTACCCCCGCCCTCTTCCCATCCCTCCCCACAGGGACTGATCCCAAGGACCCTCCCTTGTCACCATCGTGCCCATTAACCTCAACCTCCATGCTTAAACTCTCTCTCTGAGTCAGCGTCCTGGCCCCCCACCTGAGACTCATCTCTCGGTGACACCACTTGGATCCAGGGTCCCACCGCCTGCAACAGAAAGGCAGTAACACCCCTTCCCTCCGCTTCCAGGAGCAGAGCGCACGGCCACTGCCTCCCTCTGCCAGGTTTCACTTGTCTTCAGAGCCTGGCCACCCAGAAATCACTCGGGTTCCCTCTCCACACCTTTTTCTCTCCAGGCTTATACATTTACTTGGGGACATTTCCTTTTCATTTCTGTTTGTATATATATGTTAGCATCTACACTAAAGCCACATCTGAGTTACCACCAAAAGTTTCTGTTTTATGATAAGAATTCCATCAAATCCTTCTCGCCCTGTGGCCTGTGTGGCCAGGCAGCCAGCCTTCTGTCACAAAAGAGCAAAAAACCTCACTTCTACATTGCAAAGAACTGGGCTTTCCCAATGCAGGACCGTGGGAACCCCATTAGTCCATGCTGAAGGAAAAATGGGGATCATTA
The DNA here is from genome assembly GCA_029783875.1 of Phataginus tricuspis. NCBI lineage: Eukaryota > Metazoa > Chordata > Mammalia > Pholidota > Manidae > Phataginus > Phataginus tricuspis. Next base: position 3,808,584 of record JAQQAC010022981.1, read on the forward strand.
AAAACAACAAGACCTCCCTTCAAAACCTGCTTTGGTGAAAAGTGAAATAACTGGAGAGTGTGGCTGGAATTTAGGAGGCTGATGTCTGAGTTCTCTGCCTCTACACCCACCCCCAGCCCTGAGCCCATGCAGATGACACGTGTCTCTCCCCGTCCCTTCTCATTCTGGACTACCGGTGAGGCTGGGAAGGCTCTTCGGGGCATATTTGGAACACGTGGATGCTGGGGTGCATGGGGCACACAGAGAGAGAAACCAAATCGTGTGAGATGGTGCCATGGCCACGATTTCATTAACTACAAATCATTTTCTGTGTGCCAATCAGCTGTTCTGTATCTGTTTTGTTTTAGTTTTGTTACAAATGAGGTCATGGCAGACCTATATAGGGTTATAAGAAGGGCTGCCGGACAGGAAAGAAAGTCTACAAAAGTGAACCAAAAAAACTTAACCACATCACAATGGTGAAACTGAAGCTGCCTGAGCGGTTGGTCTCCTAGAAAGACGGTGTGTTCAGGAGCGGGCAAATTCCCAGGGCACGCTGCCTAAGATGACTCTGTGCCGAGGCCCTTGCACCCATAAAGTGCGCTCTCTGGCGGTGCTCAGGGAACCCTGAGGGGTCACAGAGTTCACCTCTTTGCTGAAGAGCATGACAAATGCTTCCTATGTCAGAAGGAGAGCAGGAGCTCTTGTACTGCAAATAATAAATGAAAGCTGAGTTTTCCACTTGCAGCTCTGGGCTAGGGTGTCAGTGGACAGGCCCCAGGGCACCTCAGCCAGGAGGGCTCTGCTGAGCTGCTTGGTGTGAAGCAGCGTCATCCTGCCTGTAGAACAAAAATGGAGTCATTGCATTTTTATGATGTGCCCTGAAGGAGCCAGGAGGTACAGTGGATTCTTGTCTCCACATTTCACATCAAAGAATCTCCACCGGCAGCTCAGGTCACCGAAATCACAAATGAAGCGAATTTAATGGTCCAGATTTGGTCTCCAGATCTGAGCACGGGAGTTTCACAAGTTTAATCTTTTGGCAGGTGTTCTGCTTTGTTTTGTTCATAATAGGCTTGAACCAATCTGTTTTAGAGAAGGCAGGAGGCAGACCCACTGAAGAGGCTGTTCAGACGAGCAGGGAGGCCCGGCCGTGTTGCCATGCATGGTGTCCAGTGCCAGGTCAGCGCAGCCATGTCTGTGGAAACCGGCTCACCCCCCATTAAAAGGGGCTTATCCTCGGGGCTCACCCCCTGCACCAGCTGTGAGGCTTTGCTTAAAGACTTACAGGCAAAGCCCTTACAGTTCCCAATCCAGTGACATTTGCAGCTCACTGCAATTTATTGAATATCGTCCAAAGAGCAAACACAGGCTTTATCCTGGTGGCGCTTTAGTTGGGTTGTAAATGTTTGCCATTTACCAAGAATAGAAGGAAAATGTGGGACAGGGACACTGGGAAAGACAGAGAGAGGAAGAGACGCAGAGATGTGAGACGCACAGAAATGGATGGAACGGGCTTGGTGCTTCTGTCCGTGAGATGCCGTGGCCGGGTCGCGGCTGTCACGCTCACATTCGGACTTGCTTCCCACTCACCCTCACCTCCCTTTGCTCACTGGAGGCTCAGCTGTGAACTCACACATCTGCCAAGTTGCTGCAGCAGCTCCTTGTCCCTCTCCGGCTGGGCTCACCTGAGCGTCTGGCTCAGACAGGGGCTCACCCTCCACCCTAAGGAGAAGCTCTGGACTGTCCCACGTTCCTCACCCACAGCCAGAGGATCCCACCCAGAGTAAAGGGGAGGAGGGACTGACTGAAGTCACCTCAGTTTATATATTTATAACAAGATCAATTATCTGATAATGTTAAAAAAGAAACAACAAGATTCAACATTGTTAGCTATTTGGGAAATACAAATTAAAACCGCAGTGAGATACCACTACACTCCTATCAGACTGTCAGACCAAAAAAATAGTGATGACACCATATGCTTGCATGGATGACAAACAAAGGGGTCATTCATATATCGCAGATAGGAATATAAAATAATACAGCCACTCCGAAAAACGGTTTGGCATCTTCTTAAAAAGTAAGCCTGCCATTTCCATATAATCTAGCAGTTGGACTCCTGGCCAGCCTTCCAGAGAGACGAAGAACTTACATTCACACAAAAACCTGGGCACAAGTATTTAGAGCAGATTTATTTCTAATAGCACAAAACCAGAAATGACCTGGCTGTCCTTCAATAGGTGAATGGCTGCCCAAAGTACGTGTATGGAATACTACTCAGCCATGAAAAAGAATCCAGTATTACTACATACAACTGGGTTGGATCTCAAAGGAAGTGTGTTGAATTAAAAAAAAATCCAACCTCTGGTTACATACTGTAGGATTCTTCATAACATTCTCAAAATAACAAAATTATAGAGATGGAGAAGACAATAATGCTTGCCATGGGCTAGAGATTGGAGGCAAGAAGGAGATGGGTGTGGCTATAAAACAGGGGCCCTAAGGAGCCCCAAACAGTTCTGGGTCCTGAACTGTGTCGATGGTGGAGTACATGAATGTATGTGTGGCCACAGTGGCACAGAACACTACCCGCATGTGCACACACATGATTGCACATAAAGCTGAGGAGCCTGAAAAGCTTCATGGATTGTAGTGAGACTGGTTTCTTGGCAATAATGTCACAGTCCAGTTATATGAGAGGTGACCACTGGAGGGAAGGAGAAGAGCACCTGAAACTCTGCACACAGTTTATAATTACCTGGGAATCTGTAATTCTTTAACACCTAAATAAATAAACAGGAAAGAAGGAGAGAGAGAAGGAAGAGAGAAGAGGAGAGAAGAGCAGAGCAGCAGAGAGGAAACCAAGTGGCAGGTTGGGCGGAGACCCCCAGGCCCAAGCACTGCTTGCAGAAATGAGCCCGTGATGGTCAAGAGCTGGGCACGTGCCCCGAGACCACGACCTCGGTCCTTCCCAGGTAGCAGTGGCCCTCAGCAATATGGCTGCTTGTTCACTATGTGGTAATTATCAAGAAAAGGTCATATAGTGGCAGAAACAGGTTATCGATGAGCAAAGGGTCACTGGAACAGACATTTTTTTGGGTTCTTACAAGGGACAAGGATTTTTATAAAGAATTATTCAGCTTACAAATGTTCTTATTTGTTAGACGCTCATAGTTGTTAAATCTTAAGTAAAAATGAATGACACGCAATAACGTGACCAGCATCGCGATAACCCTGGGACTGGCATGGAAAGGCAGGAAGATGCTGTCTTCCCGCCTCGGGGCCAGGCCACCCCCTCAGGGACCAAGTCATTTTCCATTCGTTTCAGGGACCAACGGTGGATGGAGCTGGTGAAAAGTGCAGGCGCTTGCCATGCAGCTACTTTCCCTGTAATATTTCAAACACAGATATATTGATATTTGGGTCAGAGTTTTGAAAATGTTGAAGTTGCAGAGACTTAAAATCTTGGACTGCTGGCTGTGGCCCACGTGTGTTGTCATGATTTGGAGAGGCACAACCAGCACTTTTTAAAAAATGAAACTAAATTTAATAAAGTAGAAAATATTAAAAGTCTTGGCTTACACTAGCATTGAAATAAACACTAATGAATTTAGACACTAGTGTGGATAAGCAGTGTTCTGTGAAACTTTTAACTAGGGCTGTGTGTGTGGGGGGAGCACACATATTACTCGATAGTGATATCAAAACAATTAAACATAATTATAAAATACATATTGCAGAGTATATACCTGTGTTTAATACCCAGATTAATGACTCCTCTCACATTTTTAATTTACCCATTTCTGCTCCTGAATTAAAATTTACCAAGACCCAATATGCCCATGTTAGCATATTAAATATTGGGATTGAAGATCCTTGTGAAAGTTAAATGCGGCGATGTTTATAAAAGGAATTTGTAAACTCTAAAGCTTCACCCAGATGTGAGGGCTTCTGCTCCCAATACTCTTGGAAAACAGACTGTTCTCCAGGGCAGCAATTTTAAGTACCCAGTCCTTTGCCAGCCTTAGTCCTGAGAAGGCAGGATGTCCAAATGGTGCTGCGTAAAGGCCAAATGCCAGCTTCCCACCATATTAGAGCAATCAGCTCAGCCACCGGCTGATTTTTTTATTTCATTGCAGACCAGTCTCGTTGTCAGTTTCCAGCTGGCCACAGCTTTCCAGGCTGTTGCTCCTGCTGCCGCCAAGCCTGTCCTGCAGGAATCGCCAGGCCTGCTCTCAGGGACTCCCGTTCACCTCGTGGTCTCCACTGCCTCGCACTGTCAGCTAGTGGGAGTTGGGGTCAAGTGCACAATGCCATGTGGACACCACAGCCCGGTCAGAGGAGGCCCCACCCTCATCCACAGTATGGGCTGTGTTGCACCAAGTCCTGGGGTTCTAGGTAAACTTGCTGGGGGAGTGCTAGCTGCCTGCAGGGATCTCAAGGTGTCCGATCTGACAGGCGTGATAGCCAGATTTGGCCAGCACTCTGAGAGGCCTTTACTCTCCCTCCCTCCTAGGCTGCAAGAGGGCAACATGATGGAGCTTCTCCCACTTGACAGATAGGAAGTCGAAGGCTCAGGGACTAAGACAGTTGCTTACATCAGTGAATCAATAGATGGCCACGTTTACATTCAGAACCAGGTTTTCTATCCAAGCACCCTAGTCTACATCCACATCAGGGTTTTGGGGCCTTGCACATGTGTGAGCACCACGTAGAGCTCCTGGGGAGCACAGCACCCTGATGTGTCAGCCTGGACACTGAAGGCACTTGGATGCTAAATGCATACATGCACCACTGTGCCCAAGATCTTTTAAGAAAGCTAAATATTTAATTTCCCATTATTTGTAAAGGTTTCATGTCTATTATACTATTCTTAAATGACATCCCAAGGCAATAGGTAGGGCATGTGCTAGACCCATTTTAAAAATGAGAAAAATAAGGCATGAAGATGTGACTTGTTCGCAGTCACAGGGAAAATTAGCCTAAAGCCTTGACCCAAGCTGCAGGACACACTGAGGCAGGCAAGAGGGTCCGGGAGGGTTCTAGAGACTTCTTCAGACCTGATGAATGGTGGGGGTTACCCCCTGCTCCACTGAGGGTTGTTTTCATTTCTCCTTGAAGTCCAAGGAGCATGTTTTTGGTGAAGTGCAACCCTCAAATACTTTCACAAATTCTGTATTACAAAATACATTGAAGCTCAGGCTTCTGGGTGTGTGTAAAAGACGTGCCTCTTTACTATTTCTCTGGCTTCTCTGTGAACGAACTAGTGACATACAGTTAAATGTACAGTTTTGTCTTACATTGATATGGTGACATCCTGGTTGGTGGAGGAGGGCTGTGTGGGCAGGACAGCATCTGCCCTGTAGTCATGCACTACAGGGACCCCAGCAGGCTCCCATTCCAGGAGCACATGTGAATGTGGGGTTTGTGGGAACCAAGGACGCCACTGAGCAGAGAAGCATCTCTGAGGGAAGATGTTGGGCGCTGTTTCCTGAGCACCTCCTGCTGGGTACACTCCTTAGGTTTTCCCTGCAGGCCCCATGTGGTGGAATCAAACCCACGTGGCCCATTTCCACTTGCTGGTGCCTTACGAAGCTGTTCCAGTGCTCGTGCATTTGGGGGACGCACACACTTTTGCTGACCGAGGTCCCATCTGAATAATAGCTAATAATAGTGCTGGAAGGTCGCAGAGGTTTTTCTGGGGACACAGATACAAAACCCTCTGGCCTTTTGCCATGCAAAGCTAATCTGACTTCTCTTCTGCAGATAAACTCATTTCAACCCAGAAGCTCTTTCTGTGCGGTAATGTTTCCTTATAGTGGATTAAATTTAAGATGAAAGCAACGCTCATTTATTTTTCATGTTTATCCATTTCGGATGAAAGCCTTTCTTGGAAGAGAACTCGGTGATACGTATCCCCCCTCACAGGTTTCAGTCAATGCCAAGACGGCACATGGTCCCCCCAGAGCCTTGAGGTCCCGGATGGTGCCTCTGATGAGGGGTCAGGGACCGCAGCTCCCTTACAGGACAAAGGCCACTCAGAGCAGCAGGCCCCACAGAAGGGGTCCAAGGCTGGCAGCCGCGGGTCCGAATTCCAGGGACCCCACAGGCCCAGCTGCAGGGCCCACCAGGGCATAGCCAGTGCTCGCTGGCCCCCAGGCTGCCATTCATCATCTGACATTCACCCTTGATCTGTGTTTTCCAAACTTCACAACAAAACTTCAAGAAAAAAACTATTAGCTGCAAATTAGATATTCTGGTGGAAGCCTAGAATTATTTTTCAGGACAGAGGGCTCAATTTCCTGCTCTCAGGTGTATGATTAAAATCAATTAAATCACTCTTCCAATGTCAGCCGCAAGATTCTCCTGACAAATGAAATTATGCGAGGAAAGTGTTCTCTTACCTCTCCAGCCTTCTCAGCCATGCTCTCAGCGCAGAGGAGATCAAAATGCTCAGCTCGGGGATTTCCAGGATATTTTCCATAAGGACAGGAGCAGTCCCTGGACCCCATGTAAGTCGACGCAGAGGTCTCTGGTGGCCAGATTTGATGGCCTCTGTACATGGAGACAGATTCGCAACTAACGAACAGGAAATGGGACTAGGGGAATTCAGCCATTTGGGGGCAAAGCCAGGCTTCTTTACATAAATTAATGTTTTCTTGGCAGGAAAACGAACAGGCCCTTCAAATGCACGATGTAACCTTTGCATGTCTCTTTTTATGCATAACACAATCCTCCGTGCATTTTTCCTACTGAAAAAGCTCTGTCTTACCAGCCCCGGAGGTCATTCGTAGCCCTCCTGTCCCTCAGGTGGGTCTGGGGGCTTAGCACAATGCAGGCGGTGCATGACTTGAGCGTCATGCCAGAGCACTCTTCTTAAGGGAAAATGGAAAAGGGGATATTCCCATGGAGATCCATAGTTGAGGGACAAGGAATTCGCATTGACAGAGATGTGGTTCCACGCTACCTCCAGCAAATTATTTACCTCTTAATTTGTTAAAACATATGGGCTTAGGTGGGCCTTGTGCCCAAGAGATGCTCACTGATATTATATGCTCATTTGGTTTGGCTTTTTTGTTCCCCACAGAGGACTGAACACATGTTTGCTGCATTCCGGAAGTTCCCCACCTCTCTCCCTTCCTCCCTGCCACCCTCTCACTGCCCCAGCTCCTGGGGAAGACTTACTGGCATGTCTTTTGCTCCTCCCCTCCGTGTCCCCAGTCCAGCGCGTCACACTGGAGCAGGCTCGGCAGAGGGATCCCGGGGTCCTGGGTGCGGCCTGAGCAGGCCCGCCTTCAGGCTCCTTTGCTGCCTCTGTGTTGGCCCCGCCGCCCTGTGCCACACTCACCCTCCCTCTCCTCCAGCCTGATTTCAGTCCTCACATGGCAGCTGGCTCAGGGATGTCCCAGCGACGCTCATCCCACACGTCCCTGCCCATTCCGCTCCATTAGCATTTCCGGGTGTGTGTGCAGGGAGCCCAGCCTGCAGTGCCACCCCACGGCCATTATCACTGGCTCTGATCCTGGACATCTTACCTCCTACCTGCTCCCCACGCACTGGGGGGTGGGGGGAACCCCACATTTGGACAGTCCCCAAATGTCCACTGCTGTTGTCAACTTGGTCCTCTGCAGTTGCCGTTCTGTCTGGGGTGCCAACCTCTGGTCCGTCCTGAGAACTCTTGGCTTCTGCTCAAGGGAAGACTCCTGTGTAGAGTGGCGGTTGAGAGGGCGGCTCCGGGTGGGCCTGGCTGTCACTCCCAGCTCTGAAACTCACCGGCTGCGACCTTGGAGGCCCCCTAGAGCACCTCGCATTGCCTCTCGCCTGGTCCATGCCAATAAGGGCTTCCTATTAAGGGAAAAAAATAAATGAATGTTAAATTTTCTGTAATTTCCAAACTTTATTCTGGAATAAGAATGATTGAATGTCTGGCAGATCTGAATGTTTGAAGAGTATTTCCTCCAGCAGAAGCCTAACTGATGCTACTGACAGCTCAGATTCAAGGCCCCACTATCCACCTGCAGCTGCTGAGTGTGGGGAGACCCCCAGAGGACAAGGCCACGGGCCCAGGCAAGGCAGTGAGGAGATGGCCAGGGCTCCTTTGTTGCATAAACAGAGCCCGTGATGACGGGGAGGACGCCCACCCTCACGGCCAGGCCAGCCATGACGAAGTCCTCTGAATCACCTTCCGAATGCATCCGGAAAGCCCCTGTTTTCGCCCACCTCGCTGCCACCACCCAGGCCCAGCCCCTGTGTCCCCCAGCTCACCTCCTGCTTCCACTGCCATGCTGGTCCCTGCAGCGACCCAGTCTCTCCCGCCACACGCCTCTGCCCCTGCTCTGCCGCTCACAGCCTGGCCGCTCCCAGAATGAAATCTGAACACCTCACCCTGGCTCCCAAAATTGTCTTGTCTACTGATCTGAGCATCTTTCGACCATCTCATGTGCACATCTGCATTTCTTCTCCCAAGAATGTCCTTTGTATGTACATGAGGATGGTTTTTCAGCTTGGAAATTTGTGGGCTTGAAACTTAATTTTAAAGAGCTCTTTACATATTAGTTATGCCAGCCCTTCTTGGTAATCTGCCTCTGGTCTTCCCATATGGTCAAAGAGTTTTTAGTTTAAAATTTTTGTGTAGTTACACTTCTTATTGCTTTCCTATAAGGTTTCTGCCATTGGCTAAATATTTAGAAAGTTTTCTGATGCCTTAAGATTAAAGAAAATATTTCCTGTATATGCTTCTATGGCTCTACTCTTAGTAACACTATACAGACATAGATGATATAAATATACATATAGATGGTATAGATATAATATTAACCTTAGATAAATAGTTTTCATAATAGCACTTATTAAAGCAACGACCCTTGCCTGTTGGTTTAAAATTCCTTTGTCCTTTTTAAACTCCCTATTTCCTTCTGTCTCTAGAATCTGTATTCTAATCCATTGATGCATCCATTGTTCTTATCCCTGTATCACATTATTAATTATTGCATCTTAATAAAAGGTTTTAATATTTTCACTAATGTTTCTTCCCTTTCAGGATGCCCTGTACGATTCTTGGGTGTACATTCTACCATCATAAGGCTCCGCCTGCTCACAGGGTCATTTACAGGTGTGTAATTTTACACAGGCCCTGGACCTTTGTTACTAACTTTATTCTATAGTATTATCTTCATTTTTGGCAATCATAAATAGATTCTTTTTCTCATTTTATTTTCTACTGTTTATTGCAGGTGATGCACCAGAAAGCTCATTTAAAAAATTTTTTCACAACATACATAGTCTCCCTGTTGAGAAAGAAATAAGCATAAAGGAGAAAACCTTACCACCTGTGTTTATACCTGAAGCCAATGCTTTTAAGTGTTTAGTTCACTATTGGTCACCTATGGAACACCCTTACTAATTCTGATTTTTCCCCAATAGATTCTCTCATTTTTTGGAGGGGTGAGAGAATTGGCCTGTTAGCAAACAACCATGATATATGCACACAGTGGTCATTTTGTCTCCTCCTCTCAAGGGATTATGCCTCTTAGATCAACTTTTATCTCCTGGTCTATGGCAATGACTAGAATTTTCTGAAAGTACTGAAAACAGACATCCTTAATCTGTGTCTCCTCTTAATAGAAATGCCTCAAATCTTCCACACTACATACTTGACCAACTATGTATGTGAGATAGTCTTAAATATTGACTTCAGTCTTACTTTTAAATCTTGCTGACACAAGGATTAGATGCTGAAACTTTTTCTGATATATTTTAGACATCTACCTTTAAAAATTGTAATTGTTTTGTTTTCTTTTGGCCTGTTGACATAACAAAATATGTTAACAAATTCTGTAACAATAGTAAATCATTCTTTGCTAGGAAAATATTATTCTTTTAGTATTACTGTATTAGCATAGTATTAGAAAGTTTTGTTATTCCATTAGTGTATTACTACTACTCTCTTAGTATGCTTAATTTGACATTTTTTAAAGGATTTTTGTACCTATCGTCAAAAGTTAAAGTGTACGTGTGCATGTGTGTGGGTGGTCTTTCTGGATTTGGGTATTAGAGTTTATTCCAGTCTTATAAAGTGAATCCTAAAGTCGCCCTTTCTTCTAAGGTCTGGAATATATTATGTAGCACAGGAGGGCTGATAACCATGTCCATAGAATGCAGCACCTGGACAGAACAGGCCCAAGCTGGTCAGGCCCAGCGGCTGGCTGAGCGAGCAGGCCTGGAAGGCAGGGGCATTCTGGAGGTCTTAATCACTGGATTTTTGTGGAAATCCTCCAAAGGGATCCCAGGAAAAGGCTCAGGGCTTCAGGCAATGAGGAAGTACAGGAAGGACGAAGGTGTCAAGCTGGGGATTTTGCCAACTGGCAAGAAGTATTTTAACAATAATTGCAGGCTGAGCAGGAACCCTGAGAATGGGACTTACCTATTTTTGACTGTAATCATCGCGTCACTATGGGCCAGGCACTGGGCCAAGTCACCCGTGTGGCTTTTCTCACTGCACCTTCAGGTCACTCCACAGGGCAGATCTAAGCACATGAGGAAGCCGCCACTAACAGACGTTCCTGTCATCCCATCAACGGATGCTCAGAATTGAGAAAACTTTGCTTCTCCATTTCTTCCATTATTGTTGGACTGATTAGTTTTGTTACTTCTCATTTTCCTAAAAGTACGTTTATTTCATGGAGATTTTCAAATTCTTTCACATGGATCTGTGTGGACGATGTTTTATGATTCATTAAAATGCCAGAGTACCTGGTTTTATTTTCTCCCTCTTCTTTTCTATTATACTGTCTAGGATTTTGTCTATTTTATGAGGTTTCTTTTTCTAATGTTTATCACAGCAGCTCATTGACTTACCATTTCTTTTTGTTTTCTGAATTATTAATACCTGCTCTTATCTTTTTAATTGTTTTTGCGATTATAATTATCGAGTTTTCCAAACATATAGCATAGTGCTGAGAATAATGTAACAGATGCCCATTAAAGTGCCACACAGATATTAAGAAAGGCAAGCTCTTTGCCATATTTACTTCCAATCTTAATTTTTTTTAAGATTACCTTTCTAGATATGGTTAAAGCCATATTATCATCATTAATGTCCTCTCTCACACTCAGGGTAATTGCACCCCTGATATTGCTGGGCCCCATCCATCTGGATTAGATTTATGTGTTTATATGTATGTTATATGCATACCCATGAACAGTAAGTGTTTTTCGAAGTCCGCATAAACGGCAAAAGGCTCTGAAGATTCGTTTACAACTTGAGTTTTCACTTAGCATGATTTCAAGATTTATACAGTGACCTCAGTTCATTTCAACTCATGTATTACTCTGTTACATAACTGCATCATAATTTTCGCATTTCTCTTTTGAGGGTATTGAAATTGGATTCACTTTTAGTTCATAGGAACACTGATGCAATGATGTCCTTACCAAAATGTCTTATGCACATACGTGAGGAATTCTCTGGGATATATGCCTAGAAGGAGAATTGCTGGATGGAAGAGGAAGTTCATCTTCCACGTACACAGATATTGCCGAACTGAGCTACAGTACGAGTGACACCACTTCCCCTTTGCACCTCATCTTACACAGAGGGAAGCCATATTATTTATTTTCCAGGACACTTCGAACTGTGGGTAATTATGCTGGTCAAGAAGTGGAAACCCACGAGGTCCAAGTTAAGGCAGGACACGGGGCCAGCCACCCCCACGGGGTTCCCATCTCTCCACATCTGCACAAACTCTCTCACCCGATGCTTTAACTGCCATCTCATGACTGTGGAATGAAATTTCCTTGTTTCATTGATTCGCATCTCCTTGATTACTGTGAAGTTGAGTGATTTTCTCTCATTCTGCAGACACTTACTGGTCACTCACTAAATGCCCAGCCTTGTCTGGGCCCTGGGAGTGGAGGAGTGAGTGGCAGAGACAAGGACTTGAGCCTCCTGGAGCTTGACTTCTATGCAGGGACAAGCTTTATCCTTTGTTCTTTATCTGTCGTTATCTCATCGCAGGCAGTGATAAGCATGAAGAGAAATAGGTCGCGCTGGGTTAAAGGCTGAAGTGATGGAGCGTGCACCTTGGGAGAGTTTAGGGTCACTGGGAAGGCCCTCCTAAACAGACTAAGTGAAATCCTGGGAATAGTGTTTCAGGGGCCGGGGAGAATGCTGTGTGCCTGGGGAGGGGGTAGGAGGGAGATTCTGGAGAGGAAGCCATTGACCAGGTCCTATATTCTTGGCGTTGGTTAGCAATGTTTCGCTGCCGAAGGGTGACTGGAAAAACGGGAGGGTTTTAAGCAGAGAATTCAACAACACCATACATAGATTTTCATAGCACTCAGGGGATGGATGGAAAAAAGGAGCCGGGCAAGTATGTCCTGAGTCCCAGAGGGAGAAGCTGTGGGCCACACGCCATGTAGCTGTAGACACCCGATTCAAGAACTCGTCCGTCCAGGTTGTGTTTTAGACGTTGAACTAACACGATTCACTGTGGAACCGAGGGAGGAGAGAAACCAAGAATAGCTATTATGTCAAAATCCATCAAGCTGTCCACTACTATTTGGGCACTTTATTGTATGTACCTCAGTGTAAAAGAGCAAAAACCACCAAGACAAAAAGAGAACAAACAAAAAGAATGACTGTTAGATTTGTGATGTGGCAAACGGACACAAATCCTCATCTGTGAATTTGTTTACGACCTTTGCCTGCTTTTCTCACGGGGTTTTAACCAGTTTTTAATTTTGTGAGGCTCTCTATTGGTGTTTGGTATTCATCATTTATCAGTTATAAAGTTGTAGATACTTTCTAGCTTGTGAGGTACCTTTTATCCTATATGTAGATAAATTTGTGGTCTGGGATTTTTGTGTTTCATTGAATGCCTTTAGATTAAAATAGGAGGAAATTTTCATGGTGTTGAGGTTTTTTTTTTTCACAAAGAGGTCTTGAACCCATCCAGAATTTAAGTGTATGTAAGATCCAATGTAGGGATCAAACTTTATTTTTCTCTGTGTGAATAGCCATTAAGTCTAATACCATTTATTTAAAAATCTCATTTCCCCAATCTCAATGCCATCACTGTCACATATTATATATTAAAGCAGTCAAACATATGTATACTCTTATAGATTTTCTATCATGTTCCATTACTCTATTTTTCTACCTCTCTACAAATAATGAGACCTGGTAGGCCTTGGATCTCCTTTCCTAATATTTAAAAAAAATTGTTTTGACCCTTGGCCCTTGACGGACTAGTCAAAGGCTCTTACAGAGAGCGAGTTTCCTGAGAAAACCACTCTTGGGATTTTAATTGAAATTGAATACTTTTTATGAACTCAGTTTTTATATTAACTAAGAAATCATCATCTTACTGGTACTGAGTTTTTCCTTCCATAAACTATCTGTCCATTTATGTAGGCCTAGCCTAAATTCTTCATGTAGTTTAAAATTTTCTCCATAAACGTTTTACATATCTTAAATTTAAGTTTAAGAAACTTAGAGATTTTTGTGACTACTGTGAAAGGAATTCCTCTGTATCTTTTTTGTAGTTATTTGTTGCAGGAATATGGGTATGTTAATTTGGGGGATAAAAATTTGATTCTTTAAACTTTTGGAATCTATGAGTTTCAGTAATAGATCTGCAGGTTCTCTTTAACTTCTGGGTTGATAACTGTGTACACTGCGATGAATGAAGAATTTCTTTTTTTGAATTCTCATAATTTCCCCTCCCACCGTCCTCCTGAGCTGTCTAGGGTCTTTATTACAATGCTTAGTAGAACCAGTGATGGAGCGTTCCATGTATTGTTCCTGATTTCCTAATCTGAAAGGATCTGCCTGCAGTTTGCCACACTTTTAAGTGGAATGTTTGCCACGGAGTATTTCAGTGGTTGGGTTAAGAAATTCATCTCATTTTCATAGTTTGCTAAGAGTTTTAATAAAAAATGTGTTGGATCTGACTAAGTTTCCCATCTGAATGTTGGGAGTTGGTCATAAGAGTTTTTCTCCTCTAATCTGTTAATTTAGAAAACCACCTCAATAGATTTTTTCTAGTATTAAGTCCTCTTTACCCTTGTGGGATTAAAACATTACCAGGTCGCACTGAGACTTGAAGAAACGGTTCTAGATATTCTTTTTTCTTTCTCTTGCTATTTTTATTTTAAAATCTGTGTTTATAAAGTATCAAGGCCTAAACTTTCCTGTCTTACTTTTGGTATCAGTTTAATGCTGGGATCACAGGCTGAGTTGTGAGGAGTCTTCTCCTAATTGTTACCAGGGACAGTTTGGATAAGGTATGAGAGAGGTGTTGCTTGAAGATGCTGGTAAAATGCAAATCCACCTGCAAAATCGCCCAGGCCTAATGATGTTTGGGGAGTAGATTTTTAATATGTCCCTTAAGTTACTGAATGATTACAGATTCATTCATAGTTTCTATTTATCCTTATGTCAGTTTTGAAAGTTTTGATTTTCTTATAAAAATATCCATTGTATCTAAGTTTCCTAAGGTATTAGCATAATGTTTCCATAGTAATCACTTTGTTTTTTTAATGGGATACATAACATAAGCACAGGAAGTTCATACAACAAAAGGATGGAGTCAATAAAAAAACATGTAATTATCACCAGGTCTTACAAAAACAGAGTATGTCCAGCTCCCCAGAGTTCCCAGTTGTTTTTTTTTAACCACAGTCTCTTCTTTTTAGAGGTAGCCACCATTATGATTTTTGTGAAAATCACTTCCTTGCTATGGTTTTGTAACTTACAAATATATCCATAAGGTATACATAGTGGAGATTTGTATGGTTTTTGAACTTATAATACATGAAATTGTGCTTGATGGAATTGTGTTTTCTTTTACTCCAATATTGTTTGAAAATTCGTCTTGGTTACTGTATATAGATGTCATCTGTAAGTTTTCACTGAGGCATAATATTCCATTTTATGCACATATCTCAGTGTATCCATGTTATTGCCGATGAACATTTGGGTCACATTCAGTGTTTGTCAGTTACTAAAAATGGTGCTCTCAACTGTCTCATATTGTTTATTTTTACATATTAGGAAATACATATCTTCCACTACATTTGATGGTGTGAATATGTTTCTCAGAATGGCTGAACCCTTTACACTCTCTCAACAGTGTCAGGGCATTTCATTGCTTCACATGACTTGGTATTGCAGACTTCTTAATTTCTGTCATTCTGATATATTTGAACAAGAATCTAATTATGATATTAATTTTCATTTCCTACTTTGTTCTTCTCCTTCACTATTATGTTGGCTATTCTGCATCTTTTGCCTCCCCATATAAACTTTAGAATTAGTTTTTCCATGACCACAAAATAACTTGCTGTGATTTTTACTGGGCTTGCCCTGAATGTATAGACCAAGTTGGGAAGAACAACATCTTGACAAAACTGCGTCTTCCTATCTATGAACATGGAATATCTCTTCACTTTATTTAGTTATTTGATTTCATTCATCAGAGTTTTGAACTTTTGTCATATATATCTAGTAGGTATTTTGTTAATTTGTACCTAAGTATCCAGTTTTGAAGTTAATGTAAATGTTACTGTGTTTTTAATTTGAAATTCCACTTGTTCACTGATGGTATATACATAAGTGATTGACTTCTGTACATTAACCTTATATCCTTCAACTTTGCTATAATCATTTATTCATTACACAAATTTTTTTTAGTTATTACATCAGGTTTTCTACATATTTAGTCATGTCATCTTTGAGCAAAGACAGTTTTGTTTCTTCCTTCCCAATCTGTAGACCTTTTATGTCCTTTTCTTGTCTTATTACATCAGCAGAACTTACAGTATGATGTTGAAAAGAAGTGGTGAGAGGGGGCATCCTTGCCTTGTTCCTTTTCTTTGTGGAAAAGCTTTGAGTTTCTCAGCATTAAGTATGATGTCCAGGATCTAATGGCCTTGATGAGGGAGAAAAATCAGTATAAGTAGGTGTATAATAGGTCCAGAGAGTCCAGGGGTCAGAGTTTAAGGGATAGAATCCAGATCGAAACAACGCTATGAACTGTAGGCACTGGAAGAAACAGATGGAGATTGAAAGCATGTGAAGGGTCTTGCTAGGTCTCAAAGAGAAAAACAGCACAAGAGCAAGAAAGGCTGGCTGGCTAGCAGAAAGCTGTCTGGGTAACCTCTCACAGCCACCTTCAAATGCAAAGGGCCTGCTGATTTTCAGATGTCTCTTTTTGTTGTTGTTACTAAGAACTCAGAGATTCAGTTAATGATCTAGCGTTCAAACTTATTTTTATAGGAAGAAATTTTCTGCTGAGAAATCAAATTCCTTGCAGGCAATTATATAACTTTTCTTAATTCATGCATTGTCCTTTGTTATTGTTTTGAGGAACGGTAATAAAATTTTATTTCTTTTGCACTTGACTTACAGAAATCGAAATTCCCAAGAGGAGAAAAAAAAAAGTTAAAGAACCACCAGAGGGAGCTTAGCGTTGGCAAGTCCCCTTGGAATTATTTCCTCCACTTTCTTCCTTCCTGCCTTTCATTTCTCTTTCTCTCTCTCTCTTTCTTTCCTTCTCTCTTGCTTTTCCTTCCCTCCTTCGGTGTGTCCTTCCTTCCTTTGTTTTCTCAGACGTCAACACCTCAAAGTGTATTTTGATTTCCATTTATTTTTACAGTAGTAAATATTTTATTACTTAAAAAGGGAAGCAGTGTGTGTTCTTAATTGTTTTTGATTAAATATGCTAATTACATTTTGGAATACTAATGACTCATGGTACTAAATGTTTTAATAATGCAGTGAAATAAGCCGGCAAATATAACAACAAATTAACCTGAAATGGCTACATAGCTTTCCTCATTTTAAATTGTAGTAATACAAAATGGAGAAAAAAATGAAAATTGTGTCATCTAATACGGAGGGGAAAAAACTTTATTAAACAATTTTGGCATTTTAATGTAAAAGAGTTCATTAAAGAACTTGTCTTTTCTAGAACAATGACCTGGAGAACAGTCAGTTGTATGACTGTCTCTCATCAGAATTCATGCCCAGGGCCAAGGGTACAATGGGTCTCCTCTCTGTGTCTGGTGGATGGGGCAGCACCCTGGTGGCCACCGCTGCTTCAGTGACCTGTTCTTCCCAGCAGAGTTTGCCCCCGGGGCCCCCCAGGGCTCTCACCCTGTGGGCATGCCTCTTCTCCAGCTGCATTCCTGAATCTCTAGTTATTTATGGCTATCGGATCTTATTCCAGAGAAGTACTTATTTTTATTCCAAGTTTTGCATCCTTTTCTTTAAAAAGGCCGCCCAAATTATACACACATTAGGCCCCATAAAACCTGATCCTCCCCCAGGTCTATGGCTGGGGGCAAAGCATTTAAACTTGGAAGTCGGATCAGGACCTGGCTTGGCCTGCACTTCCCAGGAATCACAAATAAGCCCGTAAGGCTTTCACCTGTCCACGTGGGACCAGGCATGTAAATGTCTCAGTTGCTCAACTGAAGACATTTTTGGTTGGACATCAAGGTTCCCTTTTCTTGTTAAAGCTCCTTTGGCTTCTCCTCAAGCTCTGCAGCGTGAAAGCTTCCATTCAATGAGGGGCCAGCAGCCCGGGCCCGCCCTCTGACTTCTGTGGTCCCGGAGGTGTTTGCAAGGTGCCAAAAGAAAAGACCCACTGGAGCTGTTGCAATCAAACAGCCATTTTACTAGTGAGCCCCTGTGATTTGGTTACAAGGCAAACACTTCCACGGTTGTGCCTGTCCCACAGGCCCGTGCCCCCTCTTCCCAGGGCCCTCCCCTGCCTAAGCTTTCCCGGGGGCCCAGACATAAAGAGGGGGTGTGATCAACCATCCTCAGCAGACCCCATGAGTACCCAGGGAGGCCTGGCCACTCCAGGGCCAGGGCAGCTGGGTAGAAGCAGGCATGGAGGGGAGGCAGGGGAAGGAATGGGGAGTTTCTATCCCAGCAAGGTTGTTGGGAGGCCTGAGGGGACCCAAGGACACATGTGACTCTGCCTAGTCTATGGTAGCCATGCATAAACATAAAAGCGGCAAATGGAGCGCCTCCCAGGCCTCAGTTTCCCCAAAGGTCAAGGTCTCTGTGAATCAGGGCCCAAGATAGATGTAGGAGTTCTGTGTTCCCTAGGGAGCCGCACCTGCGGAGGAAAGAGCGCAGGACTGCGCAGCCGAGCCACCCGAACCCAGCTCCAAACAGACCACATCTCTGCCACCCAGGGGCTCCGGGACAAGGGCAGGAGGACCTGGGCCCTTATGCCATCGCTTTGCTTGGTATCCAGCCAGGGCCGCATCTAGAAGAGCAGCACCTTGGCCTTAAATATGCTGCTGACCCGACAGACACGCTGGAAGCTGTCGGCCACCCACACGCCTCCCAGCTGGTCAAGGGTCCTGGAAGGGTAAGGGGCGCGCCTCTGGGTCCACCCCAGGCAGCTCAGCTACACAGCAGGAGGAAGGGCCACTGGGCACAGTGGATTTGAGGGTTCGGTGTATAATCCTGATAATATACCTAGCCCAGAGCAGGTCCACAGTACAGACATTATTGGCCTGAGTCACAATGAGCAGGGCTTCCTGAAGAAAAAAAGCCATCAGAAGGAGGTAAATGCCAGTCGCTGTTGTGGAAACCTGTAATCTGCAAAATGATGTCCTTGCTTGTCACTTAATCAGAGGATCATGACTTTTAGACAAAGACCAGTTCTTATATCTACCGTCTTCCTAAACGGCCCATTTTTGCCCGAGCACCTGCAATACAAGGACCCTCTGTGCCCCTCGCCCCCCACCAGCCCTCCCTGTACCTCAGGGGGTTCAGGGCTCTCCGACCCCTGGCCCTAGCTGCCATTGTGATGCATGCTACATGTGAATTCCAGGCGTACGGTCAGTTGAATGGGGACAGAGCCCTCCACCACTGTCCTCACTGCTGGTGCCCAAGGCCTGCCAGACGCAGGCATCTGATAGGTATTTCTTGTGCTGAACTGATAGTAGCTGAAATTTGCAAACAGCTTTAGTTGTTCAGAGCTTCGCTGACTCTAAGGCAGGACAGAGAAGGACCTTCGGATCCAGAGGCGCAGATCCCCAAAACAGAATAATCAGCTAAAAAGAGAAGAAACATTGGTTAACCCCACGAAGGCCACTTACAGAGCCAATAGCCTGTGTTAAATGCCCGTCATCCCAATTTCCCCTTGCGATCCTAGCAACCAGCTAAGACAAGAAAACATAAATATGAGGAAGAAAGGATAAAATACTCACTATTTGCCTACCTACTAGAAAGTCTAAGGAGTATCAACAAAAATGAACATTAATATTTGTGTTTTACTCTCAACTTTGTACTGAGCCACTTTCCTAGTCTCCTCATATGCCCGTAAACAGAGGTGAGCCCCTGCATCAGGAGGCTGTGCCATCTCCCCAGGGAAGATGTAGGAAAAAAAAAACAACCTCACTCGTGAACACAGGAATAAAAATGTTAAACATAATGACACAAAGGTCTTTGCTTCTCATACTGACACACTTTCAAAATGTAGAGCGTGGAGGGTGTGAAAAATGGGCAATTGTCCTACTGTTGGGACAGTAAGGTTTGCATAACATGTGAGAATGAGCCTATTTTATCATCAGACACTTGGCAGGTATCTTTCTGCAGAAAAGTTGGCCTGAGTCTATTAATATATTTGTACAAGGATATCACTGCAATCACATATAGAAGCAAAAATCTCCAGGAATCTAAAATTGAGATCCCCCAGTCCTTTATGGATGCAAATCTAAGGAGCTTTCATAGGAGCGGGTGATATGCAGGCAGCTCTTTTAAAAGGGTGGGGCATCTCTGCAGGGCCTGATGGGAGGGCCTGCGATGTTTGTTAAATGTGCAACAAAACGAAAACAAAAACAACCAGATTGCCCAACAATATGTATTGGCAGGATTTTGTTTTTGTTTAGAATATGTAGTATGCCTGTGTGCCCACGTCATGTATGCACATGTGGTTAGGTTCCCTTTAACACACAACCTTAAACCGTCTCCGGTGCGGCAGCTCCTTATCACTTACAGCTATTGCCTACAGCAGTTTCTAAGTTCCCTATCGTCTGCAACAGTTTCTCTTTCTCAGAAGTCTCGAGGCCACCTTCCTGCTCACCAAGGCCCTAAATTCCTATATAAGCAGCGCCCCCTTGCTGCCGCTGCTGCGCTCTCCTTTCTGAGACACCCACTCTGCCTGTTTGTCTTGCAGGGAATAAAACCACGCCGATGGAGTCCTCGTGTCCTTTGCGAGCGAGTGAGCCGGGTAGCTAAAGAACCCTTTCATGTGTAAGATACATTTTTAAAGTCTGGATGACTACTTACCTGCCTATTAATGGTTATCTTGGTTGTAGGGGCTAGAACCTGTACCTTTTGTTTATACAGTTTTTGATTATTTAAATAACTCTGCAAGGAGCATGTGTTTTTATTTTAAAATAAATATTAAAAAGGGAAATCCCTGATGCTGTTTTTGTTGCTTCTGCTATTCTGGTTTATTATTGATTTGCTTATTTTTTACGATCTGACTTTTTCTCCAACAAGCGGTCTCTGAGGGGAAAGTCATTTGGAAGATTTTGGGCAGGAGTAAGTTGCTGGAGTTCTCTCTCCAGGGCCTGGTGGAGGCAGAGAATTACCAGATTAGAAGCATTAGGTGCTGGCTCCCTTGCCACACCTGCGCATAGACTCAGGCTGCCTGGGCCACGCTGACCTGTCCCTGGGCAAATCCCACCCAGGCTGGCCAAGGGGCCAGGACGGCTCAGCAGGCTAGCACCTCTCCAGGTGGCTCAGACCCCTTGTTTCCCTGCATCCAGAGGGAAGCATGAGGCCTTTGTGTATACGCCCCTGGGGGCTTGAGAATAGGAATTTCAGGATCCCCTGGCACAGCTGGCTCTGCACTGGGGCCCATCCTGTGCAAGCCAGGATGACCTTGACATCAGGGTTCCACTTTTTAACATCAGCCTCATTACACACTTAAGTAAATTTTCGTAAGTGCCTACTCAAGATGATGGAAATATGTAGGTGTGTGTATATATATATGTTTTAATTTCAGTATATTTTTAAATTTTTACTTGACTCCTTTCTGCCTGACCCCACGCCCCCATAAAACCCCCAACACATAATAGGACCTAATAGGCAGCCATCTGTATTTTTCCCCAAGCTCACAGGACCATATGCAAACATAAATGTGCATGGGCATTAACACTCAGAGGTTTGCAGTAGTGGTTTATTTTTTAAAACCACTGTTACAGAATCATGCTCTTTCTGCATTATTGTGTGTCTCTCACCTCAGCTCAGGGATATTGGGCGTGACTGACTCATTCCCCTGGACTGCTCTTACTCCAGCCCCCACTCTGCACCTCCTGTCTGCTGGGCCCAGCCTCACCCCCGAAGCAGACATGGGGGTGCCCTTGTGCAAACTCCTCCCACCTTATGCTTAGGCTGGACCACCAAAGAGCCCAGGAATGCTTATTGGCTTGAAGAGAAGGCTCTTTCCTAATTTTTAAAAATGTGGTCCAACTACTTTACAAAAAGGAAGCTATTCAATTCAAAGGTCCTTTATCCATATTTTTACAAACAATGGGTAATATAGCTTTTTCCCTTTGCCAATCATAGAAATATAAAACCAAATCTCATTATTGCTGTAGTTTGCATTTCCCTGACTTCTAGTGAGTTTTAACATTTTTGTCCCTATTTCTATTGGGTTGTCTTTCTCGTCAAATTTTAAGAGCTCTTTATACATGTGAGATAGATAGGTAGGTAAAATATAAATTATATATAAGGTCATGTAATAAATATTATAAATGTTTATTTTATATAAACAACATATGCAATAATGCATTATAATATACATTACATTTATAATGTATAATAATATAATGTATATGGTTATATAACAAATATTAAAGTGATTCCTAGATCTGCAAAATTTTACCAAATCTACTTTTTGATTCCTATATCTGCAAAATTTTACCAAATCCACTTTTTGTTTACTATTTTTATGTTATATTTCATCATTAGAATATTTTTAATTGTATATCCTTATTGAATTGCCAATCTCTTCTTTTAAAATGGCCTCGCTTCTTACCTAAGAAGGACACCTTTGTTCCTGAATTACTTGTAATCTCTCAGATGTTTTGGAAGGACTGGTTGTCTTGGTTTTTACATTTACATAACGGAAATAGATAATCAACTTCGTTTATTTGCAAGGCATAGGTGTTGAGGCAGCTCCATTTATTAAATGATGCATTTATTTCCCCAAAATTGAAATATAATCTTTGTAATACCTTAAATCGTCATGTACAGGAATCTAGCCTTTTTTACTCATCTAACTGATGAACTAGCACTTACCTTATGCTTAGTAAATGTGGGCACTCTTCTAAGTACATAAAAATTACTGACTTATCTATTGTTTAAGGCTCATAACCACTTGCCATTGGATTCTCTAATCAGTCCCCTTTTTTGATCTGTTCCTACGCCCCCACCCAAAGTGACCCAACTACAGTAATTTTATAACATGTTCTGATGTCTCATAAACTGTCTCCCCTCATGATTTTTCTTGGCCATTATCTGATAATTTGTTCTTTTTTTTTCCTTTTCAACATTTTTGGAGGTTCAGTGTATGTTTGATACAGTACATAAATCTAAATTATACACCTTGCTAAATGTTTACATTTGTAGTCAGCCACTTAGTCACCACTCAGGTCAAATTAAAGACTATCTCCATCATTCCAGAAGGATCCCCCATGCCCCCACCAAGCCAATGCCATCCCTAAGAAGTAACCGCTATCCGGACTGACTTCTACCACCATGGATTAAGCTGTCTTGTTCCTGAACTTCATATAAACACAACCATGGAGTATGCAGTCTTTTGTGTCAGACTTCTTTTATATAACAACGTGTCTGAGAGATTCACTTGCTTTCAGTTCTTTTTCATCCCATTGTATGAATATACCACAACTTAATTACCCATTCTACTCTTGATGGGCACTTGGGCTCCTTCCAGTTTGGAGATTTTACAAATAAGAGTGTTGGGAACTTTCTCATACATGTCTTTTGGTAAATATAAGCACTTACTTCAGTGTATACCTGTAAGAATTACCAGCTCATGGGGTCTACGTGCCCTTAGCTTTAGTAGATCCAGCCAAACTGTTTCCAGAACGTTAACAAGCTGTACTCCCACCAGGAAGGTAACAGAGCATGTTGGGACCATCCTCACCAGTACCTAACATTAATATGCCTTTTTAGTTTTAGCCCTTCTAGTGAATGTGTAAGTTATGTCTCACTTTCAAGCTTGCATTTGTCTTACGGTAAGTGATGAGATGCATATTTTTATATGCTGATCGGCCACTTTAATGTCCACATTTGTAAAGCTTCTATTCAAGGCTTTTGCTAATTTTCAAGTTGTTCTTTTTAAAAATATATATTGAAATGTAAGAATTTTTTAAATATTCTGGAATTAGGTCCTTTGTTAGATAGATATACTTACTGCAAATATCAGCTCCTCTTCTGTGGCTTGACTTTGAACTCTTAATGGTGTTGTCTGATGCACAGAAGTTCTTTAGTGCAGTTCAGTGCATCGCTCTTTACTTTTACTGCTTATTGGTTTCCAGGAGCTGCTATAACAAAGTATACGAACAGGATGATACAGAACAACAGAAATATGTTGTGTGACCACTTTGGATGATAGAGCCCCCAAATCAAGGTGTGAGCAGGGCCACATTCCCTCTGAAACCAGTAGGAGAAAAAGGACTGTTCCTCGCCTCCTCCAGCTTCAGCTGGTCCCAGGTGTCCCTTGGCTGATGGCAGCATAATTCTACTTCTTGCCTCCATCCTCACAGGGTGTTTTTCCTGGGTCTCTCTTCAAATTGTCTTTTCTCTGTGCACATCTGTGTCTGTGTCCAAATTTTCCCTTTTTATAAGGAAACCAGTGATGTTGATTAAGACTCACCCTTAACAACATCATTTCCATTTGATTACCTCTGCCCAGACCCTATTTCCAAAAAAGATTACATTCTGAAGTCCTGGGGGGTTGGATTCCAATATGTCTCTTTTTAAGGGGGACACAGTTCAACCCATAACATGTGGTTAATACTTTTTGTACACTTCATCTTTGTCAACCCCCAAGATCTTGGAAATACTATTTTATGTTTTCTTCTAAAAGCTTGATCAATTAGCTTTAGCATTTAATCTATTATCCCTCTCAAATTAATTTCTGTGAATCATGTAAAGTAGTGGTCAAGGGTGCTTGTATCCCCACATATATTGAAGAAGATCTTCTCTTCCCCCGCTGAGTTGCAATAGGTATTAGGTCGGAAAGCAGGTGACAAATAATTCCATTCATCTGTCCATATACAAGTACCACATTGCTGTATTCACTGTAACTTTATAGAAAGTTCTGATTTTTTATAGTGTAAATCCTCCAGCTTTATCTTTAGTGTTGCCTTGATCGTCCTAAGTCCTTTGCATTTCTATAAATATTTTATATACATTACCACTTAACAACATGTATATATTTTATGTTTGTCTTTATATAAATTTTCACTCATTAATTCCATACACATGAAAAAAGCATTTTGATTGGAATTTCATTGAAACTAAAAATCATATGGGGAAATTAACATAATAACAATATTAAGTCATTTAAGGTATGAACACAGCATATTTCTCCATTTACCTACGTCTTTAATTTATTTTAGTATAATGTTTTGTAGTTTTCAGTAGAGAACTTGAGTACCTTTCAAAAATTATTCTTAGGTGTTTCATATTTTTGAAACTATTTTGAATGGTATTTTTTAAATGTTTATTTTTAATTTACGTGTTTCTAGTATACAGATACAATTGATTTTGTATATCAACTTGTATCTGACAATTTCACTAAATTCATTTATTGTAGCTAATAATTTCTTGGCAGATTCTTCTGATAGTTACACACACATATTTGTGTTATCTGTATGTGAAATTTTAAGTTTTTCTTTTACATTTTATTAGGGGTTTTTTTTTCATTTTCTTGCCTCTTTGAACCTGTCTTTTTAGTCCATTATTGAATAGAATGGTGATATTGTACACCCTCACCTCACTCTTGACTGTAGGGGGACAGCATTCAATATTTTACCATTAGGGATAATGCTACCTATGGGCTTTTTTTGTTTTCTTTGTTTTGTATGGGCCTCTGATCAGATTAAGGATGTTTTCTTCTCTTTTTAATTTGTTGATATATTTTGTCAAAAATAGATGTTGAATTTTATAAAATTCTCTTTCTGCATTTATCAACACGATCATAGATTTTTCTCTCTTATTGTTAGTCTAGTGAATTACATAGATTATTGATCATTAAATGATTTTATTGTATATTTTATTGAGTTCATGAGGAAAATCCCATTCAGTGATGATATACTTTCTTTTAACAAATTGCTGGATTTGATTTGCTGAATTTGTTTAGGATTTTTGTGTACTTGTTCATGTGTGATACCCACTTGTGATTTTCTTTTCATGTAATGTCCTTTCTTGTCAGGTTTGTTATCAAGGATATACTGATCTCACCAAACAACTGTCTATAAGGTTTTATTTAAGGTATGGCTATTTCTTTCTTCAGTGTTTGATAGAATTCAGAAGTAAACCCATGTGGGCTTGGGATTCTTTTTCTAGGAAAATTTTTCATTGTTGATATACTTTATTTAGCAAACTTAGGACTAGTGAGGTTTATTTTTGTATGTGTCAGTTTCTCTACTTTGAGTTTTTTAAATAATTTATCAATTTGATTTAAGTTTTCAAGCTTAACGGCATAAAGTTTTTAATCTACTCAATATTCTTTTGATTTTCTGGTGATTTATGTTTCTCTCTCTTTTAATTTATGTCTTCCTAGGGATTTGTCAAATTTATTACTCTTTTCAAAGAACTAAATTTTAGTTTTATTCATTTCTCTATGATATGTTGTTTATTGATTTCTGCTTATATGATTATTGTTTATTTCTTCTACTTTTTCAAGTTTAATTTCCTGGTTTTTATATAACTTCTTGAATTGGGAGCTTAGAGCATTGACTTTAAACTCATATAGATATATAGACAGATACAGATATATGTAGACAAACATATATATATACATATGCATATATGTGTGTATATAATATACATATATGAATGTACATATATTTACTGGTTTCTGTTTTAATTTCTTCTTAGACTCATAGAGTCTGAGACCTTCATAAGTATGTCTTTTAAATGTCCATGCATTTGGAGATTTTCTTACTTTTTTTCAGTTATTTGGTTTAATATAATTGCCTAGTGTCCAAAGAATATACACTACAACATTGCAGTCTTTTGGAATTTGTTGACACTTGTTTTATGTCCTGATTACTAATGAGAACTAATATATGTGAGATGTAGTGTTCTATATTTTATTCAGCCTAGGTGCTTAATTGTGTTTTTCAAATCTTCTATATCCTTACTCATTTTTTGTCTAGTCAATGAGTTGGGTGTTAAAAATTATACAAATACCACTGTGATTTTTTCTATCCCTCCTTTTAGGTCTGGCAACTTTTGGGTTATATAATTTGAAGCTATTTTAATAGGTCAATTTACACTTGGATTGTTATATCTTCCTATTAAATTCACTCTTATATTTCTATTAAATATCCTTTTTCCACTCTCATAATGTTTCCTATCTTGAAGTCTAACTATCCAACATTAATACACGGACACAAACTATATTGGTTCTATATATTTCTCTGGTATATGTTTTGTCTATTATTCTACTTTCAGCCTCTCTGTTTCTTCATATTTAAAAAGTCTCCTGTAAACAATACTGAGAGAGAAGGGAACAACAATTTTACCTACTGAACATAAGATACCGGCAGCATAGGAAATTAAGCATCAAAAAGAACCCCTTTAAGAAGCAGTGTCCTAGGAAGAGACTGAATGTGCTTCAGTTAAGGCAGGAAGTGGGGAGTATGAGCATGTGAGACAACTGGTCTACCACAGAGGGGTCTTCCCAAGGCCAGGGTGCATGGGGCTTTGGAGGACATAGGGTCAGAAGGTGGAGACAGCCCCAGATAATACTGAAAGGGGATACAGGAGGGAAAGGAGCCAGTCCTAGGGGGCCCTGAAAGTTCCAAACAGAGGACTGGTGTCAGTTTTCTAGAGTAGTGTGAGCCAGGCAGTGCATGGGCTCTGCTGACGGACGGAAGCCCCCTCATCCCTCTTCCCCTCAGCAGGGCGGTCCTTTGTCTTTGTCAGGTCGCTAAGGTTCCCTCTCATTGCTGGCACACTCTTTGAGCTACGGTATCTCCATGGCAAAGTGGACGTCCTCTCAGCCCATGGGCCAACAGGGCCACAGGAGGTTTCCTCTGCAGGGCCTCCTGGGAAGGGATGCTGTTTGCATCTCTTCCTGCTCTTCCAGACTCAGGGGCAGAGGAGCCCAGCCCAGCCGTCAGGCATCCCCCAGGACATATGTGTGCAATGAGTGAATTGATTAGGGCTGATCATGACACTTTCCTCTGAGGACCACATGACACTCTAGGCCTACCTCTTTCCAGAATTGTCTTGCTCCAATTCTCCCTCTAACAAAAGAATTCAGACTCTCACAAACCTCAAAGGAGAAAGTCCCACACTGCTCCACCCACCAGGAATCCCACAGCTGCCCGTGGGCCCTGAGGTCACATGTCCTCAGAAAAGCCAAGTAGCCTGGATGTGAGTGGAGGGAGAGAAAGTCTCGTCCAAGTTGCTAGTGCCATGAATCCACGGGTAATTTCTAAATTGAATCGACCCTCTTGTGACTTAAAAACAGCTCAGCTCATATGAATTACTTGAGCATAGGGGCTTTCTATTCCCTGTGATTTCTGCTAAGGCCATTATTGACTGTGTCAGTTCATTCTTGAAGTTGGCTTACCTTTGGAAGTACCACGGTGGACACAAGTTTTGGGTATTGTCAGCCACTCCCAGCACACTTTTGCTGATCTCCCACCAGCCCTGGGTTTTCCAGGTCTCGGATACCCTGGCACCATGCTTCTCATGTAAAGTGACGCCCCACACTGTCTGTCACGTGCCAGGCTGCTGTGGTCCTCAGAGCCAGCTCTGTGTCCCCTGAAGATGTTTGTGGACCTTGTTCTGCTCCTGGCTCAGGGGCACAAAGGTCAGGGTCCCACTGGGGCTTGGTGGACTGGCAGCCCCATCTCTGGATCATGTGAAAGAAGGGAAACCACAGAAGGGGCTGTTCCACTGGAGCCTCCTGGCACATGTATTCCCATGACCTTGAGAAGGTCACATGGCCTCTTGATTCAAGAGCATCATTAATTTTCCTGGATTCGTTCCCTGAGACTCATGCATGGATTCTGAAGGCGCCCTCTTTGTTTCCCATTAAGGGACACAAGGTCTCCGGCCCAGAAATATCCCAGGCAGTGCCTAGGACGCCGAAGTGCCAAGCTCAAGGCTGGCCAAAGATGCTCCTCCAAACCCCTCCAGATATGAGGGTTCACATTTAATGAAAATTAAATTTAAAAATGCACTTCATCATTGCACTAGCCACACTTTAAGAGTTCAATAAACTATATGTGGAGAGGATTTGGGAGAGCTGGGCACTGGACAGCATAGAGAGAAAACATCTCATCTGCAGAAAATTCTGGTCACAACATGGCCCCAGACAGAAGACATCTCTCCTTCCACACAGACATGACTCTGTCCAAAGCCTTCATGGTGACACTAATCACCACGTGAGATGCCCAGATGTCTAGCCATCTGTCTCCTTTCCAGTTTAGGAAGAAACTGGAGGGTCAAACTGAGTCCCTCTTCCCTGGAATCACAGCACAATCAGTCAGTGAAGGTAGGGGACTTCTGATGTGGCCCCGGACAGAATGGAGTGGAGAAAACAAGAGCAATTACAGTGAGAACGGAGTCACATGGGAACTCCTTGCAACAAACTGGATCAAACTTACACACTTTTTAAAGGCTTCAATTGAAGCCAAGCACATGGACCACCTGCCTGACTGAGGTGAGTTGAGGTCGCGTGCACGCAGCCTAAGGGAGCTGGAATGACAGGATCCAGCAGGTGAGACTGGAAACCCAGACACGTGGATTTTATGGTTTTTATTAAAAATTTATTTATAAGTCATAGTAAAAAAAAAGAAAAAGAACGCTATTTGGGGGATGTGTTCATTTCTAGAGCTACTTTAACAAATCACCACCAACTGGAAGCTCCCTCTGAAGGCCGTGGAGCGCAGGGGTGCTTCCTTGGCTCGTGGCCACGTCGCCTCACCTCTGCCTCTGTTGTCACATGGCTTTTCCTCTTCTGTCTCTTATAAGGACATTTATCATTGGATTTAGGACCCACTGGGATAATCCAGGCTGATCTCAGCTCAAGATCCTTAACTCAATTATGTCTGCAAAGACCTTTTTTCCAAATAAATTCACATTCACAGGTGTCAGGGATTGGGACATGGACAGATATTTTTTGGGACAACCATTCAACCCACCACAGTATGGACAGAGTTTACTATCTCATTCATGTAAGATATTAAAACACTGCTCAGTGCCATCAAAACATTGGGAAAGCCTGTGCCAGGTATACTGACTCAGAAAGAATGGTCACAGATACCATGGCTGCTGGCAGCCTGGAGTGTCTCAGGAGGGGTAAAGCCTGACGGTCTGTTCCCAACCGGCCCAACAGGCACAGGCTCACAGAAAAGGAGCTCCAGATAATCCAGGACTAGGAGGAGAGTGGCACACAGGGATGCCCCCAGCCTCTTTTGGAGTTGGTGTGATGTCCGCCCAAGGGAGGTTCCCCTACAAGGCTCCGTCTGTCCTCCTCTGCCAGCTCCCAGGCCCCTGAGTGATGAACGACCTGGCCCTCTCGTCAACACAGGACAGCATGAGAATATTCATTTCATTCCACTTCTGACCTTTTTGCTGTTCTGCCAACCCACAAGTCTGGGCTGCATAATAATATCTGAAAATCAGAAATGAGCATGTAGAGTGTCATCCTACTCGTGTTTACTTGACCTTATGGTTTCAGAAACCATATTAATCTTAATTGCACTGTTAAAATATAGTAAATATCTTTATACAAATTAAGTGGTAATAGGAATTTGCAGAGGTTTTTTTTTTAATGAATTAATCTTAAAATAAGCTGATTACACAAATCTTTAACCAAGCATTGACTAATCCAGAATACAAACATTACTTTGAGAAGATACATTCAAACAAACATTTCTGTGGCAAATGCCAGCAGAAACCAGGGCATCCTTGGGAGATGGCACTCAGTGACTGACAGCTGTGGCCACATAGGGAGGCGGCCAGGCGTGCTCAGGGCTTACAGCTTACCACATTCCAGAACGGGATTTATTCTGGATTCACTGTGGGTTAGTGACTTCAGATAAAGTTAAGCATCTGTAGCATCTGGAGAAAGAAGGTCAGGAGGACCTTTTGTGAAATCCATGTGTTAAGGAGGATGGAAGAAGAATTTGTGCTAAGCTGTGTTTTCATTTGAGAGAAAATACATTATTCAACAACTGCTCAGTCTTCACTATGACGGACACTGCTTTTCCTGAACAGTTGGTATCATTTTAGCTTCACAAAGTTACCTCTTTGATTTGGCCAACAGGAAACTCAGCACTGAATGTACAGGACATTTTTAAAAATAGTCCAGAAGCAAACAGTATGCATTTTTTAGAATTTCATATGTAATACTTGAAAATAAAATATTTATAATGTATACATAAGATAGGAAGCATAATAATAAAATTTAGACCCTGGTGTATACCTCCTCTACCCCAGTTACCTCCACTCTGAATTTTTTATCCATTATTCCTTTGCTTTTCTTCCTTGTTTAAGTAGTTATATCACATATGCATGTATGCCTACACAATGTATTAATTTTATCGATTTTTGAGGCTTTTAAAATCATATTATATTCTATGTGCTGTTCTAGAATTTCTTACTTACTATATTTCCAAAATTTATTCCTATTGTTACATATAGCTGCATTTCCATTGCTTTGTCATGGTTCCATTTAAAACAATTCCGATATTTTCTTGTTGATGAATTTAGGGTGATTTCTAGTTTTTCTAGTATGAACAATAATTCTATGACCATTCATGTACATGACTCCTGGCGTATACATGCCAACGGTTCTGCTATAAATCTGTGAAATGATTTGGTATTTATAAAATAATGCCAAATTATTTTCCAGAGTTGTTGCTGCAAAGTACACTGGGTGCAGCAGTAAAGAAAAAGTCCTATTGACTCGAAGCCTTACCAAGACTGGGCATTAGCAAGCTTCCAAATTTTTGTGCAACTAGTAGATGGAAAATTATACCTCGGTGAGATTTTTGCATCTGCAGTTTTCATATTTTTAATTAAGTTGACATTTATTTCACATGTTCAGTTGCCATTCATATTTCCTTTGCAACAAAATGCTTCTGTATTTTTTTGCCTATTTTTCTGTTGGGTCTGTTGTCTTTTTTCTAATTGATTTATGGGAATTCTCCTGTATTCTAGGTATAAATCCTTTCTCAGTTATATGTGTTGTGCATAACTTTTCTTGCTTTATGGCTTGAATTTTCACATTCTTCTTGTGTATTTTGATGAATTAAAGTTTCTAATGAAATATAGTCTAATGTATCAATCTTTTCTTTTATGGCATATGTATTTTGTGTCTTATTCTTTTCAATCCCTTTCTACCCCTAGGTCATAAATGTGAAAAGGAAAACTAAAACAACTTTTAGAAGACAAGGGGACTATCATTAAGTCTTAAAGCCACCTGGAACTGATTTTTGAGCAGGCTGTGAGGCAGGGATCAAGTTTCATTCTTTTCCATGAAAACAAGTGGCCTGTAATTTTCTTTTTTCTAAATAGTTCCTCGTTTCCTCACAATCTGGAATGTCTACCCTGTCATGAGCCCAGTCTCCATATTTCTGGGTGTCAGTTTCTGATTCTCTATTATGCCCCATTGGCTATGTGTCTAGGCTCTTGAAAGTGCCACTTCTTACTTTCTAACACTTTCTCATAAGATAGAAATCTGGTAGGGTAAGTCTCACCCCCACCCCACCATCACCTTGCCCTTCTTCAGAAGTACCATGCTATTCTTCGAGTTATAGATAGATACAGTGCATGTATATATATCAAGTTCTATACAACATAAAACAACCTGGTAACCTATTTCTGGAATTGCATTGAAGCTAGAGAACAACTTGTGAATAATTTATTCTTTATCATATTGAGTCTTTCATATAAGTACCTGTTATAGTTCTTTTTTTATTTAGATTTTTTTGATGTCATGTGTGAAGGTTTATAATTATTCCCACAGATGTATATGTAATTTTTGCCACCAAAAATATTTTAAAAATTATATTTACTGATTGTTTCTGTTGTACAGAAATATGTATGGATTTGGATTTTCTACATCGATAATCATTTCATCAGCAATTAATGATAACATAGTTTCTTCTTTTCTGATGTTGTCATCTTTTATTTCTTTTTCTTGTCTTGGCATGACTAGAACTTATGGCGATGTAGGCATTAAGGAGCAGGCAGGTGTCTTCTCTTATTCCTAGTAAAGACCATACTTTTCAACTTCTATTTTGCTTACTACAAAATTTGTATGTCTTTTATCAAGCAATGATAAAAGTTTGCCTTCTTTTCCTAGTTAGGTAACAGGTTTTATAACATGCTGATATTTCATTAAAATATTATTAAAAGCTCTCCCTTTATTGAGAATCTGTAAATTTGAGGATGACATCTGATCTTCTCCTATTAAATCAAAGTTCATATCTTGTATACATCTAAGTTGTTTATCATCTATTATCTTGAATTATTTCAACAGATTCTCTTTGCTGATATTTTTGTTTAAGATTTTTGTTTCTGTGTTCATGAGAGAAAGGATATGCAATTTCCCTTTCTTATACTATGCTTATCTAGTTTTATATCAAAGTGTCAGGCTCATAAGATGAGCTAATGGTAATTTTTTTTCCCTTGTTTTTTGGAGTATTCAGGATAAATTGAAATTTTCTTTTCTCTTCATTCAGTAAAACTCACCTACACAGATCTGGGCTCGACATTTTTCATTTGGGAAAATGTTAATGCACTGGTTCAATTTCCTTACTGATAGTGGGACTATCTAGGTTTTCTTTCTTGTGGGTGTTGCCAAGTTGTATTTTTCTAGAAATGTATCCATTTACCTAATATTTTCATTTTTAACTTAAAGTCTTAATAATATTTTTTTAATCATTGATTTAATTTCTGTGGTATCTAGACTGAAACCCCATTTTCATTCCTAAAATTGTTCTTACTATGTCTTCTCACTTCTTATTAATCTTTATTAATTCTGCTATTATTTTTTCATGATGTTTAAGTTAGGTATCTTCCATTATTTCTAATATATGCATCAAAGGATTTAGATTTTTCTTGATTTCCTGTTCCTTATGTACTTCGTACATTTTTATGTAGTTTATTCATTCTATTTCTGTTCCAAATATTTTTTAATTTCCTTTTAAGTCTTTGACCACGAATTTTTTTAAGATGACTTTAAAAGATATTCCAAATATAAGGAGTTTTCTAGGTCTCTATTTGTTTGCCATTTTTAGCATCATTAAAGTGTGTTCACGGCATGCTGTCTGATTACAATACTTTGAAATTTTCTGAGGCTAGAAAGCCTGACAAAGCATCAGTTTTAACAAATGTTCCATCTGCTTTTTTCTTCTATTATTTCCATTCTTCTGCTTGCTTTGGGCTTAGTTCACTCTTCCTTTCAAGTTTTTAAGGTAGAACATTGGACTATATTGACTTGAGATCTTTCTTATTCTCTAATACTCAACGTTATACATGTTCCTCTAAGCACTGCTTTAGCTGCATCTCATAAGTTCTAACATGCTATATTTTTATTTTCAAAATATTTTCATATTATCTATGACATTTCTTTGACCCATGGAATTTTAGTAATGTGCTGTCCAATTTACAAATATCTGAACATTTCCCCAAATTTTTTACGTTATTGATTTCTAGTATGATTCCACTGTGGTCAGAGAGCAGAAGATGTATGATTTCTGTTCTGTTACACATGCTAAGCTTTGTTTCCTGACCAGATTGCAGTGAATGTTCCACACACACTGGAAAAGAATGTATATTCTGCCTTTGTTGGGTGGGGCATGCTGTAAATTTTAATTTGGTCAGGTTGCTTGATAGTGTTATTTAGGTTTTCTCTATCCTTGCTGATTTACTATCTACTTGTTCTATTGATAACTGGGAAAGGAGTGTTGAAATCTCCAGCTATGATCACAGATTTGTCTATTTCTCTTTCAGTTTATATTGTTTTTGCCTCATGTTTGGTGTATGCACATTTATTGTCCATTTTATCATTATGTCATGTTTCTTTTTATTTCTGGTAATCTTTCTTTTTCTGGAGCCTATTTTGTGTGATATTAATAAAACCATTCTAGCTTTCCTTTGATTTGCACCTTCCTGGTGTATCTTTTCCCATTTTACTTTTAACCTAACCATAGAATTATAGTTGAAGCAGAATTCTTGTAGACAATATGTAGTTGGGAATAATTAAAACAAGCAAGACAGGGAACTCATCATTCTTTTAGTCATTTCAAGTTTTGATTTTCCTCCGCATTAGGTGTGCCTATTAAAAGCACTCCGTATTCCTCAGATAGTGGTTTTATTCCTTCTTTCTAGAGTTTTCCAGTTGTGGTCAGTGTGAAGTGCGTCACTCTGTCTTTGCCAATCTTGAGGCCGGATGTCATATCATCATTCCTGGTCGTGGTGCCGAGGAGGAAGCCAGGCCGTCAAAGCTGGAACCGGGGGGACAGCTGGGACACGGCTGCAGTTTCCAGGTAAAGGTCGTGGTGACCAGGACGAATGCTGTCACCACGGAGACCGAGGTGCGACCACACTTGGGATGTGTTTTGTGAATATAAAAAAAAAAAGGCTGGTGTTAAGAAACAGAAATCAAGGATATTTGCTGGTTTTTTGACCTGCAGAATTGGGTGAGTGGTGTTGCTGTCCACTGAGAAAGGGAGCCTTGGAGCAGGCGGAAGCAGGCTGGGGAGATCTGTAGGTCTGCTTTGACAGGACTGGGTTTGAGGTGTCACAAGTCTGATCTAGGTCAGAGAAAACAAAATCTGTGGAAAACTAAGCAGGGTCTAGGTGACGCTTAAGTCCATTAGGCAGGGTGAGATCCACCAGAAAAGAAAAACAGATGGGGAGGAGGAGCAAAGACTGTTGAGGAGTTTGGTAAAGAAGAAAGGGACCACAGAGGAGAATAAGAGTAAGGAGTTAATAAGGCAAGAGAAAACTGAGAACCGGTGTCAACTAAGCCAAAAGAGAATGTTTCAGAAGGAGGATGATGGCCGCCTTGCCTGATGCTGAGTGACGGGTCAAATCAGAAGAAAATTTTGCTACCGACTTGGGCAAGGTCACCATGAGGTAGCCATTACAATGAGCTGGTGGGAGGAGGGCACGTCTGGGGACAACACACGGGGTGGGGCAGTGGGAAAAGAGGGTGCGACCAGCCCCGCGCATGGCATGTTGCGGGGGAGGCCCCTGTGTGTGTGATGAAGATGCCCGGTGACGAGTCACAAGGAAATGTGAAAGCGAGGCTTATGCCCATCCTTACCAGCACATTCTTGGTCCTATAAATTGAGAGAAGATTCTAATTATGCTAACTGGATACATGGGACACCTGGAAGTCAGGAGTGCATAGAATTTGGGGCTATTTCTCCACTTACCGATCATCAAGGGTGTCTCATTAGTGGAAACGGGCTGAATTCAGCTCCCCAAGTCACAGTCACAGCCTAAGATACAGGTTTTGAAAATAAAATTTCATGATTCCGAGGAATGTATCCTTCTACATTTCTGAGGACTGAAATGATTTTGAGGCCAGAATCATTACAAAATAATTTTTTAATTAGAGAAGTAATACAAGTGCCTGGTTAAAAAAAAAGAATCAAGAAGCATAGGAAGGTATAAAAGGAAACCGTAACCTGCTTTCCACTGTCCATATTAAGCCTCATTTTCCAGAGACAACCCCAGTTAACAGTTTATTCCTAACCTGTAAGCATATCCTTTATTTTTATACCAAGAAGGTAATACTAAGCACACCCCGGTTCAGCTTGCTTCCACTTTATAAAGTATCATGAAGATCAGTCCACGTCAGCACATGGAGACCTGACTCATTTCTTCCAGTGACCACGCATGTTCTGTAATATGTATGTATTAGGACCGTATTTAAAAAGTCCCTTACCAATCTCAGACTGCTTCTTGATTTGGATTTTTTTCACCCTTCTACAAACTATCCTGAAGTGAACACACTTTTATACGTCTCTTGGTGTTTTTATAAATATACTTAGAGGATAAACTCTTTGTGATGAATATGCATTTTTCAATTTTGACAGGTAGCTGCCAACTGCTTCCAAAACCGCGTTTTCAGTGGACACTGTCCCCCATGGAGCATCAGGTCACCTCTTTTCCACACACATGCCCACGCTTAGGTGATCAGCAACCTCATGGCCCCAGTTCTTTGCCGCCCCCTGGACCCCACCCTTTGCCCTGCCACTTTGTGATCCCTCCCACTGAAGGTGGGAGCAGTTCTCCCCTGGTGACCTGGGTTTGGCCAAGGACTTGCCCTGGCATCTGGAGGCCAGCCTAAACCAGCAGCAGGCTCCTTCCTGGCACTGTCCCCCCAGGTGATTCCCAGGCCCCACCTAGGCTGCTGAACGAGCCGATCTGACCCACCTGGGAGGTCAGGGCAGCTTCTCAGTCCTCCACAGCCCCATCCGCTGGCAGCCGCCATTCCTGCCAGGTTGGTGACCCCTGCCCCAAGTGGAGTCCCGAGGCCCTGGCGCTACTCTGCTTTCTCTTAGTCACCTTGCTCAGGGGCAGAGGTTACCCGTGCCCCTGTCCTTCCTCCTGAACAGATGCAGCCCAGCTCTCTCTGCCTCGTCATCTGGTTTCAGGCAGAGACATTCCTCTGGCCTCCGATGCGGTGATGACCGTCAGGTCTCAGGTCATGGCTTAATGGAGACAGGGCCTCCGGCTGCAGACCCTCTGCTCTCCCCCTCCCCTGCCTCAAGGCCACAGGTTGGGGGCAGAACCCCAGGACCTGGCAGAGACCCCTGGCCTCGGCTTTCCTCCCGTTTGCCCTGCAGCGCCCCTGCGACTCAGCCAGACTCAGGCACCCCCGTTTGGATGCCTGACACCAGGGCTGGGGTTTCGGGGTGGCTAGTGAGTGCAGAAGACCAGAAGTCGGCGGACACGCTCTCCCTGGGGCTCACGGGGCTCCTCCAGCCCCAAACAAAAATGTCAAGGTAATTTTTTAAATCCACCTTCACTTCTTTATGTTTCCCGAAATCCTCTGATGCCCGCACGTGTTTGTGTTCGTTTGCTTATATTTGTCATTCTGCACAATCTCGGATCCGCCAAGGGCAGCCTGCAGAAGCGGAGGCAATGACTGTCTGTGCAAAGGTGTCTGAACCTCAGCGCAAAGCAGCCAAACGCAGGTTAGTCCGGAAAAGGAGAATCCTAAAATTATTTTCTGTATTTAGTTACTTAAAGAAGAGTAATAAGAAAACTCCCCCTACAGGCGCTTTGTGGTTAATGCAAAGTAAACAGATAAATGTCCTGCGAAATATTTGCTCATCTATCAAGACCATCAGGAGTATTTTCTTTAACTTCCTAAAAACAAAACCACTTTATCAAGGCATCCAGCACCTCCTTCGCCCTGGGGAGATGAATAATGCAGCAAGAATGACTCTCCCCTCCCCGGTCCCTCAGGCCACTACTGCCGAGTTCAACAGCAATGCTAATGGGGTGTTTTTTCCAAAGATGAAAATTATCCTGTACGTTTTTATTCTTGTTCTCATAAATTCACTGGGCACAAGAAAAAGTTTTAATAGGGGAATATCTGATTCCTCCCGACTTGAGGAAGAGGAATGAAAAGCACGTGAGACGCCGTGTAAAAATCAGTGGTGGCAGCCCTCGCTGACTTTGGGAACAAATATATGATAGATAAATAACTAACAGAACGGTTGGTTGGCAGTAACCCAGAATGAAACTTCTCGTCTTTCTGTAAACGTGCTCTGCCCATGTCATCACCTTAAAATTCTTACACCAGCTTGTGTTTTAGAACCTGCAAGCAATGATTGTTTAAATATTTGGTTCCAAATTAGAAGGACAGTCTGCCAGAAAAATCACTTCGAATTAAATAAAGTGCTGTTTTATGGGAATCCTGCCCAGTTGCTGCAGAAGAAATGCACTGCACTTCGCGCTTGTCAGGGGCCTTTAAATGAAATGAGCTGGCCAGTGATGGCCTCAGGTGAGACGGGAAGTCCATGCTGTGGTCACCCCAGGGGGTGAGAAGGTGGCTTTAGAGTAACCTCCTGGTCACAAAAGAGGACTGTTCCCTCTGGCGGGCTTGTTACTTTGCAGTTGCACATTCTGTGAGTCTGTAAGTTGAAAAAGCTCTTGGATTTTGCTAACATGTTCTCAAACCACTAATGATTTCCTGCTGTCTTGAGGTGCTAAAAACATAAACACATAGGCTCCTCAGCTTAAAAAATTAGGGTTTCATTTTTCTTCTGGATGAATCAGTGTGAAGGGTGATTCCATACCTGGAGATCCCACACAAATTAAGACTAAATATCACATGGGGGCATGCCACGGGGCTGGGCCACCAGATAGGGCATCAGAAGTTCTGAGCACAGGCTTTGCATGCCTGGCACATGTGTCCTCCGAGCAGGGCAGGAGGCCCCGGAGGGGGGAGGGTGTTTCCCCCCATTCCGCCACAGCCTTGCTGGTGGCATGTGAGCACGCACGAGGCAGTCTGATACGCAGGAATTTTGCCACTCGACAACACAGTTTGATAAATAAAAACACAGGCCTCATAGGTCTTGTGTGGACACAAGACGTGAAAATCTGTTGTCCATTTAGCTAAATAGGCCTTTTCATCTCCAGAGAGAGGCTTTATAAATTCTAAAGCTCAGTAGCAGCATGCCCTAAATTACATTAGTGTTTTAAGTTATTCTACATTAAATGTCAACACTTCATAGTTAAATGTCAACACTTTGTGGTTAATTTAGGGATGTCCCCAGAATCTGTCCTAACTTCTCTGTGAATGCAGAATCCTTCCCCTGACCCCACCCAGGCCCAGGTACACAATTAAGTTGAGCCCATTTCACTGAACAAGAAATCAGCCGCTGCCTCTCAAGCGTGGTTCCTGGACAAACGTGAGCCTTGCGCAAAGAGGTAACAACACCCGAGGTGACGTCTGGTGGGAGTTGAATAGGGCGGCAGGGGCCAGGCCAGCCAGAGGTCCCAGCACATCAGCCACCTCACAGCATCCAGGGTCCCAGGGGTGCGGGCAGCCAAGGCTCACATGTCCCAGCCAGAGATTCTGCTCAGCCGGTGTCGGGCCTTCTACATGTAAAGCCATCTTCTTCAGGAAGATGGCAGCCTGGCCTCTGTGCTCACTCTTCTGCTCTCCCACAGACAGAGAGGGGACCATGTTGTCACCTCCTGTCTCAGACTGAACAAAGTGAAGTGGGGGATTCAGGTCAGGACCTGGCGAGTATAGAGGTCAGGACCTGGCAAGTATAAAGGTCAGGACCTGGCGAGTATAGACGTCACCATTTATCTGTAATGCAAATGAAAACCCCAGATGTGTCCAGTGGGCACGTGAAAAGATGCTCAATATCACTAGTCATTAGGGAAACGCCCCTCAAAACCACAGTGAGATACCCCCTCATACCCATTAGAATGGCTGTTACCAAAAAAGCAAAAAAAAAAAAAAATGAAAAACAGAAAATAACAAGGTGATGGGATATGGAGAGACTGGGGCCCTTGGGCATTGCTGATGGGCATGTGAAACAGCTCTGCCACCATGAAAAGCAGGGTGGTAGTGCCTGGACAAGTTAAGCATAGAAATACTGTACGACTCAGGAATTCCAGTTTCCAGATGTGTACACAACGTCCATCTCAGCACTGCGCACAATCGCCTAAAGATGGAAGCAGCCCACGTGTCCACCAATAGATAAACGGATAAAAATAGGTGGTGTGTGCACACAGTGGACTATACTTCAGCCACAAAAAGGAGAGAAGTTATCATATATGTCACAACACAGAAGCACCTTTAAATGTTACACTAAGTGAAATAAACCAGAATCAAAGAACAAACCTTATATGATTCCACTTGTATGAGGTGCCCAGAAGAGGCAAATTCAGAGACTGAAAGAAAGTAGATGGTATTATCAGGGGCTGGGGGAGGGAGCCCAGGGAGTCAGTGTTTAGTGGGGTGCACAGTTTCAGTTTGGGAAGATGAAAGTCCTGGAAAGAGACGGGGGACGATCACACAACATTGTGAGTGCACCTAGTGCCGCTACATTGTACACTTAAAATAGTTAAAATGGGAAATTTTATGCTATATATATTTCATTACAATAAAAAGTTTTAAAAGAAAAAAATGCAAAGGTGATACATGGCAAAGTTAACAGAGCCCCCAGAGGGACTGGCTGACCCAAGGGCCCCACCCCTCACCCAGACCCCAGCACAACCTGGCCTCAGTGTCTGCCGTTTTTGCTGGTCTGACCCATGAGCCTAGAAACACCATAAAATGTAACCGATTTGCTGGAGGAAAATGAAGCCCCATGGAAACAAAGCCCCATGTCCAAAGGCTGGGGGTGGGGGAGGACCTGGGTAGGGCGGTCTCCTTCCCAAATAAGCAGGCCTTGCATTTGTAATAAGCAGGTTGCACTGGGGAA
This sequence comes from Phataginus tricuspis, assembly GCA_029783875.1. Lineage (NCBI taxonomy): Eukaryota > Metazoa > Chordata > Mammalia > Pholidota > Manidae > Phataginus > Phataginus tricuspis. The sequence continues at coordinate 3,849,297 of JAQQAC010022981.1, forward strand.
AAGGCGTTTTCTGCATCCTCTTAGAGATACTGGGACCACTGCTTACACACCTGGAGGATTTGAGGCTGAGGGATCTTGTTTTCTCTTATTACATATTAGGCATCACCAGCTGGTTTTGCCCCCTAAAAAGATAGATAGATGATTATTACCAATTTAAAATCAGCTTTTTTTCTCTTACTAAAAATTCAGAATGAAGCAATGGCGGTAGAATTGCCCTCACATTCCAAAACTTGCAGAAGAGAGAAAAGTCAATAAAAATCAAGGGATGTACACAACAGATCAAATGAACCAAAGTGGTCGGATTCTAGTTAGTCTGCACAAAGTCGATCTGATCCATGAAACACTGCCTGTTCCAGAAGAACAGAGCTATGGCTATAAGATCATTTGCTGGCTGCTGTTGAGGACGTCTCCCCTCACACGTCCTAGTTCGTGGAATGCCACGAGGAGCACAGGGTGGTACTCTTCCAAACAATAAAGGCTTATTTTACTCAATCACGCCCCAACGCGTAGGGCGCCTGTATCCTGCGGAAACCCTTTTAGCATATCGTTTCATTTGGCCATTATTCTCAGTGGTCATTCATTCTTCCCAATGAAACTGTTCACATTTTAGTCAATTTTAGTCCCATTGAGTCACCCCCCGCAAGGATGAAAATGGTCCTCCTGCACTGGCCTGGAAAGCCGGAGCCTGGGCTGAAGCCCTCATGCCGCACCAGCAGACCCGCTGGTGGCTCTGCTCGGTGGGCCAGTGAGGGCCCCGCAGGTCCTGCTCTCCCTTCTATGGGCGCCCCTGCCACAGAGGCACAGCCCTGCAGCCCCACTGAAGGCGCCCTGTCCCAGCTGGCTCCACAGGTCCCTGACCTTCTTCCCCGATGGTCAGTGCCCTCTGTCCAGGAGTTCCTGATGGTCAGCACCCATGGTCCAGGGGGCCTTGATGGTCAGCACTCTTGGTCCAGGGGGTCCTGATGGTCAGCGCCCTCGGCTCAGGGGGTCCTGATGGTCAGCACCCTCGGCCCAGGGTGTCCAGGTGGTCAGCGCCCTCGGTCCAAGGCACCCCGTGCAGCTGCCTGTGGTGGCCATTCAGCCAGTTCCCTCCTCAGCCTGGTCTCCCCGTCTGCCCACCCACAGGCCCAGCCCTGCTGCCCTGCATCCCCTCTTCCATGCAAGTGGCCCACTCAGACCCTGGTGTCTCTGGGGACCTCCAAGCACACCTTCAGTCTCCACTTTTTGTTTCACCGCTTTACCCACTGAAACACTGCATTCCTGCACGTCCCCAAACGTTCTCCTCTCCCTCCCGATCCACGTAGAGCAGCGACTCTCCCAGAAGGGGTTCTCATTCTCACGGTCTACACCACTCTTTTAACATTAATGCCTGCGAAAGCAGTCAGGACTACACGGTTTCTGCAAGTAGCCAGTAGACAGAGGAAGCCGATTCCCTCTTTCCACCCAGGACTCAGCACAGTGTTCTGTGTTCTGCACATTCCCAATAAATACAAGAGCTATTTCAACCATATCCATCTGAGAGGGCAGATAGTGGTGGGAAAACCACCTTGTTCCTTATTTCTAGATAGTCTAGTGGGAGACAAATCCAGCAGAAGTGAGCATGTCGTAGTACAAACAATACCAGATTGTCCTGGTTATGTTATTATATATGTCTTATTTACCTATTATATGTTTGACTCAGAATGATTCAAAACAAAAGAATGGGTTAGTTCCTTTTAGATAGATTTTAATATGCATGTGGTTATTGTTTTGTTCCAATCTGAGAGTATTTTTCTCTTAAGAGTATGTTCAGACCATTTGCATTTATTTTTCACCTGCTTAAGTGCTCTTTCACGTACTTCCCTGGCTCAGTTACATTTGTCACTGTTAATGGCCATCGTAGTTGTAAGGTCTAGGGTTCTTCTGGGATTTGTTTTGCTCCCTCTAGATACACGTGGGATCTCACCTATCTTAATCTTAGTAGTGAAGACTTTTACAACTTAAATACTTTGCTTAAGCCTACATTTCTTGATTTATTGTGGTCAGAAATGAAGAAATAGCTAATACCTCTGCAGTGCTGACGTGGGGGTCATGGTGCGGCCGCACATCGTCCCACCTCCCCACGTCACTCTCCAGGTGTGTGCAGAAACTGGAGATTTTGTGACTAACTTGGTAGACGAATAATCATTGGGACGTGATGTCATTTTCTTCTCAAGAATTACAATATTTAAACTTGGATCATAATCCTATTAACACGTCACTTAAGTTTGAGTTTGTATTTCTGGAGACTCGGTATTTCTTACCTGTTCCCCTTCCCAGTGGCTAACTCCATTTAGGAGTTTTTTACTTTATTCAATGACTAAGATTACCTCTTCTGGTCACATTTTCAGAATCGTTGACTCTGTAAATATTTATTGAATCAATAATTAATTTGCCTCCTGAGTTCATACATATTTAAGCATTTTTTTTCCATTTTTTTCATACATAAATAGCTACATGCCTGGGTTTGATGTTTGGGGCCCACATGCCATTCTTTCTAGAAATACTGAGTTTGTCCATCCATTGTCAACCAGTGGCTAATTACAGTGAGAGTCCCCGGGGACCCGCCTGCTCTTTTTGTGTTTTATTTAGTGCTGTTTTTCCTGTTTTCTCTTTTCACAGGTGAACTGACTTTTTTCTTTCTCTACGTGTTTAATGGAAATCTCTTTGATACTTCAAGTTTGCTAACTTGACAATGTCTGTAAGTCAATCCCCTGTTCCAATTTCTCCTTTTACACTCAAATGAGCATATTTAACCAGCAGATTCCATCTATTTGCTGTGTTTTTCACTTGCACTGATTGCTCAAGATCTGCACATTTATTGTCTTCCACATGCATGTTCTTCACTCTAAATGAAGGCAACCTTCTGGTCCTCTTTCTGCCATTCAGTGACATTTCTTAGCATGCCTTTTGCTTCACTAATTTGCCTTTCTGTATTGTTGATTCTGCCCATTGATTCTTATATTAAGTTTCCAATTTATGCCATAAAATTTAATTTTTCTTAAATTTACTTACTGGATGAAATAGCTTCCCTTTCTCTTTTCTTGTCTCATCATCTTACATTTTCTCTCTGGTCACAAGGTTTTGTGTTTCATTAATTTCCTTGAGAATGTAAAGCTATAAACACCTTAAATTTTCCTTTACTTATCAAACTATCCCTTATTTCAAAGTGCATTCTTTATCTTTCCAATTCATATTTTATCCTTACCTTTTTTTTGCATTACAGAATCTTTACATTGACTTCATGTAATTTTATGATTATATATTCATCTTCGAATAAGAGCGTTCTCTTTGGTCTTGTCCTTTATCCATATATAAAGTGTCAATATTCCTCAGTATCCTTCCTATTAATCAATGTACTCTTTCAATCCACTCCTTCCTGACCATCTAGTCAAGCATTCCAACTCTGATTCTATCGCTCAAAGCTGCCACGCTAGGAGAGGGCTGTCGGGGGCAGGGTGGGTGTGTCCCCATAGGGGGTGGTCTGAGCTTCATACTCTCCTCCCTGTAAATTATCAGGAATCATCCTGCACCTGGAGTCAGATTCTCCAAGTTGGGACCCATCCTACCATGACAAGGCTATGCCCTTGGTTTACGTTTATTACTCTGTTTAGGATAAATTCTGCCCTTTTGGTGAAAAGTGGTATTAGAAATGTCCTGTCCAGGCTACTTGGTTGCTGCTGTTTTTATTGTAATTTCATGCAGTGTTTCCGCCATCTTTGTTTGGGGCTGCTTATCTCCGAGTGAGTCACTGCAGGTTCTCACCCCTTACAGAATGAACAAGGTCAGAGGGAGACACAAATAGTGTCACTTAATGGCTCTTTAATCCCAACCAACTCTGAATGTTTATTAGTGAAAACAAACAAAGACAATCAAGCAGAGAAATCTCCCTTTCCTTCCTCAGCCTTCAGTACTGCTGTGCCCCATTCTTGTAAACTGTGACTACTGCTAAGAATTTTAGGAACTCTCTCCACTTACTTCACACCACACCGCCCAGCTTTCACCAAACGGAGAGCTGTAAGTTGAGTCCTATGATAGTGTTTCAATCTGATACCAGGTGTATTGCAGAAATTTATGGTATGGCATCTGTAATAAAAAAAACAATCAGTAACATGGAAAATGAAAAAAAATAAAAGTGTGAGTCCTCCCCCTTGGACGTATTACTATTTTATTTCCCTCTGTTTGCTCTAGGGCCGCCCACTGGCAGGGTCAGCAGCGGTCTCCACCGCCGAGGATGGCTGAGATGCCCATCGGGCAGCCCAGGAAGGAAGGATCGCTAACCCTGGAACATGTTGGTTGGAGAGCCGGGAACATGGTGCCTCAGGTTCTGGCTCTCGGCGCCCAGGCCCTGGGGCTTTGGACAGTGCTGGTTCCTCAGAACCGTGATTCTCCGGAAGCCAGACTGTGTCCTAGATTCACAGCCTAGCAGCCAGAGACGAGCAGGAAGCATGGCATATTTTATGTGTTTAACAAGGACGAGGAGACCACTGTGTGGCAGGGGGTAGGAGGGGCAGGAGCAGAGTCACTGCTGGAAGTCAAGGCCGGGGCCCCACCCTCCTTGCATGAGGTCCGCTGCAGCACACACTTCTGAGATGGATGTTGGGATGATTTTGTTACATTTGCACACTGGCGGCTTGGAAGATGAAGCGGGGATAACTGCAGTTTTCGATGATTCTGATAGTGAAGGAGAAAGAAACCCAGAGAGTTTAGGCTGGCATGTGGACATTGGCAGAGTGCATGTGTTGCCACAAGAACAGGTGCGTGGGGCCAGGTGCCCAGGTCCCACTGAGGTGAGTGATACTCCCAGGCTCCTGGAATCGCCACTCAGCACTGTCTGGAGGGGGTCCCCTGCACTGTTCAGCCGGGTGGGGTCACCTGGAAGACTTCTGGCTGTCGTGGGGGCCATCTCCAGTCCCTTCTCTTCCCAACCTACCTGGGAAGCTCTCCCTGCAACCCTGAAGAACATTCCAGGCCTGTGGGGGGGGGGGGGGACCTCTCCCCATGCAGCAGGTAGGCTGTTTCTGCCTTAAAATAGTGTGAGAATTCTAGGACCATCTTGGTGAGACCCTTCCAGTTGGGTCCCATAGAGCCAGTCTTGTGTTTTCCCTCCCAGGTAGGCCGCTGCCCACGCAGCCTGCCCAGGGCCGTGTTTAGGGAGATGAGGAAAAGCAGCGGGCTCCGGAAGCAGGTCTAGAATTCAGGGCTGGGGGGCAAGCGCCTTCTGAAGACCTCAGGATTGTGCTGGGACAGAAACCTGCACGTTTTCTGGTGGGAAATTTGTTATTTTCTGAACTTTTCAGAAGGAATAATGCACCTGCTTACCATGAAATAATAAAATAATGTTAGGAATAGTGGAGATGTTTTCAGTAAATAATGTCCACTTCCATGAGGAATTTGAGGGATGCCAGCCCAGTGGGACCCTTTGCTCTCCCACACAGGCCGAAGAGGGGGGCCTCTGCCATTCTGGGGGTGGGGGTCCTCCACGGGTGGTGGTGGGTCTGGGGGCTCTTGTTCTGGTGTTTTCTTCTGATGGCCTGGAAGGCTTCTTCTTGCCAAACAGACCAACTTCCCAGCACTGGGCCCCCAGAGGAATCTGGGCTGTGGGTTGGCGTGTGAGGCTCTGCTAAGCTCTAGTTGCTCAATTTTATCCAAATGCAGTGAAGTCTCAGAGAGGGGTCATTTCTCAAAAAATAAAAAATAAAAACAGGTATTGGTAGCCCAAAATTTGTATCTGTCCTACCACAGGACTAAACTAAGACTTTCTGAGACACATACTCATCCTTCTAGATTTTTGGACAGCCCAGTGTTCACAGGAGCCAGAAAGCACAGAGGCAGAAGGGATGTCACCTGTCGGTCCCAGAAGTGCTGGGGTTCAGAGAGGTGAGGGGGGTGACCTGTGACTTCATTGCAAGAATGGAGACAAACAGGTTAGAGACGCTAAATCATACCTGAATCCCGCACACCCCAAACCCTACAGGGTGCCCCTTTCACGGCTAAGTCAGAATGCTGCCCTGAGTGATGGCCCAGCCCCGACCCACGAACAACCGTAGACACTAGTTCCAGGCCTTCTGAACCCTCCTGAGTAGTGATGCACACGGGCAGTGCACTGGATCGAATAATGAACCCAAAATTCATGTCCACATGGAACTCAGAATGAGACCTTATTTGGAAATAGGGTCTTTGCAGATGTAAATAGTTAAGATGAGATCATCCTGGACTAGGTGGCCCCTAAATCCAGTGACTGGTGTTCTTTATAAAAACAACACAAGGCTTCTTCCGGAGCAGGGGAGAGAGACGGCATTGGACTGCAGTTTGTAAGCTATAAATGGGTTTTAAACTTAAAAAAAAAACAAAAACACAAGAAGACAGAGGGAGAAATTGGAGTGATGTGTCTCCAAACCAAGGGACACCAAACATTGCTGGCATTGCCAGAAGCCAGGAGGAGGCCAGAAAGGAGTTTCCCCTCAGCCTCCAGAAGGAACCAACTTTGCCGACATGTTGCTTTCGGACTTCTGGCCTCCAGAACTGCACGAGAATAAATTTCTGTGTTTTAAGACAGTTTGTGGTTCGTTGTTCCAATGGCCCTAGAAACAAATTCAGGTGTGTAGTCTGCCCTCTCCTTCAAGCTGAATGGATGCAGCCTGTCACCCACTGTGGCATTTGTGACTAGTTCTAATAATCATTACATGATAAGCCTATAAAAACTGGTCCTCTTTTTCCCCCAAAACAACACTTTTTTTTCCCATAAAACAACAAATTCTGCAATGGAATTATTGAACAAGAGTGAAATGGGCCGTGTCCCCAGGTGGCTCACCTGTGGGTACAGAAGACCAGTTGGGAATGTAATGGGAGAGAAGACCTGAGCCGCTCTGTGGCCCCCTGGCCCCCCTCTGCCTCCTCTCAGGTGTTTCTGCAAATGTCCCATGTGTCTTCTGAAGCAGGCGGCTACCTGGCTGCTCACTGGGGCCCCTCCTCACCCTGCCCCGGCCATTTCTCTGTGCCCAGGCTGTCCTGCGTGCAGCAGTGGCCAGCTTGCAGGGCAGCAGAGCCACAGGACCACTGTTCACTAAAAAGATGAAGAGCATTCAAATGGAAACACCTCCTTCTCCTCTGGCTAAAATCCAAGCAAACTAATTCAAGCAAATAAGTGCTTGAAGGTGTGCCTGCCCCCTGTTCCAGGGTATAATGGAGCATCCCAGTGTGCATGGGGGAGAAAACTGCCCCATTTGGATCCAGGAGGTCCTCCCCTGCTCTGGCCCCAGCCCATGACAGGTCCTCACTGTATGTGACATTCAAGCTTTGTGTAAGAAAAGCATTTCCATTTCTAGGTCTGTCATCAGCTGAGTGAGCAAAATTGAAGCCCCCTCTGTAGGCCCTTGATCCCAGATGAGCCAGAGTCAGAAGAAAGGGGCCTGGATTCTTGTGTGGCTGTGGGCTCCCCTCAAGGTCACCCAGACTCCCTGGCCGCCCGTGCTCTCGAGCCAAGAGAGGACCACACCCTGGAGTAGCAGGGGACTGGGTGCCCCTTTCTCCTTGTATAAGTTAATCTGCATTTGAGGAACGTAAAGTTTTCCATAAAATTGTGGACACCCCCCTGGCTGAGGGGAAAGAGACAGCATCAGAGACCACCCACAAAGGGCGCTTTCACTTTGGGTCAAGATGAGAAGACTGTTGAAGAACTTCAGAACATTCCACAGGCCAGCCATTCCTCTTAGGACTGAGGTCATGGGCACAAAGCAGATTTAAATTTTTGGAGTTCAAGTCCATGGAAGCCTTTCCTTTACTAAATCTGGGACCCCGGCTCTTTTACGCCACCCTCAATCCCAGGTTCCTGTTGACTAGCTGGCCTTTGTTTATACCTAAAGACTACGTAATAATCTAATTGCTCCTGATATCATTGATTTTCTTCTTAATGAATGAAGTTACAGGGTTTATCCAGCAGTATCACATGTATTAGGAGGCTTTTCAATGGGCTTACTTGATAATAATGGTAATTTTTATTGTGTTAGGTCCCTAGAATATCATTTTTCAACAATGAGCAGCAGCTCTGACTTCTTTGAGTGAAGATGGTTCATTATCTAAACTACTACCAAAGGCTGGTGGTCATGGGTCAGTGGATGTGCAGCGTCTTCCAGAAAGGATTTGGCGCTTGCAACGTCCTGAGCCAGAGGACGTTAAACTAGACAAAGTCACTTGTCCCTTTCAACAAAACAAGAGCCCAGGAGGTCTGCCAATATGTAATCTGCAGCCTCCCGGATGGCCCCAGCTTTGCTGCCAGTGGTGGATCATTGCAGAGAAGCACAGTCAGCCACTTTCTTCGATTCTTGGAATTCAGAAAGTTAAAACTAAAAATATTCTTCATCTGCTAAATATCCAAAGGTAGCCTGTTTCTTCTGTTTGTGTTTTTAAATATTTTTTTGGTGGTTGTCGTGGGGATTAGTCAATAAGGAAAAGAAATCACTGGTGTAGCTCCTGCAGGCTTCACCAGCCTGGTTGATGGATAAGCAAGCTTGTGGCCAATAAGCCATTTGCAGACAAGGCGGATGTGGCTCCCACCGCCTGGGAAGTGGGTTTGATCTGCGGGGACGTTGGCTGCATGGCCCCTTCCTCCCACGCTGCTCCCAGCCTGTGACCCTGCCCCATTCCTGCCCCCAAGGGCTGGGCCTCTGCGGCAGCCGTGCTGTGGGCACCTTGTCCTGGGGCCTTCTTCACTGTCCCATGACCCTGGGTGGGACAGGGCTGGCAGGCACTGGCCCTGCCGGCTGGTGGGCCTTTCCCATGCTCCTCTCTGCTGTCTCCTCCCCCGCAGAAAGTGTCTTCCACGTTAAGCAGACCCTAGAAGACGCTGCCACCACAGGACTTGTTCCCAGCCCCTCCTCTAGTCACTGGAGAGTCACTCTGTGGCCCTCTGGGATCAGAGCCCGAGTCTAATTTAACCCAAGCCACAGAGTGCCTGGTCCTTCCCTTGGCCAGCCTTCAGCACCGTTGAACCTTTTGTCGCCCCTTTGCCCTGGGGCTGCTTTTAGTCAACCCCTCTCCTCCTCCTCCCTCCCCAAGATCTCTGCGTGGTGCAGGGGGACCCGTCAGCAGCAGAGCTGTCCCTGCCCAGGACGCCTCATTAATCAGTCCACCTGTTAGTGGCAAAAAAAAAACCCCAAACTTCAGATTCAGGTTATATGCTTTCCTCACACATGACCTTGACTGGGGAAATCAGAGGCCGACCTGGTGGAGTCCCTCAAATGACAGGACCCTTTCCAGACAGCTCTGGACTACGTTACTCCTGCTTCGGCTTGCTGCCTCACCCCCTCAGCCATGCATATGCCCTTCAAAAAACACCATCCCTGCATCCCATGGCCAAACTTCCCATTCGCCTTTGATGAGGACAGTTCTGACCTAGACGCCATCTCTCGCTTTGCCCCTGAGAATGCTTCCTAGGTTAGCTCACAGTTAGGTTAGTAGCCATTTCACTCTGAACACTGGTCTCGGGGCATCCCTGGGTGAGTGACGCAGTGACCGCTCTGCTCAGTCATGCACAGAATGATGAAGGCAGAGGGTCCTCCGGGCTGAGGAGGGACTCAGGAGGAAGCTGCAGGCCTAGCGTTTGAGTGGTGTTGGGAGAAATGTCCCCCGGAGGCCCCATGGTATCCCCTGCATCCCAGGGGAGATTTCAAATGGCAAGCCCTCTCCAAGCAAGGCCAGGCAGTTCCCGCCGACCTGAGAGGGTCCACATGAGCTGTGTATTTCCTTGTTTAAACATGCTTTGTGAGCACATCTGTTCCAATGGTTGCAGGAAGTTAGGGGAAGGAGACGGAAATAGCCACTGTAAGTGCCCTAACATAACGCTAGGACTTGATGCTATAGGACTACAGAAGGAGGGGCAGCCCCGTCGCTACAATAAAAGCCAGAGCAAGTAGCCAGCGAGCTGTCGTTTGTTTACAACAAAGTGAAAATACTGCCCTTTCTTTTCTTTTTTCTTAAATTGTTGGAGTTGGGCAAAGGTTATTTCTGGAATCCTGCAGAAACAAAAATGATTTATTGGATATATAGAAACCACTTAATAATGAATGTTGGTGCAGTACATTTTTGATGTATTATTCCCAAAGTTTTCAGTGAAGAGACCAACTTGGGGAGAACAAAACAGCTTTCCTTAAGAGCGTTGCCCAGCTGTCGTTCTCTGGGGATGACCATCCGGGCTGGGTGAGCTGACTGCCAGAAGCTGGCGATGATGGTCGGATTCCACAGGGAGAGAAACCAAGTTATTGCAAGTTTATATGCATTCAGATGAAAGAAGGTAATAATAATGGCTTACTGTAAAATGAAAACAACACTAATGGCTGTATTCATTAGCAAAATCGTATTTGCTGGACTGGCATAGCAGTTATGGAATTGCAGGCAATAATAGGAATGTGAAATTAATTTCATTGAAGGAATTGAAGAATGATTTATTTACAGTGAATATCCATTCTATTTGAAACTTCACTGACTTCATTAAAAAAATACAGCTGTATCCTTCTTAGAATGTACAGCTCAAAGTCAACACTTCAAGATCTCGTTATTGTGCGTTTCTTTTTAAAAAGCATACATTAAAAAAATATATATCCACTATAGTGCCAATCAGCTCTCGCGTGAGAAATATTTTGCAAAAATGTGAGAAATGCCAGTTTCGGTTTTGTGACTTTTCTCTGCTTTGGGGGAGTCCAATAGCAATGCAAAGTCAGTTTACATTACTGGGGAATAGTTTACAAAGAGAAAAGTGAACAAATCCTAAGTATAGAGTGCAAACACTTTTTTCTATGTATACACCTGTGTGACCACAACCCAGAATCAAGAAATAGCACATGCTAATACCCCCAAGGAAGTTCCCTCCCTTCGAGACCCAATATTTTGACTTCAGTAAAATAGATTAGTTTCACCTGAGTTTAAGCTTTTGCTACATGGAGTCCGATCGTGTGTATTCTTTTCTTTCTTGCTCCTTCCCTCAACAACGCATTGAGACATTTATCCACAGGTTCTCACATATCATTAGCTCATACTGTCTTAATTGGCCCATTTCTGTCTTTACATCTTTTGCCTTGATTCTGTATATGATTGACTTTGTGTCTAATTGACAGCGAGTAATTTACGGGTGTGGTGTGAGGAGGGCACACCTTTCATGGCTTCAGGGAATACACGGGTCCCAAAAGGACTCACTGGGGCAGAAACACGCAGGGCGGCAGAGGCACGTGGGGGCGGGGGAGGGGCCGCACCCTCCAGCACCTCTGTGCTTGCCTGGGCCAGACGGGGACAGTCTGTACAGGGGCGGGGGGCCACCAGGACGAGCCCCCAGGGCAGGCCCGCACCATCCCCCTCCCGGCACACGGGCTCTGAAGCCCATGTCCTCAGCTGCAGGGCTGGGAGGACGCTGACCAGGGATGGCCCAGCAGGAACAGAAGATGCTCAAGCCCCACAGGAGCTCCCCAGGGTGCAGGCTGTCATGCTGGGGGCTCCCCCAGTGAGCAGAGCAAAGGGACACAACACCCCAACAAAACACTAGGGGCACTCCCACATACCATCTCCCACCAGGGCAGGAAATCCAGGGTTCACTGCCACGTGCAGCCAGACCAGCCACGGGAGCCGCCGGCGGGCGGATCCTGTGCTCAGGCGCTCAGGCGGGCAGCCCTGAGCTGCTGGGCAGCGGGCAGGACTCTCGAGCGGGGGCAGGGCAGGCCAGCCCTGTCCCCAAGTCCTGAGGGACGCTCCCTCTCGGCGGCCAGAGGTGCGGGGGGACCCGCAGGGCGCGGCAGCCTCGGTGTAGAACATGACCTTGGGGATCTGGCCATCCTCCACGGACGTGCCGTTGTTGTTACCGGCCGCGTAGCAGAAGGTGGAGCAGGTCTTGGCCCCCATCGTGGGGGACTCGTGGGTCACCTTGCGCAGGCCTTTGGTGCCGTAGTGGGAGTCTGGGCCCTTGAGGGTGGCACAGGCCGTGTCATTGACATTGGGCAGCACCTCTACCGGCTCCTTGAACATGACCCGGAAGGTGCTGGCACCTTTCTGCCCCAAGACCGCGTTGCTGTCCGTGTGGATGATCTGGATGTTCCCTTGGTAATCCGTGGGCCTGTGGATGGAGCCGTAAAGCCCAAAGCCAACGACGAAGATGCGCTTATTCACCGAGAACCTGACGCCGTCGCTCGTGCCGCTGTAGCCCCAGCGGCTCTCCACCTGCTGGAAGCAGTTCACACCGCACTCCTTCCTGCGGAGGCAGCAGCGCGGCCGGTCGATGAAGTCCACACGCGGCTTGGGGTTGACGGTGAAGTGCAGGCACAGGCTGACCACCTCGCGGTCCACGAGGATGCCCGACTGCGTGGGCCCTGCGACGAACTCCTCGATGGTCAGGAGCGGGAAGCGGATCAGGGCCAGAGCCTTGCCCAGCACCCTCCGCTTGTTCTCCGACATCACCTGCAGCTGCTGCCGCTGACACTCGGCCTCGGACCAGCGCACGACGGCGTTGAACGGGTGCACCTCCCGGATGCCCAGCGTGTCGCGCTCCAGCACGGCCACCAGCGTGTCCAGGTCGATGTCGGTGAATCCCTCCTCGGTGATGGCGTCCGCGGTGTTCTTGTCGATGTTCTCCAAGCACAGGCTGGGGGGCTGCGGTTCGTCGAAGAGCCTGGCCCGGGTCAGCAGCATGAATGCGTTGTCAGCCCGTAGGTTCTTCTTCAGGAACTCCACGCAGTGGGCCTCCAGCGCGGGCACCGCGTACTTCTTGGCGGTGTACAGCGTGGTGATGACCGTCTCGGGTCCGATCTGAACCTCATCTGAGTAGAGAAACTTGAGCAGCGCCAGGAAGGCGGCCGGTTCCACGTCAGGCAGCTCGATCTCCGTGGACGTGGTGGCCATGCCCCCATTGAACACGGCATTGAAGACAGCGCTTCCCACGGCCAGCATGAGCCTGTGCGCCGGGATGCGCTGTGCGCCGAGCCCCTTGCCCACCAGGAAGTGCACGTCGCAGAGCACCTCGTGGTTGAAGAGGAAGGGCTTGGTGGCCTGCCGGTTGTACACGGGCTCGCGCAGCAGCGCCGCCACCCCCGGCTCCTCAGCTGCCCGCTCCCCGCCCACCGTGGCCTTTTTTTTTTTTTTTTTTTTGATGCAAAATATTTATTCCAAGTTAGTTATTTTATGCAGTAGTTTTCCCCGTTGACAGACATGTGATATCCACATCTTTTAAATCTGTAAATAATGTTATCAAAATAATCTTAATCTTTGAAATCTCACAAAAATTTGTATTTTACAGTCCACCCTGAATATCAAGGCTGCAAGAATAGCACATTTCCTATATCCAAATATTTTACAGCTGTACCCAAAAAAGAAAAAAAAAAAGAAAGAAAACCACATAGGCTTGGTTAAAGGGCTAATGTTACCCGAGCAGCCAAAAATAAAATAAAATATCCAAATTAGCATTAATTTAATACAATTATAACTTCAATAGTCACTTTGTCATTGACAATGATTGCTTGAGCACAGGGGTGAGCGCCCCCAAGGGCTGGTAGTAGAAGCTGCGCTGCAGACCAGGTCTCCTCACTGCAGGCTTCCACCTGTGCATCGCCCTGTATACTGTGTGCGAGCACGTGTACTTTAGGAGTCTTTCCCACCCCACAAACTTCTCTCTATTAAGCAGATCAACAGGGAACAAACAACAAAAGCAGAACAAGCCAATCACTCTCTCTGGGATACGATTATTTCCCTTGTGCATGAAGTTTACAACAACGTAAGAAAAGGAAAAGAATGATTTCTTGTATATTCCCTAAACACACAAACTGAGTTTACTGGGTCAGATTTGTGAGCATTTATATGCCTACTTCCAGGCATCGTCATCTGATGTTTCAGTGCTACTGGTTTCTGTGTCTGAGTCCTCAAACTCTGCTTTACAAGTGCTTCTCCAAGGGGAGAAAAGGCTGGAACAGCGGCTCTGCAAGAAGCTGTTCTTCCCAAAGCCATTTCTTCTCAGCTGCTCTGTCTTCATGTGAAACTCCCTAAGCTCATCCTCTGTGAGAGGGAGGCAGTTCTCATCATTTTCAGGATACTCCTGCCATCCCATTGCTCTCAGTAACCTGTGCTCTGCTTCCCGAGAGTGTGACAGCACCTCCCCTTCCTCCCCCACAGGAAGAGCAAGGCCATTTTGATGACAGCCTTCCCCTCCATTTTCCTTTGGTTCAGGTGTGCTGTTGTCCTCCAGCACCTCCTGCTTGTCACAGTCCCTGTTCTCTGAGAAGTCTCCTATCCGGTCATCCTTCAGAGGCTTCAGGAACTCACTCTTCCTGTCTGTAGTTCGGCGGGTCCACTTGGTCAGACGAGAGGAGCTGATCTCAATTGGAGGGGTAGTGCTGGAGGGACTCTCTTTGGGAGAGCTTAAAACTGCTCCACCAGCCAGTATTACCGGTTTGGTAACAGAGATTGGACTGGTAAAAGCAGACTCCCGGCTAGAAGAAAGGGATCCTGATTTGTGTTCCATTCTGTTAGCCTTCCATGCACTGGGCTTGGAAGGAGGTGGTGCAGGCTTAGGAACTAGGTTTTTATAGACACTTGGAACCATGGTTGATGATTTGCATGGTGAGGTCCTGGTGAGGTGAATGCAGCAGAGAAAGCAGCAGCAGGATCGTCTCTGGAAATTTTTTTGATGACTAGCATTTTGGAGGGTTGCTTGGCACTAGGTGGGTTTTCCCACACTCCAGAAGGGGTCCCAAAGGTCTGCATGGCTGATTCTGTTTGCCACCTTCTGGATTCAAAGAAGGAAAGTCTTCCTCTTCAAACTGTAACTTTTCTACCTTGTCTTCTTTCTTTTCTTCCCTAATCTCTGTAGGTGGCTTTTCCTGAAAGATGCAGCCTTTCGGGGGTGGAAGCTGCCATTCCAGTGGCAGTGGTTCCCTGTGCCACCCCCACTACGCTGGCTCATGCCATCATGACCTCGGGAAGAGCCATGCCAACCAGACGGGTTCCCTGTGATTCCAGCATATGCTCCCTTAGAGACACCAGAGTCCACAGAATCATGGTGGAAAAGGGAGGGCTGATGCCAGGTGTCTCCTGTAGTCCATAGTGGTCCATTGTTAAAAAAGCCATCAGAGGAATTATGTCGACGACGGTTTACTCCAAATCTACGGTCTCCTCGGGGTAGGTGCTCTCCGTGTTTTTCGAAGGTGGCTTTAGGTGACTTAGCTGACTGTGGTGTTGAGAAATTCAGCCAAGCAGGCACAAAGTCATGCTGCGCCATTTAGGTCCAGTGTCTCTTGTCGGCAAGGTGAGGCGTCCAACCTCATTGCCAGGATCCCACAGTGTAACCTCTGTGGTCCTGTTTCCTGAACTCCTTGACTCTGCCAGCTGGATTTCCCACGTGGTTCTCTTTGGAAGGGCACTTGATTTGGCTGGCCAGCAGCACGCCTTGTGATGAAGCCCAAAGAAGCCAGGCTCTGTGTGGATCACTCTCAGTCCCCTCAATTGCTCATCTTAAACTATCTAGCTCTTGACAGGTTTCCAGAAGGGGGAAGGGGAAAGGAGGGGGGAAGGGGGAACACAAAAAGTATTTGTTACATTTAAAAAATGGGGAGAAGGGGAAAGAGCTATATCTACGTTCACCTCATGCAACTTCCTTCGGTGATGGCAGTATGACGTTGCTTAGATAGAACATGGACATTTGCACAGTGAGCACAAACACTGTTCATAACAAGGCCATAGTTAGAAAGAGAGATGGACTCGTGTGGGCAAATAATGTCATCAGGTGGTTTGTCTCTGATATGTGTGTTACGGCTGGAAGGAGCTGAGGACAACAAGTCAGGAGCTGTTGCCCTGGAGAGGATCCCAGGGTGAGTCCCTTGGCTTCTCTGACCGTCAAGCCCTGGTTACGAACAGTGACCAAGGATGCAGGCCCAGCCAGAGGCACTCTCAGGACCCTGCCCCCAGCAGCAGGTCATGCCAGGCAATCTGATTTCTAGGATCTGTCACTGTGCTATGTACCGAATTCACCATTGATTGTTTTTAATCACTTCTGAGCTCTGGTTGCAAATGCAGACATTCGTTTCTTGCTACAAACACATGCAGTTCTCAGCCTCTGTGTTTTGACATGCCGCACCTACTCACAGAAAGATTCCCCTGCCTTGTTCATTGATGCAGTTCTGTGTCTCCTCAAAGAGCTTATTTTAGGGAAGTTTCTTGGGGGCATGAGCTCCAGCAGCCTTCTCTTCTGTATTTATTTATTAATTAGCTGGCCGAGTGGGAAACTGTACTCTTTTCTTATTCATTGTTTTTTAAGGATTTGAACTGATTATCTAAATAAACAGTGCTCTTAAAGTTTTCCCTCAAGTAAAATTGCTAATCCCACCTTATATTTTTGCTAAAATAGTGTAGAACCATCTGCCCCTGAAAAGTCTTGCTTTTTCATTTCACTTTTCAAGGATCGCCAAGATGGGGCATGGATTAAAAACCCAAGTCCAATCTCATATGTCCAAGAGCCCCAAAGGGAAATGAGAAAAAAGCCTGTCTGCTCCACAGTGGATAGGTGCTAACAGCTTTAAAGAACTGCCCATCAAATATTAGCTGCAATCCGAAACTGCTTTTAAGACAGAAAATGCAGTTTAAAAGTTTACCTGGCCAGTTAAAAATCTTGAAGGAAAAAATGACTTGAACATGTGTCCCCTGGATGTTTCTCCCAGCGTGGAAGATGTTGTAGTGGTTAAATATTACACCTATTGTCAAAATAAGGCAATGCCACGTTTGACAGGCAGAGTTCCCTAATTCATGGCCATAATAAAAATCAAAGGGAACAAAGAGCTACCAAGCCAAAGGACATCATTTATTTGCCACAAGAAATGAAGCTCTGCCCCGTGAACATTTTGGAAGAACATTTACCCTGAAAGGTATCCTTTGGGGAAACTAGAAGCAAGGATACTAGAGCCAAAGGGGTGTCTGGTATTGGATGTGGGGGACACAGGCAGCTTAGGTAGACACACCATGCATGTGGCCACTCAGAGGCTGGGAGGACCTGACCAGGGAGGGAGCAGGTTTGGCCCCGCCTCCTCTCACCAGACAGGTGCCGCTTGGCAGGCGAGGCAGACCTCGGCCGCTGCCTGTGTCCTCCTCCAGGGGGGCTCCTCTTTAGGGCGGGTTTCGCCTCCTACAGTCTCTGTCACACAAGAAACCAGGAACACAGAGGGGCCAGGGCGCCCAGCCCCTGGGAGCAGCACTGGATTTGGAGGTGGGGTCTGCGTAGATGTGACTGAGGACCCCCAGATGAGAGCATCCTGGGTGGAGGGTGGGCCCCAGATCCAGTGACAAGTGTCCTCACAGGAGGAAGGAGATGGGGACTCGGGACCCAGAGAACACGTGGTGGAAGCAGAGATCGGAGCCACGCAGCCACGGACCAGGGGACACCGAGGAGTGCCGGAACCACCCTGACTTCAGCCTTCTGGCCTCTAGAACTGTGACCGAATAAACTTCCATTGTTTTAAGCCAGCAAGTTCATGGTAATCTGTTGTGGCAGCTCCAGGAGAAACGAAGACCCCAAGTACCCCAGACCCCTGAAGGAGCTGGAGGCACGGCACAAGGCCCCTCATGTGGGCGACATCACTGGAGTGGGGGTCCCCCAGCCAGCGCCCCATGGAGTGCAGGTCCTAACACTGCCCACCGGTGCTGAGAGCAGGGCTGACGGCCACCCTGAGGGGGAAAAGCCGGGGGGCAGACAGCTCAGCCGTTATTATCGGCACGGACACACTACGAACTAGAACTAGATGTCCTTTCCCAAGTCCTGACGGGGTCACTAGTGCCGAGGAAGGAGGGCAGGGGCCAAGGACGCACCCTGAGGGCTAACGAGGAGCAGGCCTCACACTAGGTATTTTTCATACCGATATCATCCCGGCAGCCGTCTCGGTCTCTGTCCTCGGCGCTGCCGCCACTCCAGCCTCTGCTCTTCCACAGCCATGTGGCCCAGAGCGCAGACGGAGCTCCTGATACAGAGTCAATAACAACGTACTGCCCACGTGTGCAGTGATCACGCCGGCCATGGCCAGGTGAGAATCCTGGCCACAGGAACCTTCATTTTCTCTGCAGGGGCTGAGCGGGCACAGGGAAATCATGGTAAGATGCCCCTCAGGCTTGAGGACAGGCCCGCAGCCTGGGCATCTGCACTCTGCCCATGTCAGTCCACCTCGGAGACGATCCGGAAATGGGAGTCCCAGTGTCGCCGGGCCACCTCATTACTCTGGACCGATGTCCTTCAGAGTCTGTGCTAATTCCTGACAGAGAGGTTTGGAGTTTTCTTTAGCCCTCCCGGGGCCCTGGAGGGTGAAGGGTGGTGGCAAAGCCAGCCTAGATAGAAATTCAGGTCTGGTGAAACAGGTGGGGGTTGGAGGGAACACTGGTGAAGCCCTTGAGCCGTTCCTAAGCCCCACATGGTGTAAATGTCACAGAATCCTGTATCTGAACAGATTGCTAAATAAAACTCTTGGATACATTAGTGAGTTTCCCCAAGGGTCATCTATGTGTGTGACCCTCTATCCCAGCCTCTCGCCCTCTATGTGGTCATGCTCTTTGACCACTGGTGAGTTATGACTGATGGTGACAGTTGTTTGCCTTTCCACATAGTGGCCTAGTCAAAACTCTTTACGCATTTCTGAGGGTTGATTTTCTTACTCCAGGTTTAAGAAAAGTAGAAAAGCTGCAGGATGATGGAGAGCAGAGGCTGTACATTAGCGTCAGCATAGAACCACCTGGAGAGATTGTTTTAAATGCCATGCCTGAGTCTTGGTGCAGAATTTTGACAGAACTGCTCTAGGAATGTCCCCAGAATTGGTGACTTGACTGGGCAGCCGGGGCTGAGAACCACAGGCCCTGGACCGACATGCAGTTCAGGTCAGGGAAATAACCCCGAAGAAAGGAAGGAAGATTCAGCCGATCAAAACCAGTTGGCTCCCCTTTCACAGTATTGGATGGAAATGACCGGTAAGTTGTCAGCTGTGCAGGAGAGCACAGGGTAGAAAGCAAAGGTGGCCTGGAGCTGTGCAGACTCAGGGATGAGGTGCCCCTGAAGGCAGGGAAACCAGATGTAAGGTGACTCGGATGGTCACACGAAGAGGCTTCCCTCAAAGTCATCTTTTCCACAACTTCAGGCAGGCCTCAGGACAGGCTTGACAGAATTGGCTTCAACCTTCTGGAACTTTCCATAGGTCACTCACATTACTACTCCCTTCGGAGTTTAATTGCAGGATTCATTAAGCACGGTGTCCAAGATGAAGAGTGTCATTAATTGAGTTTCCAAATAAATCAGTGCATTCATACTGTATTAAGCTTAAAATCTGCTAAAACAATCTTATAGCCCGGATCCCGCTATCTATCGGGCAAACAAATGAAGAAACAGTTCTGACCCAACAGTGGAAAGTGAAGCCTCTAGTCACCTGAGGACCCCACCACAGAGTCTGACTCCCTTAAGAAGCAAAGACACCGTCAACCACCATCCAAGGCAGAGGGTCTGGGGAGGTGGGCCCAGGGGCTCTCTCAGGGCGCTGAGGCCCAACTCCCCCACACTCTGTAGGGCAGAGTTCACAAGGGCCACTGGTTTCCTGGCCAGAACCAGCCCTCCTGGTCTCCCAGGCTCTGCTGCCTCCTAGTTACCAGCAGCAACGCAGCCATTATTGAGAGCAATTCCTGGGTCTCCCCATTACCAACCTGCACTTCTCTTATCTGCCATGAGAACAGGGAAACTCATTCCAGTGAAATGGGAGCCCTGGCCTGACTTTGACCCACAGCCCAGACGCAGCTGCATCCTTCCAAGGTCTGACCACATCTTCCTGTTCTTGCTGGCTAGATTCACTGGTGCAGGTCTGCATTTCTTGGTTAGATCTGAGAATGTGAGCAAAATACCAGCCGCTGGAAATCTGCCTTTGATATACTTCCAGCTTGGCCAGAAGAGGAAATATTGGGTTTTTTACCAGAAACCTATTTTCATGCAGTATGAAATTCAAGTCAAGAGTCAGACTTCCAAGGATGCAGAGCATCAAACTCACAGATATTTAGTAAGCTCCAGGTCAGTCCTGGGGTCCTGAGGCAGCCTTGCCCCCAAACAGCTGCATCCACCAGATATTTCCATGGGGATACAGGTACTAGTTTTATTCTTTATTGCAAAATATCAAAATTAGAGGCATAAAGCACAATCTTAGGAAAACAAGGGTTGCATTGATAACTGGAAACAGCCTTCAGTTACTCTTAAAATTCTCTGTCTCTAAATTAAAAAATAAAGGACTTCTGCAACCTTCTCTGCCATCACAAAGTTACACGGCATACTTAAGACACCAGAGGATTTTAATGGAAAAAAAGGAAACAACAGCTACAGAACTTACCCTAATCGGGGGCACACTAGCCCCATGCCCACACCAGACCCCTGTCCTCAGAGAGGCCTCCCAGCTGACCTTCTCCCTGGGACCCGCCGGCTGCTGTCATTTTCCCTTTGCTCTTGTTGTCACTAACTTTGCTTAATGACCTTGTTCTCTGGGACTTACCGTTTCTGCAGCAGAGAAACAGGCCTAGCTCTCCAAGGCTGAAGGTGGGGGAATTTGCTCTCTGGCTGAGACCCCAGAGTGCGGGGGCAGAGCCAGACATGGTGTGATGGGACCGAATGTTCAGTACATTTTTTCTAAATGGATGTTCAATATTTTAAGTGGCACATCACTTACTCTGGGGTACTCTTATCCAGTTCACTCCATCAGCTTCAATAAATGCCAAATTAAAAAGAGAAAAAGAAAGAACATGTGTTTCAGTGTCTGAGCGTGTGTGTGTGTGTGCGTGCATGTACGTGCAAGTGTGTGCATGCATGTGGCAGAGAATGCAAACCTCCCAATGAAAACAAAAGGAATTAATGAGACAGCGGCTCAGAAAGCTCTCATGCAAAGAGGAAAGGTCAGCAACTATCTTGCCAGACTTTGACACTGAACCACCCCTTTCAGCCACTGGGTGCCTGAGGAAGTGGGCCTCCTTTTCTTCCTCTGGTTCGGCCCCCTTCCATCCTCTTTGCCTTCAGCTTGTGGCAGGCAGGGTAATACTACCCACTGCAAATGTCACATCCTCTCCCCACACCTGCTAACCTGACATGGCAAAGGGGCAGAGGGAGGGGGCTTTGCAGATACGACTCAGTGAAGGATCCTGAGATGGGGCCAGTCTGGATGGGCCCAGGGTAATTGCCAGGGGCCTGGGAAGTGACAGAGGGAGGCATGAGGGTCAGAGTGGGGAAGAGACATGAGGATGCGGGGCCACCAGCCAAGGAGTGCAGGCAGCATCTAGAAGCCAAAAAAGGCACAGGGAAGGATTCTCCCCTCGGGCCTCTGGAAGGAGAGAAGCCCTGCTCACACTTGGTTTCAGCCCATGAAACTGCTTTCAAAGATCTAAACCTTCAGAACCCCATGACAGTACATTTGTGCTGTTTGAAGCCGCTGGATTCGTGGTAGCTATTGCACCAGCGACAGGAAGCCCCTGTGCTCTGCTCTTCAGAGACCTGCTCCCAACCACCTACTCACCACAGAGACTGAGTGTGGCAGGGGCAGGGACTCAGGGGGGGTGAGCCGGCAAGGGTGCCGTCTCTGGGCTGAGGCAGGCTGCCCAGGCCCCTGAGACTCAGGCTACATGATCGGCCTGGGGTCTATCCTCGTTAAGCCTGCAGAAGGTATGAAAGAAAGTTCTAGAACGACTGCTGTCCCCAGGGAATTTCATCACACGCAGGCCATCTTGTAGTTACAAGATGTGAGTGGGGTGCCTGTTAGTTGAGATCTGCACACAGAAGGATCAGCCAGCCGGCTCAGCCCACCTGAAGGCAGAAGGCAGAGCCTTGGGGGGGCAAGGGCTGGGCCCTGGGAGGACGGCAAGGACTGAGCCCTGGCTCCTCTGACACCAGTGCCCCACCCATGCTTGCTGCCTCTGCTTAGCCCGGCTCCTCCCAAACCCGCTAGTGACACAGCGCTGCTAATGCCACGGAGGCCCCTCATTCCCATCATGCACCTTCACTGTGCCTTGTGCAAGTCCAGGTCCGGGGATGGAGAGGATCTGAATGGTGGAGCAAGCAGCGGGAATGCAAGGACAGCCTGGGGTGCAGAGGGGAGGGAGTCACTGAGAACAGGATGTGCCTTGCCTCAAGTCTCAAACTGCCCCATTCATCCTCAAAATAAAAGCATGACCACAAGAAATGCCAATTCTAATGCCAAAAGTGGGTCAGGAGTCAGGAGAGCAGTCATACACCAAATTACCTGGGAAAGGAGAGCAGGAAATATGCACATTCAGATTCCCCATCAGAGGCACCCCCGCTGTCGGGGAGCAGGAGGGTTGCACCCCTACCCAGGACATGGCCTCTGGTTGGAACTGGCAGTGGGCAGTCTAGAGGACAGCCCTGACTGTCCCAATTGGCTCTGGATTTCTGGGAACCTTGCTTGCAGAAGCTCATCTGACAGCATTATCAATTTCCTTCCATCAACTCCAGCAACGCTGAGAGCAAGTTTTGCAAGAGGCAAGGTGGATTATCCCAGGGCATGCTCCACACACCAGGCATTGGGAAGGAACATTTAGCATCCATCCTTCGATGTTTTCCAAATGGCCAACACAGGGGCTGTCAGCACGAAGACTTATTTTATTGCATTTTCAGATGTAACCCGGAAATCTCGCTTGGAGCCACCATTTGGATGTTAAAACAGCATAGACTCGTTTTCTGTAACGAGGGAACAAATTGATCCAGTGAATGTAGCATGAGGAAGCACAGTCAGCACGGCAGGGAGGGAAGGGAGAGGGGTGGGCCGTGTGTAGGCCGGCTGGGGCGCAGACGAGAGCCATCCTAACCCTGCCTGGTGCCTGTCTCTGCACTGGGCCCCTGCCCCTCTGTGAAGTGAGGGGCCCAGCCAGGACTGCGGCTCCAGAGGCAGAGTGGGAAGGATGGGTGGACAACAGCGGACTCCTCCTCTTGCTGCAGGGGGCAAGGGCCTGAGTTTCTATAGCGACAGCCAAATAATTGGATTTAAAGACAACTATATTTAGCCCTCTACCAGGGTCTGGCCAAAGCGTGGATGTGTGGGGTCGTGTAAATTGTGGTGCCCCTTCCAGGCTGCTCCTATTGTTTGAAGTAGTCTGAAAAGAAGCCCCTGCCCTCCTCAAACATAGCTCTGGGTGTTCAGGTAAGAAAGGCCAAGAGTGGGCTGGAAGCAGGGCCGTGCCTCCACATGTGTGTGTGTGTGTTCTTGGGTGCATGTGTGTGTGCACGCTTGTGGGTGCCTGTGTGCAAGGCTTGTGTGTGAATGCACCAAGGTGCACGTGTGTATGTGTGTGCTTACAAGTATACACAGATGTATTGTGCATATGCATGCATGGGTATGAATGCCTGGCAAGTGTGTGTTTCTGCATATTTGAGTGTGTGTGCATGCACTGTGTTGGGGAGTGTCACCCCCACCCTCGGGCCTCTCTTGGCCCAAAGGCTCCCCTTGAGATTGTAGCTATTTGCATAGAGGCCAAAGGTGCCCTCAGAGGAATATCCACTCCACGTGGCCAGCCTAGCCAGCAACCTCCAAAACCACTGTTAAGAAACCAGCTAGTTACTAGCAAGTTCCTTTGAGGAAAGAAAAGAGAACCTGCTAGGAGGCCCACCACCCACCCCGCCCCCCAAGACATGTGTGGAACTGTGATGTCACAAGCTCACCCTCATGGTGCCACGTACATGGGGTTCAGACACAACAATGAGAGACCCAGCCCTTGAGGGAGAGCATGCTGGGGGCCAAGGCAGAGCATTCCATCCACAGGGCCAGGATGGAGGCCTCACTAGTCTCCATATGGAGGGAGCGTGGAGCAGAGGTCCCTGCTCCTTGCATGCCCACTGTCGGCGGA
This sequence comes from Phataginus tricuspis, assembly GCA_029783875.1. Lineage (NCBI taxonomy): Eukaryota > Metazoa > Chordata > Mammalia > Pholidota > Manidae > Phataginus > Phataginus tricuspis. Next base: position 3,873,186 of record JAQQAC010022981.1, read on the forward strand.
GGGCTGGAGATGCCGGCCTCCAGGGGACCTGTGGCTGCTCTGCATGACCACAGAGATGGGCAAGTGCCTTGTAAGCTGTGGTTTGGATTTGACTCTGCAGGAGGGAAGGGGCCAGTCTTGGGCAGACCCTGCGGGAGCTGCACTGGGTCTGACAGCCTACGGGGTTCCAGCTGTGCTCCCGCTCACAGAGACCCACTGGTGAGTCACTCACCTCCTCTGAGACTCAGCTGCCTTGTTTGTGAGGTGAAGATCAGGACCCCAAAAGGGGTCGGGAGGATCAGATAGGGTGATCCACGAGACACTCTCCGCATAGTGCCTCAGGGTGGGAAGCAGGTACAAAGGCAGGCTTGATGGTAGCCCACAGCAGGTCTGAGAGCCACCCTCAGGACACAGCCAAAGGGGGAGAGAAACCAGCTCAACCCTAAGCCTACCAGTTCAGGTCCTGGACAGGTTGGCCAGTGAAAATAAACCTCAGGAATGGAGTTGCAAACACAGGGGTGGGGAGACAGCTGGTCATGCTAGGTAAGCAAGTCAACACCTCCCTCCCCAGGTAGCAAGGGGCAGGTGAGGTGCCCGAGTCCCACCTGCAGAGCACATGCCCAGTGACGGATGTGAAGAGCTGAGCAGGAGGGAAGACTCCTGAGGGCTTTTGCTCATCCCTAGACAGGTGATGGGGGGCCAGATGCCCCGGGAGCAGCGACAGACTGCACGTGGCTGGTGGAGGAATGACCGGGGCCAGCCTGCAGGACTTACACAAAGAGCGGTCTGTTTCTGCTCCATCTCCAAAAATGTTTTCCGCCCCTAAATGTGCCCCACTGTGCCTGCAAATCACCATCTTAAAGATATGACTTCTAAGGACCATGACGGTACTTCTTGGGCAGCCGTGGGAGGAAGCACCCGTGGAGCAGAGAGCACCAGGGCGGGGCCACACCCCCAAGGCCCAAACCGCCCGTCACCTGCAGGGGCCCGCAGCTTCCAGGGCAGCAGGCGTCATTTACCTCCCAGCATGCGGGCCCAGGGCAGGGGCCGCCTTGGTGGTCTCACTGGCTGGGCTGGGGCCATTTCAGCCTTCTGTTTCCAAGGGAGGGAGAGAAGCAGGTCCCCTTGTGCCGTGTCCTGAGGGTCTGAGGAGCTTCCTGAAGAGGCACAGAATGGCCCAGGAGCTCCAGGAGCCTGGCTCACAGGCCATCTCAGCAGGGGCCTCCGAGCGGGACAGGACAACCGTGGAAGCTACACCAGGCTGGCCGAGCACAAAGAAGGATCTGGAAGACATTTAACAAACCCTGCAGCTCTGAGGACACTGTCTTAACCAATGGCTCACCATGAACAGGTTTACTTCTCCCTTGGAGAAACCCAGGAGAGCAGACTGGCCAGCTTGTGTTAAAGGGAGGAAGAAGCAACATAGAGACCACTTATTACCAGGAAGGGATGCTCTGCATTTTGCTAAGTTTGCAATGGACTAGAAGAATCACAAGAGTCCCCTAAGGTGAAGATCTGCATTTAAAGTGTGAATTTAACTGGCGAACATCAAGTGGAAGATAGCATGCAATTTAGTAGCATGAGCGCTTAAGCCGTCAAGGAAAGTTTCCTTTCTTAGGAAAAGCTACCACAGAAGGTCAGAGTGAGGGGGCATAAGTGAAAACGAGGCCGCTGGTTTCCACTACTCTGGAGGGAGGGCCCCCCACTACAGAGCAGAAATGCAGGAAGGGGGTCCCCTGTGTTAAACAATGACACAGACCGCTTACCCAGAAGAAAACCTCCCCATGAAATGTAAGGTACCATGAAGCCACTGGCATAAATTATCAAAATACCCTTTGAACATTGGTCCATGAGCAGGTTTGGAGAGAACTGGGAATAACACAGAGAAGTGGGAAGTTACCAGCCAGGACACGTGGAGCACAGGCCAGCCCTTGCCCGCCAGGCTTGGCCCACTTCACCGTGAAACTGCCCATCAGCCTGCCGGCCTGTCTCCCACAGGGAGGAAGGGGCGTCCTGGGAACGCAGTGGGAGCTGCAGCCGCGGACCGTCCCCGGGGTCCCCTGGCGCCGTGCACATCTAAACAGCCAGAGTATCTTCTTCGTATCCCAGACTCCTCCCAGCTGCTGGCGGAGAGGAACCCATGTGCAGAGGTGCTGGGGAAACCGCTGGAGGTGGCTCACCTCACCGGCAGCTCCCAGCAAGCTGATGGGAAATTGGTGACTGATGGGTGGTCACCCCAGCAGCCCATCTCCTGGCTCCTCCAGCTGGGGTGGGTGAGGGGGGTTAGTCCCCTCTAGGAAATGGGCACACACACATAAAAAGGTGCAAGGAAACCACAGGGAAATTGGCTTCTGACCCTCCAATTTTCCGTGGGGCCCAGGGCGATTGGTTTGGACAGCTCTCCAGGCAGCCGAGCCTCTCTGGACAGGTGTCTGTGACCTCAGGGAGAGTCTAGGGGACTGAGGTAAGGTGCGCAGTTCAGAAGCTGGAAGCGGAGTTGGCCCGGCAGGCTCCCCTAAGGAGATGCGGTGCAGATCAAGAGACCTGATTGGAAATGTGTAGAAATTATGGATTGCTCTGCATGAGATTTTCTTCTGCTTTTTCCTCCCATGCCATTCCTTCCATTGGCAGTGGGGCATGGCAGACCTGGGTTCTGCTCAGCTCTCTGTGGTCAGATGGACAGAAACGCAGAGCAGCTTCAGCTACCCCAGGCCTTGTAAGGTTACTCTCTAAAGTGGATGTAACAATCAACACCCTCGTAGGCAGAATATTGATCTCCCAAAATTGTCCATGTCCTAATCCCCCAAACCCAAGAACGTGTTATGTTATGCAAGGGGGAATTAAGTTTGCAGATGAGAATAAATTTCATCTAATAACCTGACTTTGAAATAAAGAGATTATCTTGGGTATTCAGGAGATCCCAGTGTAGTCACAAGATTCCTTTAAATATGGAAGACGGAGGCAGGTGGATGGCAAAGTGATGTGATATAAGAAAGACGCTGTTGGCCGTTACTGACTTGGATGATGGAGGAAGGTGCCAGGAACTAAGGAATGTGGGAAGTTTCTAGAAGCTAAAAAGGCAAGAAAGCAGATTCTCTCCCAGCCCTACAGAAGGAAGGCAGCCCTGCTGACACTTGGGCTTTAGCCCAATGAAACCCATTTCAGACTTCTGATCTCAGAACCCACAGATAGCCTGTGCTGTTCTGAGCCAATAAACATCCACTAACTTGTTATAACAACCACAGGAAACCTAGTCACACGCTCACCAGCAAGGTTTGTGTCCAGTTTCTACACGTCCTTGCAAACACTAAGTGATAGTCAACTTGCCAATATTTTTACATTTAACGGGGAGGAAAATATCTTGTTGCAGTTTTTTTTTTGTACCCCTGGTGACTAAGGAAGGTGAGCTGTTTTCCTATGATATATAGTCATTTCTCAATTCATATATTTTGTCCATTTTTCTATTTGGTGGTTTATCCTTTTCTTGTTGATTTGTTGAATTTCTTAATATATTCTGGAAACTGATCCTTTGGGCTGCCATAACAAAGTAAAACAAACCGGGTGGCTTATAAGACTAGAAAATTATTCTCACAGGTCTGGAGGCTGGAAGGCTGAAATCAAAGTGTCTGCAGGGCCGTGCTCTCTCCAAGCCGTGTGCAGGAGGATCCTCTCTGCTTCTCTGGCTTATGGTGGCTCCAGGCACTCCTTAGCCGTGGGAGCATCATTCCACTCTCTCTGTCCTCACATGACTCTCCCTGTGTGTCTGTGTCTTTGCTTAAATTATGTCCTTCTTCTAATGAGAACACCAATCACGTTGGACCAGAGGCCCAACCTACTGCGCTATGATGTCAACTTGAGGAATTAAATCTGCAGCTACCCTATACCCAGACAAAGTCACATTCTGGGGAACTAGTGATTAGGACTGCAACATACCTTTCTTTCTGAGGGGGCATAATTCAGCCCATAACACTTGAAATAACTTCTACCGAATTATGGCTTATCTTATACATTTTTTTGTAAAATCTTTTGTCAAACACAAATATTGAATTTTAATGTACCCATATTTATCAATTTGCTTTCATTGTTATAACTTTTTGTTTCTTTATGAGATCTTTCCCTATCCTATGTCAAGAGAACTTGTCAATAGTCATTAAAAACAAACACACAAAAAAAACAGTAACCCAAATATTCCTCACATTACTCAAAAAATGACCAATTGATTTCTCTAGTTCATCATATCTTAAGAACAGGTAAGCCATATCTTATTCAAATACAAATTATTCTAGAAAACATAAACACAAAGAAAGCTTTCAACTCATTTATGAGTTTAGAATAACCTTGAAACCTACTTAGCAAACCACACTCAAAGAGAAGAAAATTGAACTACCTTGTTTATTCTCAAAATCCCAAGTATAGCATTAACGAATGAATACTGCAATGTCTTGGCAAAGTAAGATTAGTGCCAGAAATATAACGATGATTTAATTTTATCAAAGCTATTAATATTATTCATCTCACAAATTATAGAAGAAAACCCATTATATGTAATACAAAATTTTATATTAATTATATATTACATACACTTATATATCAAATCATCTCACTAGAAGCAGAATGGAAAATACAATAAAATTCCACCGCCATTCAAGATTGAAACACACATACTCACAACAATTAAAAATGCCAAATAGCCAACCAAAATCCTACAGCAAAATTAATGCTTAAGCCTCAGGTGTTATGGTGCAATCTTGCCTTGGCTTTGACTTTATAAAGAATGCTTCTTTCATAGTTTCTATCCAACACTCTAAAAAGTGGCTAGGCAGCTTGTCTAGATTCTTTATCAGTAACATAGAAATACCAATGATTTCCTCTTCATGGAATTGCTGCAAGGTTGCAGAATAATGTGTGCACTGCCAGTGGCAGGGCAGATTCTGCCCTGGCTCTCAGCCCAGTGCTAAGCACACAGTAGGTGTTCAGTATAGAACTAGTGCTGGGACACTCGCCATGTGCTCCTGCCAATGGGATCCTCCCATGGGTGTGAAGCTCCCGGTACTGATTTTTTCACTGTGCGTTGATCGAGGGCCACCTCTGGGCCAAACAACGTACCAAACATGGGGACACTTCAGTTTTTCATAATCCTACTTGCTCCTGAAAACAAAATAAGAGAGTCATGCCACATTGTTCTGAAACTATCAATTCAATAGAGAGGTAGTAGACAGAAACAGAAAGGAAGAGGTAAAGCCTATTGCTATTTTCAAATAATGATTATATATGTGAAGAAGTCAAGGCAAGCAACTGTTAAAACCAGTAGAAGCAGTAAGAAAATTTAGTACAGTGGCTGGTAAAAACTGACATAGAAAAATCAATAGCCTCTGATATATGAAAAATAATCACATAGGAACCCAAAGGACAGGGCGAAAATCATACTCTTTAATATTAGCAAGAAAGCGAATGACAAAAGAAAATTCAAAATTTAACTGAGAGACATAAAAGGAAGCTTGGATACATTTAAACACATTTCATACCTGCCTACAAAGATTCAACCAGTCCTCTCCGATTTAATCTATAAATGCACTGCAATCCCAATCAAGACACCAATGACATTTTTGCAGAAAAGATGGTGAGTTATCCTAAAGTTCATTTAAAAAGACCAAATACAAGACAAGCCAGAGAAATTCTTAAAAAGTAAATTACTGTATAGAAGTCTTAGAAGATATTGATATGCATTGGAAAACTGTGAAAATTAAAGCAGTTAAGTCCTGACTGAGAAGTAGGCAGTGAAATTAGGGGCAGAGATTTTTAAAGCCCAAGTATTAACAAAATACATCTGGGAATTTTAAATAAGATAAAGGCAAAATTTCAAATACATAAGGAAAAGATCAATGACCAGACATTTGGAATTTCTGCCTTTTTTCACCAAAATTATTTCCAGATAAATCAGAGATTTAAATGTAAAAATGAACGTGTAAGATTATTAGAAGAAAAAACAGACAGCATTTTTTTTTATTTTGGTATTGTTAATGTACAATCACTTGAACAACATTATGGTTAACAGACCCCCTATTATCAAGTCCCCCCCCACATACCCCACTACAGTCACTGTCCATCGGCGTAGTAAGATGCTATAGAATCATTACTTGTCTTCTCTATAAATACGACCTTACCCGTGTCCCCTGCCCCTGCATTACCTGTGCTAATTGTAATGCCCCTTTTCCCCCCTTATCCCTCCCTTCCCACCCATCATCCCCAGTTCCTTTCCCTTTGGTAACTGTTAGTCCATTCTTGGGTTTTGTGAGTCTGCTGCTGTTTTGTTCCTTCAGTTTTTCCTTTGTTCTTATACTCCACAGATGAGTGAGATCATCTGATACTTGTCTTTCTCCACCTGGCTTATTTCACTGAGCATAATACCCTCTAGCTCCATCCATGTTGTTGCAAATGGTAGGATTTGTTTTCTTCTTATGGCTGAATAATATTCCATTGTGTATATGTACCACCTCTTCTTTATCCAGTCATCTACTGATGGACACTTAGGTTGCTTCCATTTCTTGGCTATTGTAAATAGTGCTGCGATAAACATAGGGGTGCATCTGTCTTTTTCAAACTGGGCTGCTGCATTCTTAGGGTAAATTCCTAGGAGTGGAATTTCTGGGTCAAATGGTATTTCTATTTTGAGTTTTTTGAGGAACCTCCATATTGCTTTCCACAATGGTTGAACTATTTTACATTCCCACCAGCAGTGTAGGATGGTTCCCCTTTCTCCACATCCTCGCCAACATTTGTTGTTATTTGTCTCTTGGATGTTGACCATCCTAACTGGTGTGAGGTGATATCTCATTATGGTTTTAATTTGCATTTCTCTCATGATTAGCGATGTGGAGCATCTTTTCATGTTCCTGTTGGCCATCTGAATTTCTTCTTTGGAGAAGCATCTGTTCAGCTCCTCTGTCCATTTTTTAATTGGCTTATTTGCTTTTTGTTTGTTGAGGTGCATAAGCCCTTTATATATTTTGGATGTCAACCCCTTATCAGATAGGTAATTTATGAATATATTCTCCCATACTGTAGGATGTCTTTTTGTTCTACTGATGGTGTCCTTTGCTGTACAGAAGCTTTTTAGTTTGATAGAGTCCCACTTGTTCATTTTTTCTTTTCTTTTCCTTGCCCAGGGAGATATGTTCATGAAGAAGTTGCTCATGTTTATGTCCAAGAGATTTTTGCCTATATTTTTTCTAAGAGTTTTACGATTTCATGACTTAACATTCAGGTCTTTGATCAATTTTGAGTTTACTTTTGTGTATGGGGTTAGACAGTAATCCAGTTTCATTCTCTTACATGTAGCTGTCCAGTTTTGCCAACACCAGCTGTTGAAGAGGCTGTCATTTCCCCATTGCATATCCATGGCTCCTTTATCATATATTAATTGACCATATATGCTTGGGTTTATACCTGCGCTCTCTATTCTGTTCCACTGGTCTATGGGTCTGTTCTTGTGCTAGTACCAAATTGTCTTGATTACTGTGGCTTTGTAGTAGAGCTTGAAGTCAGGGAGCATAATTCCCCCTGCTTTATTCTTCCTTCCCAGGATAGTTTTGGCTATTTGAGGTCTTTTGTCATTCCATATGAATTTTAGAACTATTTGTTCTAGTTCATTGAAGAATGCTGTTGGTATTTTGATAGGGAGTGCATTGAATCTGTAGATTGCTTTAGGCAGGATGGCCATTTTGACAATATTAATTCTTCCTAGCCAAGAGCATGGAATGAATTTCCATTTATTAGTGTCCTCTTTAATTTCTCTTAAGAGTGTCTTGTAGTTTTCAGGGTATAGGTCTTTTACTTCCTTGATTAGGTTTATTCCAAGGTATTTTATTCTTTTTGATGCAATTGTGAATGGAATTGTTTTCCTGATTTCTATTTCTGCTAGTTTACCATTAGTGTATAGCAATGCAACAGATTTCTGTGTGTTTATTTTGGATTGTGCAACTTTGCTGAATTCAGATATTAGATCTAGTAGTTTTGGAGTGTATTCTTTGGCTTTTTAATGTACACTATCATGTCATCTGCAAACAGGGACAGTTTGACTTCTTCCTTACCAATTTGGATGCTTTTATTTCTTTGTGTTGTCTGATTGCTGTGGTAGGACTTCCAGAACTCTATTGAATAAAAGTGGGGAGAGTGGGCATCCTTGTCTTGTTCCTGATCTTAAAGGAAAAGCTTTCAGCTTCTCGCTGTTAAGTATAATGTTGGTTGTGGGTTTGTCATATATGGTCTTTATTATGTTGAGGTACTTGCCCTCTATACCCATTTTGTTGACAGTTTTTATCATAAATGGATGTTGAATTTTGTCAAATGCTTTTTCAGCATCTTTGGAGATGATGATGTGGTTTTTGTCCTTCTTTTTGTTGATGTGGTGGATGATGTTGATGGATTTTTGAATGTTGTACCATCCTTGCATCCCTGGGATAAATCCCACTTGATCATGATGGATGATCTTTTTGATGTATTTTTGAATTCAGTTTGCTAATATTTTTGCTGAGTATTTTTGCATCTATGTTAATCAGGGATATTAGTCTGTAATTTTCTTTTTTTGTGGTATCTTTGCCTGGTTTGGGTATTAGACTGATGTTTGGTCTTGTAGAATGAGTTCGGGAGTATTCCTTCCTCTTCTACTTTTTGGAAAACTTTAAGGAGTGTGGGTATTAAGTCTTCACTAAATGTTTGATAAAATTCAGCAGTGAAACCATCCAGGAATTTTCTTCTTAGGTATTTTTTTGATTATCAGTTTAATTTTTTTGCTGGTATTTGGTCTATTCAGATTTTCTGTTTCTTCCTGGGTCAGCCTTCGAAGGTTTTATTTTTCTGGAAAGTTGTCCATTTCTTCTAGGTTATCCCGTTTGTTAGCATATAATTTTTCATAGTATTCTCTCATAATTCTGTGTATTTCTGTGGTGTCTGTAGTGATTTTTCCTTTCTCATTTCTGATTCTGTTTATGTGTGTAGACTCTTTTTTTCTTGATAAGTCTGGCTAAGGGTTTATCTATTTTGTTTATTTTCTCAAAGAACTATCTCCTGCTTTCATTGATTCTTTCTATTGTTTTATTCTTCTCAATTTTATTTATTTATGCTTTAATTTTTATTATGTCCCTCCTTCTACTGACTTTGGGCCTCAGTTCTTCCTTTTCTAGTTTCATTAACTGGGAGTTCAGACTGTTCGTTTAGAATTGTTCTTCTTTCCTGAGGTAGGTCTGTATTACAATATATTTCCCTCTTAGCATGGCCTTCACTGTGTCCCACAGATTTTGCGGTGTTCAATTATTGTTGTCATTTGTCTCCATATATTGCTTGATCTCTGTTTTTATTTGGTCATTTATCCATTGATTATTTAGGAGCATGTTATTAAGCCTCCATGTGTTTGTGGGCTTTTTCTTTTCTTTGCATAATTTATTTCTAATTTCATACCTTTGTGATCTGAGAAGCTGATTGGTACAATTTCAATGTTTTTGAATTTACTGAAGTTCTTTTTGTGGCCTAGTATATGATCTATTTTTGAAAATGTTCTATGTACACTTGAGAAGAATGTGTATCCTGTTGCTTTTGGATGGAGTGTTCTGTAGATGTCCATTAGGTCGATCTGTTCTAATATGTTGTTTAGTGCCTCTGTCTCTTTACTTATTTTCTGTCTGGTTGATCTGTCCTTTGGAATGAGTGGTGTGTTGAAGTCTCCTAAAATGAATGCATTGCATTCTATTTCCCCCTTTAATTCTGTAGTATTTGTTTCACATATGTAGGTGATCCTGTGTTGGGTGCATAGATATTTATAATAGTTATATCCTCTTGTTGGACTGACCCTTTTATCATTATGTAATGTTTGTCTCTTGTGACCTTCTTTGTCTTGAAGTCTATTTTGTCTGATACGAGTACTGCAACTCCTGATTTTTTTTCACTATTAGTTGCATGAAATATCTTTTTCCATTCCTTTACTTTCAGTCTGTATATGTCTTCGTGTTTGAAGTGGGTCTCTTGTAGGCAGCATATAGATGGGTCTTGTTTTTTTATCCACTCAGTGGCTCTATGTCTTTTGATTGGTGCATTCAATCCATTTACATTTAGGTGATTATTGGTAGGTATGTACTTTTTTGGCATTGGAGGCTTTAGATTTGTGGTTACCAAAGGTTCAAGGGTAATTCCCTTACTATCGAAAAGTCTAATTTAACTCACTTCATATGCTATTGCAAACACAATCTAAAGGTTCTTCTTTTTTTCCTCCTTTTTCTTCCTCCTCCATTCTTTGTATGTCATGAATCATATTCTGTACTCATTGTCTAGCCCTTCGGTGACATCTATTTAGACTTAGGAATACTTCCATCTATAGGAGTCCCTCCAAAATGCACTGTGGAGGTGGTTTGGGGGAGGTAAATTCTCTCAGCTTTTGCTTATCTGAAAATTGTTTAATCCTCCTTCAAATTTAAAAGATATCCTTGCTGGGTAGAGTATTCTTGGTTCAAGGCCCTTCTGCTTCATTGCATTAAATATATCATGCCACTCCCTTTTGGCCTGTAAGGTTTCTGTTGAGAAGTCTGATGATAGCCTGATGGGGTTTCCTTTGTATGTGATCTTTTTTCTTTCTCTAGATGCTTTTAAAAGTCTGTCTTTATCCTTGATCTTTGCCATTTTAATTATTATATGTCTTGATGTTGTCTTCCTTGGGTCCCTTGTGTTGGGAGATCTGTGCATCTCCATGGCTTGAGAGACTATCTCCTTTCCCAGATTGGGGATGTTTTCAGCAATTACCTCCTCAAGACACTTTCTATCCCTTTTTCTCTCTCTTCTTCTTCTGGTACCCCTATAATGCGAATATTGTTCCGTTTGGATTGGTCACACAGTTCTCTCAATATTCTTTCATTCTTAAAGATTTTTTTTCTCTGTGCCTCAGTTTCTTTGTATTCCTCTTCTCTAATTTCTATTCCATTTACTGTCTCTTCTACTACATCTAATCTGCTTTTAAATCCCTCCATTGTATGTGTCATTCCAGATATGGAATTTCTTAATGATTGAATCTCTGACTTAAATTCATTCCTGAGTTCTTGAATACTTTTCTATACCTCCATAAGCATGTTTATAATTTTTATTTTGAACTCTCTTTCAGGAAGATTGGTGAGTTCAGTTTCATTTGGCCCTTTTTCTGGGGTTTGTATGATTTTGGTCTGAACCATGTTCTTTTGACGTTTCATATTTCTGTGTGGTGCCCACTAGTGTGCAGAAACTCCAGTCTCTGGAGCTGCTCAGCCCCTAGAGTGAGGTTGGGGGTCATGGGGAGTGGAGCTGGTGCCTGGGGGGAGGAAAGATCTGTTTCCTGATTCCCATCAGCAGTGCCTGTCTCCAGTGTCAGAGCCAGTGGGCCAAGCACACAGGTGTAAGCCTCTGTACTTTGCATCTCTAGCTGTTGTAGGTGGGGCCTCCCTCTGGCTGACCTGACACCAGTGCAGTGACTGCCGGTTTGCGAGCAGATGCCTTCAGGCCAGTAGGAAGGTTCAGCAGGCTGTGTGTCACAGTGGGGGGCCTTGGAGCTGAGTAGGCAGCCAGGAGGATGGAGCACCTGAAGCTCTTCAAAGTTCCCAACAAGCTGGGCAGAGTGCACCCAGACAACCTTGTCCAGCTCTACCTTCTCCCGTGCAGCAAACCCTGCCCCTTCAGCAGACCTCTTGCTGCTAGGAAGCCTCTTAGACTGCCAGCCCTTCCTCTGACACAGAGCAGCGTGGTGTGGATCCCGTCCTCCACGAACGGCTGAATGTCAGTCTCCCAGGCCCTTTGCCTGTCCAAGCTCCCCAACGTCCAGAGCACCACACACTATAGGCTTCTGCTCACAAAGCAGACCTCCAGGGCTAGGCACTCAGCAATCCCAAGCTTCCAATCCCCCTCCCCACTCTGTTTCTCTTCCTCCTGCCAGTGAGCTGGGGTGGGGGAAGGGTTCGGGTCCCACCATATTAAGACTTTCCTATGTTACCCTGTTTTGTGAGGTCTGCTCTGTTCGTGAGGTCTGTATGCAGTCTGGTTCAGCCTTCTTTCTTCTTGCTGTTTTAGGGTTAGTTGTATTAATTAACTATATTTTTGTACTATTTGTGATTTGGGGAGGAGTTCTCTGTGTCATCTCTCACGCTGCCATCTTGAATCCAGCATTTTTATTTTTAATATAATCTTGGAAGTGTGCAAGGCCTTCTTAGGAAAACACAACATCCAGAAGCCATAAAGCAAATTTGTTCCATGTAGCCATATATTTACTGATACAAATTTTAAAACATTGTATCACAAGCCAAATTAAGGAGGAAAAAAGACAATCTGAGGATAGAATTATTCAATTAAGGAAATGTTTGTAATGTGCATGGTAGAGTACTAAACAAATCATCAGAAAAAAAAGAAGATAATCATTAGAAAAATGAGCATAGGCTACAAATAGAAAAACAAATGAATACACATAGCCAATAAGATCTGAGAAAACTCTCCACTTAATTTATAATTAAAAAAATGAAAATTGAAACAGTGTTTGGAAAACAATTGTTACTTATCAGAGCCAAGAGAGTGAGAAGGAGGGGCTCTCAAATGGGCAGTACTGATAGGATTATAGGGATGGGATTGTAAAATTGGATTACGATTCTCAAATAATAGTAACCATCAGTTCCACTTCAGGGAATTTATTCTACAGATAAAGTCCACAAAGACACATATACATGGATACACAAAGCAATAGAAATCTGAAAACCTCCAATGCTTGCTGCATTGTTGGATATGCATGCACTCTCTTCTAGGGGTCATTAAAAGAGGAGGGAAGCCACATAAATGGGAACACAAAGACACCCAAGTCATGATGTTAGATAAAAATTCAAGTTTCAAGTGATATTGTGGTTTGATCACATGCCTTTACTTCTCTAAAACGGCCACAAAGAATCTGAGTGTGTATGTGTGTGTGTGTGCGCGCGCGTGTGCATATGTGTGTGTGTGTGTGTGCGTGTGTGTGCACGTGCGGGTGTGCATGAGAAAATAAAATTTCTGGGAGTTTACCCAAGAAACAAAATGATGAATAATGATTAAATGTACAGAATGGAGTTAGAGATATCAGAAGGACTCTTTAATTTGTGGGGGTTCAGGTTGACTTTTTGACCAGGTCCATGTATTGCTTTTGTAACATAAAATAGTCATGAAGCAATTCTAAAACTAGAAGACAGCCTAAAAAGGTAGATTTATTAAAGCCTTAACAAAAAATGATCTTGGGAATGCCATTTCTCTAATTAAAAGCATACTTTGGTTCCTACCCCTTTACTGTTTCCTCTTCAGCTCTGATTCTTATTTTCAAATGTCTCCTGTTATCTGTCTGTACCTTGAAGTGGACGTTCTGCATGCTTCCTTCTGAGCACCCTGAAATAGATTATATTCCATTTCCTGATCCTCTTGAGACAGAGACCCTGTCCACAGAAGGGAAAACAGTGATGAAGGAGGCCTCCAACTAGACCTTCAGCTGTGGACATCCTCTCAGAGCCTTCGGATGCTTATCAGTGTTTCCAGATACAAACGTCTCTGGGAAATGTCTGATCTCACCTTACCGTTTCTGCCTTCAGTTTATTGACATTAACCCACAATTGGTGCAGGCTTACCCAAAACCCAGACAAATATGTGGAGAGAGACAGAGAAAGAGAGAGGGAGGGCGCATTTCTTAATGAATTTACCCTAGAACTCTCAATTAAAAATCTAGAAAGAAGTAAGTTTATTGTGGCATACATGTAAGTTTTGTGTTTTATGGTTTAGTATGGTTTTTATTTTGAATTTTATATCCCTATCTTTTCAAGATTGAGTATCAGAGGTTGTACAACAGACCCAACCACTGTGTAGAGGATATGGTTATCTCTGAAGACCATTTGGTCATGGAAGTTTCTGTTTGTTACAGAGAACCCCTTTTAAAAAGAACACCCACGGGGCTACTTTCAGTTTGACTCTTTTGCACAGTAATGCTTCTTCTATGAGCAGTTGTCCCACTTTTTCTTCAAGGGCTGTTGTGTGTGGTAATCAACATACATACACTTCAGAGCTTACTATCCAAGAGTCCCAGTCATCAATTAGGTCCAGGGAATAGCGCCTTGATGAACGCTGGAGGTCAAACACAGCTTACTCTGCGAATTACAAAATGACGGATGGGTTTGTGACTAGTTAGGGGTATGATTATATTTTCCCAAATAAAACAACAGAGTATTTGCACATCTTCTTTATTACAATAAACTCAAATGAGACATGGGCTTAGTTTGAAAGGTGTGCAGATTAATTCTTTCTAATGTCATTATCAAAATTATGAGATTAGGTTCTCCCCACACCCATCTCTCTGATCTATACCAAAGGGACTTTGCAGTTGCCAAAACTTTCACGTCCCCTATAATGAGCTATTTGGAAGCAGCTCTGAAGCTGCCTTTTTTTTTTTTCCTTTTCACAACTTCGCAAGGATTTTATTGTTTTCCCCATTTAGTAAAAAGGAAAAAAAAAAAAGGAAATTGAATGGGAAATATCAAGCACTCTAAATTTTAGCATAAATGTCAAGGTGAAAAGAATGACAAACCCTAAAAAACTCCCTAATAAAGCCTGGAAAGACTCTTATTTTATTTCAATGACAACCTAGACTTCCAACCCAAGTTTGAAACCATAAAGGATTGATGCCGTCTTAAATATGAAGTAGCTTAAGCACATCGCCAGAGGATAAACTGTTCGAACTCTTAATTCAGCCTCTAAACCTGAACTGCTTTGCAGATTTTTGGTTTAAGCAATGAGAGCTGTGTTGCCCCTGCCAAGGACAGACACACAATAAAAGGCATTTTTAATTGATTCTTCATTCCTTCTTTTATTAGTATTTCAGAGGCTCCAGGAAGAGCAAGGAACCAGGTGATAAATGAGAGAGAGAAAGAAAGGCAGCTAGGGAGACACAATTAGGTATTCACACTCTGTCATTATCCTTAAATATCCAGTTGAAAAGTTGATGAATCCCATTAATAGTTTTCATATTTCTCAAAATCTAAATGTTTGACATCCTATAGCTGGTTTCTTAGCTGATGTACAGGGTTTCCTCCAGATCTTTGAAGTTGTGTTGACATGACAGCAATTTGAAACACAGGGATAAGTGCTAGGAGATGTGCACTGAGCGGACTCTGAATGGGACGTTTGAATTGCACAATGTGTCTCACATGTTGAAAGTTTAACAGAGCCCATATCTGATTTTATTCTTTTATATTTTTAATTAAAGTATACACACATGCACATATAATGTTGTATATAATGCAATAAAGAGGGAAGTGAATAAATATTACTATAGTAAATAATAAATAAATTATAAATTATAAGGAATAATATATATTATTCTTATTTTTGTTACATTATTATTATATATTATTATATTATTATAAACACATAATAATAAATAAGGAATGAAATAAATAAATGAGGAATATATTTCTTATAAGTAAATAAATAAGGAATGAAGTAAATAAATACTGTTATCGGTAAAATTTCAAATTAGAGAAAAAAATCAAAATTAAAATAGATATTTCTTCTTGCACCTTAAGCCCACATTCTCTGAGGTAGCCACTTTTAATAGTTTCAGTGTTTCTGGTTCTTTAGGAGGTTACCTCTAGCACGCTAAATAAGGTAGTTGTACTCTTATTTCCAGTCTACCAGTTTTATACAGCATCTACCGACTTCACTTTATCTAAAATTATGAACTGAGCTTGCTTTCATTGTTTCCACCTTCCCTTGCCTTTTACCTCCCACTCACTCTTCTAGACGATGCATTTATAACTTTAATAATATATTAAATCCTGAACACTTAACTTTAGATAATATCTATTGACCTCTATTGTCAGGAAAATCAGGAAATGAAACCACAATCACTTATTTCTATTTCTCTTTATCCCAACCTCTGAATTTTGTTAAATTATTTTGTGCACATTGTCAATATTTTCAAGTTACACTCTGTCTTGTAGCTACAATTGCCATTCATGATTTACCTATAATCATGTCTATCCAACTTGAGTGTGCATATAAAATAACTTATGAAACTTATCAAAAGGTAAAACTTTCTGCCACCCATACTGGAATAGCTGGTATCAAACTAGTACCGTCACCATAAACAACCATAAGGCCGCACAAAAATATATGAAGCAATTGTTTCCAGGCATTGAACAACTTTGTGCATCAGACCAAGATCCATGAAAGAAGAGAAATTCATGAAGTGAGCCCCACCATTTCCCTGGTTTCCTTCCAGTGGACAGCTGCTCACCACAGTGCAGAGTGTAGCAACCCCAATAAGCTCAGGGCACAGACATCAGCATTCAGAGAAGCTAAACAGGCTCAGATCTGTAGGGCAGGGGATGGTGTCAGAGAGGACAAAGAGGTGCAAAAAAGGAAACCCAGAATCCATGTGGGAAACCCTTGCAAGTCTGAGGCTGAGGGACGGGCTATGCATTTGCAGGGCAAGACCACCTGAAGCTCCCTAGGCAGCAAATGAAACAGGACTGAACACAGCATGGAGATACAAGAGGGCAAGCAGTAATAGGAGGAAACCAGTACCAGGGACACTGAAGTTTTGGCCCTGCCAGAGTGGGGAGACCTTATGGCCACCTTTTTAATGCCATTGGCATGCAACTGAGATATCACAAAACCATATCATAAGAGTAAAGACTACAACCCTAAAGTAAGAGCTATTCTAGACCACTGTAAAAAAGAGTAAAACTAAACTCAGTTATTATCTGCAGGGAGACAGTGTTTTGATATTGAATGCTAGCAAATTAGACCAGCTTGGGAAGCACTCTGGGTTTTCCACAGTCCTGCACAAAACATAAAACCAAGCCTCCCCAAGTCAACATGATCAGCCTATAATTGAGCTGCCTTCTAGAACAAGAGTCAATTCTCTTCAGGGATAGATAACAGAATCCAGAGTTGCTATTATAAATAATTTCCAGTGCCCAGTGTTCAACAGAAAATCAGTAGAAGTATAAATAAACAGGAAAATTTTAATCCAGTTCATAGAAACTAAACTTGAGATGGTCTAAATGTTACTTGTAGGAGAAAAAGTCTTTAAAGCAGCTCGAATAATTATGCTCAAAGAATCAAGTAAGTGAAGTCAAATAAATAAAAAAATACATTGTCTTTATGACTGAACAGATAAGAACTCTAAGCAGATAAACAGAAACCACAAAAAGGAGACAAATGGAAATCCTAGACCTGAAAAGTAAATACTAAAATTAAAAACTCACTGGCAGACCTAACAGCAGACTGGAAATAGCAGAGGAAGTCAGTGAGTATGTAGTCAGATAAAGAGAACTGACCCACCTGAAAGCAGAAACAGAAAACATACTGAAGAAAAATTTTTAAATTCTTGGAGATCTGTGGGATAATATCAGATGTTCATGGTATCCTAGAAATAGAAGAAAGGTTGAGACAGAAAAAATTATTTGAAGAAATAATGACTGGAAATGTCAGAAATTTGAAGAAAAAAACATCAATCTACAGACTTAAGAAGTGACTTTCAAGCAGTATAAATATAGAGAAAACCATAACTAGATAAATTATATTCATACTGCTAAAAACTTTAGACAGAAAAGAAAAAGCATAGAAAGGAACCAGATAGAAAAGATTATTTACAGGAGAACAGGATAAGAAAAATTATATTCTCACACAAAACAGAAGACACCGAAAGACAATAAGATAAAATGGTTTAAATAACTGAGAAGATAACACTCTACTATATCCATTGAAAATATCCTTCAAAACTGAAAATGAAATAAAGATGCTTTCAGATAAACAAAAGCTCACAAAATTCATTATCAACAATCTGGCTTACAATAAATGCTAAAGGATATTCTTAAGGCCAAAAGAACCACATAGAAATTTGTATCTATAGAAAAGAAATAAGACAAAAAATGATAAATAGATGGAAAAATATTTAAGAATGGTGTTTTCTTACTTCTTGCAATTCACTTAAAAGAAAAATGAACTTTTAAAGCCAAAATGAAAGCACTATAAGATAAAGTTTATAATGTATGTATAAAATAAAAGATATGACAGCAATTTCACAAAGTATGGGGATAGAATAGAATTATGCTACTGTATGGCTGTTACATTTTCAAACTGTAAAGTGCAAAGTTTGTAGTGGGAAGTGTCAAGAGTCTAGTGGAAAGATAGGAGTGTGAGTAAGAAATGTGAAATGTCAGATGTTAAGGACAAAAAAATGTGACATGTGAAGAAGTTTAGTAAATAGACTCTAAATAGATGGACAAGCTTAACATATATATTGTTAATAACACTAAAAAAAATAATAAAGAAGTATAGCTAAGAATCCAATAAAAGAAATAAAATAGAATAAAAGAATAGGTGGTTTACACAGAAGAAGGCCAAAATGGTTCAAAAGAAAATGCAGAGAAAAGAAAACATAGCAAGAAAATAGACTTAAACCAACCTACATTAATAATTACACTAAAACTAAATGAACCTAAAACCCCTAATTAAAAGGCAGAGATTACAACATTGGATTAAGAAAGAATGAACCAAAGAGATCTACTTAAATACAAAAACACAGATCACTGGGAAGTGAAAGGGCTGCACAGGCAGACTACACACACACTGGGAATAAACCTCAGGGATCTGGCATGACCTCGTTGAATCCGAAGTAAATTTCAAGAAAAAAAGCATTACAAGGGGTAAAAAGGGACATTACCTAATAGAAAAAGAATGCCCCATTCTTTATCTGGAAGACACAAAAACCCTAAATATGCTGCAACCAATAACAAAACATCAAAATTCATTAATAAAACTGACAACATTAAAAGGAGAAAAAGACAGATGCCGCTCATGACCAGAGATCACAAGCCACTGATGCCCCATTTAAAGAAAGCCTTGGATTGTTTTTAACTACTTTTAAGGAGTCACTTTATTTGGGTTCCCTAATTTATTTGGGTTTCTTGTAGTCCATTTTGCCAGAGCATGTCCTCCAGCAAATCTGTAGACAAGAAATGACTGCAAACAGCACCACGGAACTTGGGTGAAGGGGAGTTTAATTCATGGACTCTGGCCACGAATTTCTTTAAAATGAGCATTTTCAAAGACACAGAAGATCCTACCTTGTATCAAGAAGGAACTGTTGTTTCAGCGGGTTGGATGAGATTTAAATCTGAATTTGGTTATTAACAATGTGTTTTTTGATGTGTAACTTTTCTCTACGCCTTGTTTGTTTTCATGCAGAAACGTCCAAAGAGGAGTGGGTGAGACTTGTGTGATAAAGGAAGTGCCTTGAATGACTTCATGTGACAAAATGACGGCATTTCTCAAAACAGCTCCAAACAGCAGACTTTCGCGAATCTGCTGTCCCTCCGCAGCTGGACCCCAGCCACTGGCGGTGGGGCACTTTTCTAAGATTCTATTCTCTGAAATGTGAACGGTCAGAGTAATTAAAATATGGCCTCCGGTTCTCCAGACTTACATTTAATTCTTTACCTCTCATTGTTTCTCAGGTCATTTTTAACTGAAAAACTGACCCCAAGAATGTAGACAACCTTATTTATCACTATGTCCTGTGCCACGGAAGAGTATAACAGAGTGACCCAGACGTTCTCAAATGCTCATTTGCACCACCCTTATCTCCAGATTTTTCAATGTAGCATAAACTTTCAATAGTTAAAAATCTGGCAAATCATTTTTTTCACTTACCAAACTCTTTCTACTCTGGCAGAATCCACAATATTTATATTTATATCTATTTTTATATATTTATATTTTTTAATATTTTATATTTTGCAAAATATATAAACACATCATGTTTTTATATGTCTACATTATATATTTACATTTACATATATTACGTATATATTTTTTAATTTCCATCAAAATTTCTGGGATATATTTATAGTAAGAACCATATAAAGAACTGTAAAAATGTTTCTTCAACTTTTTTTCACACAACACTTAAAATTTATATTCTTTTGAGTTAGTTAATATTATTATTTTGTGGTATTAATTTTATCATACTTTGTCATAAAAGCCCCTTGGCAGCCTGCATTTAAAGGTGTGAAGAAAACATAATAAAGGCTGACTTTCTAAGGAACTTAAAAGGCAAAACACTTTTTGAATCATGCTATGAAGAGACATGTCGAAAAAGGTTCTGATTAAATCCACTTCCAACTGAAATTTTCTAAGCATTTTATTAATGACCTTGAAGATTGTCCAGCAGAAATATCTTGTGGGTATGAATTTCTTCAAAGGTTGAAATATAGGTCAGAACTCTCTGGAGGCTCCTGTGATATCAAATAAAAAGCTTAATCAATTTGTAGAAGCAAAAAGGTGGACATGCTTTAGAGCACCAGAAATTGATATTCTGAAATCTACAATTATTGGAACTGAAAGTAACTTACAGTCTGATAAGATTTCTTTCTACTGGTATCTTTCCTGCTTGGGCAGACAGGAGAGAAAAAAACCAAATTTCTGTGGATTTGAAATCAACAATGTGTCAGAATATCCATACTATAAAAATGTCATCTTAGCTGACCAAAGGTTAAATCCCTTATCCTGACAAATACATTGGCACAGAGATGGTTCCGTTTTCACCCACTACCGACCCCTGCGATATGACTTTAAAGCCAGGCCCAAACTGAATTTATCTGGTGTTTCATCCAGGACCTAGAAGCCTCTGTGCTAAGTCTGCGAATTATGTGTGTGCCTGTGTATCTGCCTGTGTGAAATGCAAGCACATCTATTACTGTTGGAATTAACTGGGTATTTTCAGACAGAAAAAGGAAGCATCCCAGCTCAAAGAAACACCTACATATCACTGAAGCATTTAGAAATTTATTTCAGATTCCATGTAGCCCAGCTTGCTTCCAGAGGCTAACAAGATTTCACCCGTCCCCAAAGGCTACATATCTGAACGGACATACCATTCTTTCACTTAGCATAATGCACTTGTGATTCATCCATGTTATTGCATGTATCAGTAGTTCATTCTTCCCATAACTGGGTAGTATTCAACTGTATGGGTATAGTGTCGATTCCCCAGCTGCGGTCCATTTAAACTTTGTTTTAAGATTTTGAAGATATTAATAAAGCCACCATTAAAATTGTGTGAAAAAAAAAAGAAACACCTACATATGTCTGTATATTTCTCATTTTCATTAGAGCATGGCAGGATGCTACCAGCATGCACCCACCATGGGGCATTAGCTGAATTATTCTTCTTGGGTTCAACAACTAAGCTAGAAAGAATGCAGAACTCGGCTCCTGATGGACAGGAAAGAGGAAAGTAGATCAGTGGGCTCCAGATGACCTTGACAGTGGAGAAAATCACTTGAGAATTAGCCATTCTGTGTTGTGGGCTCCAGATGACCTTGAAAGTGGAGAAAATCACTTGAGAATTAGCCATTCTGTGTTGCGATGACCAGCTAAGCTTTGTACCTCCCAGGTGAAGCTCCAAATTGAAATACTAGACTTGAACTGCTGTCAGGTCCTTACCTGCAGCAGGTGTCAGTCTGTGGTCTTTTGTTTACTCCAAAGTGTTGTGACCATGTTCAGTCCAGAGAGTGTCGCTGCTCTATTCTTGATAGAAAGTGCCAGGCAGTGGAGCCTGTGGGAGACTCAGAGGGATCTCTGGTGAGACCAGGGTCCCAGGGGAGGAGGACTTGGGGAGATGTGGCCTGTTGTGGGGAGAAGTCACATGCATTAAACCACAGACACAGGCTAATGGAGAGACAGAAACAGCCCCCAGGAACCCCGTGCGGTCAGCAGTCAAGGCTGAGTCAGGCAAGACCATCCTTCCGGAAGCTCAGCCTTGCCTCCTCAGGCCGGAAGATCCTGTGGCCGAAGTGATGGCCCCTGAAGTCACAGCATCCCTTTGGCATAACTCAGGTAAACAGCCCAACCTGCAGCCATGTGAGCAGAAAGCATCAAATCAGGAAAAAAATACAAAGTAGGATTTTACCCCCTAAAGTTAGGCCATAGATCATTTTCAAATCAGCAGCTATTGGTTGCCAAAAATATAAACATTTAAGACTCCCCAAATAACCTGGTGTCTTTAATCACTATTTATACCCACTACCATTTATACAATACATTTTATTTACATTTACTGGTTTTTATGGTTTTAGTATTGTAAGCAATTTTAATACATTTCAACTTTTTCCGAATAATTCTTATGTCCCAAGGTGGAAAGCCAACCGCACAATACTTCAAGCAGCTCTCTTGAAATTTGCCTAAATAAGACAAAGATTCTGAACAGCAATAATGAAAATGGAAATTACACTATTCTTTTCTTGATTAACAATGTAAGAAACTGTTTGTAACTTATATCCTAGTCTTAGTTTTTGGAGATTAAAGGTATAAGAAAAAGCTCATTTCGTCAAGACATATGTTTTCTGACACTGTTTCATGCAGATACAGAGAAACGTGTTATAGAAACATGATCCGTATTGTTGGGATGAGAATCTACTTGAGAAAAAGACATCCTGTTGTGAAGAGTCTCCTTTGCTTCAGGGAAGCCAAGTTCCTGTCGGCTCACCTTTGCCGACATGGAAATAGGCATTCTGTTGAGACCCTTTGTTCCTGGTTGCTTTCCCAGTCATTTCCCGGTCAGTTCTTTTCAGCTCCAACAGTGGTCAGTTGGCCAATAGATGCTCTATTAAAAGAAACAGGTGCTTTCATGCTGTAGACTCAGGAAGAACCATGTGGAATTTGGTTATGGCCCCTTGCTTCCCAACCCTTCAGGGACAGCAGACAGGTTTTGCTTTCTAGACAGCATGGTGAAGAAACCTTTGTAGAGCAAAATAAAAATATTTCAAACACTAGAAAACAAAAGCAAAAATATAAAATACATAAAACCAGTTTTAATGATTGAAATCAACAGGCATAAATATGACTCAAAGAGTCATGAAGATTTCTAAACACTGCCTAAACTTCTGCACCTTGTTCTTGTGAACCAGAGACAAACACTTCATGAGTTGCCCCTGTTCTCCTACGCTGTCCTAGAGGGCCAGCCAGGCTATTGACAGTCAATAGCTTTTCTGTGTTTCGGGATCTCACTGAAGATGGCCCTCATCCAGGATTTGATCTGGAAGTCCAAGGCCATAGGAAGAAATACTCAGAGATAATCCTAGAGAGAAACAATGATCTGTGTTCTTTTTTTGGATGGATGAATAAGAAAGGTCCCGCCCTAGATTGGCTTTCCTAGAACCACAAATTGGAGAACAGGGCTTGGAATTTTTATAGACATTGAGACCAGGACTTTGCCTGACAGATGACAGAACGAGGAAGAGACAGGGGCAAGTGTGGGCTGTTTAGGAAGGGAGAGGGGTACAGACCCCCACAGAAGGCACTGCAGCCACCCACCGGGACAAAGAACCCAGTCCTGGGAAAGGCCTCCAGTCCAGGCGGTATAGAAGCTCAGGACGACAAGCAGTGACCAGGACACAAGGTCACCAGCATAAACAGGGGTCTCCTCCCATCTCTTAGATTGCTCTAATACAATCCGTGGTCAAAGGGGCTAGCAATATCGGGACTAGATTATCCAGCGATATCAATGGATGAGATTTAAGAAAGACTTAATATTTAGATTAAGAAAAAAATAATATGCCAAAACTAAAGTTTTAGGGCATTTCATGCAGACACATTCGTTTCGGGTCATCAAAGAAAAGCCGTTCCCATTTGCTACAGCCTGTCAGAAGTTTTAGATAATTAAAATGCGAAAGAGCTATCCAGATTCTTTTCACACACTAGTGTTTAAAGGGTATCTGCTCAGTGATTGAACCAATCCCGTGCATTTAATGTTCAGATGTTCAAAGGAATATAAAAATGGGAGGAAAAATGCCCATGGAAGAAAATAGGAGAGGATGCCATTCAAACATTAGAGACTTTGAGGGGTTTCTGTGAGTTGTGGTTCAGGCCCCTGGGGCAGGGGCAGAGGGTAGCACTCTTTAGCTCGCTGCTCCCACGGGGCTCAGGGCTGGCTGGGCTCCACGACTCTGGAGGCTTGAGATATGGGTGGCCTTTAGACCTTCCGAATCTACACAGTCCCTGGAGGTGAGCACAGGACGGTGACAGGGTTCAGAATCCCTGGAGGTTCTAACTTACAGCGTAGGGCACCACTGTCACGTTCCTAATGGGGGAGCTGAGCCAGTTCGCTGGGCAGCACCCCTCTTTTCTAACATCAGGCTACCCAAGAAACGTGAAAGAAGAGGCCTTTGGGGATGGTGATAGGGAGCGAAGGTCTCTAACTGATCAAAGATTTGTTCTTGAACCTGGCAAAGCTGAACTACAATGAATCTAAGAGGTTCTCATTACTGTTTATCTGGCCTAAAAATCTTCAGGACCCAATGTTCTCAGAATGCTCCATAGCTAATAAGCAGTTAGCAATCTACAAAATATATGAAAAGATTAGGAATTTCAAAAGAAACAGACCAACCTGAAAAATCATAAACAAATGTTTGTCTAGGAAACTGAGATACTTCAGATGTTTGTCTAGGAAGCTGAGATACTCAGGAGACAGCAGGAACATTTAGACAATGTATTACTTTGCTATTGCTGGGTAACAAATCACCACAAATGTAGTGTTTAAAACAGGGCACATTTCTTATCTCGCAGTCTGTGTGTGTCAGGAGTTTGAGCACAGCTTCAGAGGGTCCCCTGCTCAGGATCTGAGGACGCGCCACTAGCCAGGATGTGGTCTCACGTAGCGGCCCAACTGGTACAGAATCTGCCTCCAAGCTCACGCAATTTGTCGACAGAAATCATTTCCTTATGCTGGATTGAGGGCTTCGGGCTCCTTCTAGGTGCTGGTCAACACTGTGCTCAGGTTGTAGAGGCTGCCCACAGCTCCTGGCTTTGTAGCCGTCTCCATTGGCTGTTCATAATGTGGCTGCCGGCTTCTTCAGGACCAGCAATGAGCATCTCTCTAGTGCACGCTAACAGGAGAAATGCGTACACACGCACTCACGCACATCTCAGGAGGGGCTACCCTTCACCTTTACCATATGATATAACCTAAGCAGGAAAGTGACTTCCCATCACCTTTGCCATATTCTATAGCTAAAAGCCAAAGTTCCTGCCCATACTGGGGGGTGGCGGGGGTGGGTACACAGAATGCGAACCCAGGGCCACACTACATCTGCCTAAACCCAGTGTCTAATTCCCTTTCTCAACACTAAAGAGAGCGTGCATCTCTGAAAAACTAATGGAGGAAAGGTAGCTGTGTGTGTGTGTGCACGTGTGTGTGTGTGTGTATGTGTGTGTGTATGTGACAGAGAGAGAGAGAGAGAGACAGAGAGAGGAGAGCTATTTCTTAATAAAAGAGCTACCAAAGAAATGTTGGAGAATCCAGGAAACAGTTTATGGTTTATTCATTGTTTTTATTTTCACAGATTTTAAAGTTAAATAATAAAGAGAGGAATGCGATGAGAGGAAAATTTGGACACATGGAAGAAGTTGCAGGAACTTCAGCACATGTATATTAAGAATCCCATGAGAAGCATGCAGAGGACAACTGTCCATAAAAGGATTTTTTTTTTTTGGCTGAAGAAACTTTTCTTCCCCTTAAATGTGAATTTTTGCAGATTAAGAATTCTCCAGCAAGGAAATAATAACTATAATAATACATGATCCGCACATACTATTGTGACAGTTTTAAATATTCCTGTCATCTAGAAAGGGGGCAAAGAAAATGGCTTACACTGCCATGACTTCTGGTAACAAGTCAGTCTTGTCCTCAAATATACTAAATGCTAGAACGCTACAGAACATCATCTACAAAGCTTTGAGGGAAATATATTGGCACCCACACCACTTCTTATATGATTTATAAATTGAACACCCCTGTACCTATTCTAAAGGAAAGCCACTCAAAGACAAAGTTCAGCAAGCTGGAAAATAAATCAAAATAATTGTTTCTGAAAAAGGGAATTTTTAATGTGAATAAAAGGGAGGTAGGAAGAAAACTACAAAAATTCAAGAGTTTATCTTTTAACATGTTAAGGAAACTAACTGCAAAGGTAAAAAAATTCTTAGGGGTGAAAAAACAATATAAAGTAATGCAATTAGAATAATAATTACCTGCATGAAAAGGTCCAATTATTTCAGCAAAACTCATAGTTTCATAGAAAAAAAAGGAGGAAATTAAAGTGTGGTAGGTTTTTTCATCCTATGAGTTGGAAAGAAGTGTCCGTAGGTGCTGTTAACAATGAAGGAAATGAGATTACTGGGAATCAGGAAGCAATCTATACAATCTGTGCTAGCTATGTCCCTGTATGAAAGACCCAGAATACTAAGTCAATTCTTTCTCCAAATATACAAATTTAAGGTAATTCCAATAAAATTCCCAACAGGAATATTATGTAAGTGATAAATGAGCTTAAAGTTCACTTGAAAAAATAATCAGATTCAGGTTAAGAGAGGAAAGAAGGGAACATGCTTGAGCAGACATCAGGACACCTTGAGACACAATGTTTTACTGGGACAGAGGTGGACAGATACACAAACCAGAATAGAACATCTTGAAACAGACCCAAGAATATGATAGTGACATTTCAAATCAAGATGAAATGAATGGTATTGGAGGAAATGACTATTCATTTAGGAAAAAGATAAATCAGATTCAGACTGCAGATAAATTCCAAAGGGATTTAAGTTTACCATAAAATCATAAAACAGAAGAAAATACATTATAAAAAATATCTGTCTCACACAGGAATGGGGAAAACTACCCAAGGATGACACTAAAAGCAAACCTATAATGGAAAATATCAGTACTTTTTTTTAAATAAAGTATAGTTGACACACAATATTAAATGAGATTCAGGTGTACAACATACTGATTCAATATTTATATAAATAGTGGTGTATTTAACTGTATAAATATGTTACACTGCTGGTGGTTAAAAAGTAACAGAAAAAAATTAAAATGCTAGTGATAAGTCGAGAACATTTGGATGCAAAAATATATAAACAGAACTTTTATAAATTGACACACAGAAATAAAAGCCTCAATGGAAGAATGGACAAAGGAATAGGATGTGCACCAAGATGAATCATGAAAAACCCATAATATTCCCAAATGCAAATTTCAGCATACTAAAACACCCACCACTGTCATCTATGAGAGTAGCTAATACTAAGATAGTTAAAAGGATGGAGGAGTGGATGGATGAACAGTCAGACAGATACTTTCTGGTGCAGGGAAGGAACATTCTCACACTCTGCTATCGGCAGGACAAATTGATACAACCTTTCTGGAAAATATTTTGGCAAGAAAAATAAAAACGATTTCACTTTTGGCAATTTACCCCACGCAAATAAAGATGGACGCAAACACATAGATGTAGCTTACGTGATGTCCTTCAAAGGGGTATTCAAAGAATAAAAAGGCACTGGCTAAGAAAATGTCTACGAGATCAACCTCTTGCTTAAATAATAACATTGAGAGAGGGTCACATGAGACAAAGGTTGGTAGGCAGTTATGTAGTATCTCTCCCCTTTGTAAAATCAAAAAGTGTATTTGCACAGAAAACCCAATGTACATTAATCTTGTTTCAGTGAGCACCAAGTATTCTCTCCTTAAAATGGCTATAGGTGTCCAAGTCACCACACCGTGTTCAAGAAAACAGGTAGGGAAGGAAAAGGAGGCATCACTCTGTGTCCCTACATAACTGGGAAGTGGGGCTCAGGACTTCTTGTCTTCAGTAAGTATCATTCTGCATCCTGGACATGTGCGTGAATTTGCAGCGAGCAAAAAAGGTCCTGGGTATACTCGGGAAAGCCAGAGTGACCCACCCCTCTAATTCATGGGAGTGCCACCTGGATGTTAACCCATCCCTGCTCTGATTTTTCAGCATATGGCTAAACTATTACCGAGACACCGTGCCCAAGAAAAAGTACAGTTTGTGAATGTTGCACGGATGGGTCATGCTTGGCTGGTAACACCAACTGGCAGAATGAGTGCAATTTTTAAAATATGAAATACAAATTTTTATCAAAGGAGAAGTAAAACATTATAGCTTTAGGTTCATTAAACCCGGCTCACATTCTGGGATTCCAAAAATAAAGCCCTGGCTATTTAAAACTGCAGCTTGACGAAATGGCTCTGGATCAAGCCCCGGAGACCAGGGCAGAAGCTCAGGCAGGGCTGGGCTACAGTGCACCCCAGGAAAGCTCCTGCCCCCCTTCCTGGCAGCTGCCGATGGACAGGTTCATCCTCAGAGCTGGCCTGGCCCCTGTGGGACTCCCTGGGACTCCAGCCCACTCCCCTCAGGACTGGGCCCTGCTCCGCCCACCTAGGACTGAGTAATTGGGATGCCCTTGAGCACAGAGTGTGTGGCCTTCCAGGTGGGCATGCAGCTCCCTGAGCCTACACCGCCACTCAGGGTTTGCACGTGGGCAGCCCTGCATGGGGCGCAGGTCAGCGTGGCTCTGGAGGCACGCGTGATGACTGCAGGGTGCGGTCCTTGCTGCCTGAGGTCTACAGGCAGATGTTTGGCCCTTCTGTGCCTTACCCCCTCCCCAGTGAGGGGCCCTAGGGCGTCTGTACGTCCGAGTGCTGCTCTGAGTTTGTGGGGGAGCATCCTGCAGGGCCCGGAGTAAGGGAACCTCGGTGGGAACCACGAACAGTATAAACTGGCATAAGGCAGGAGCCCTGTCATTCAGGGCCAGCTCCCTGCCACCTTCCTTGCAAGGAATCTCTTCTGAAAAGGCAAGCCTCCCGTGGGCCCTCAGCTGTCCCCAGCACCACCTGTGCTATCTGGCCCCTGCTCCTCCTCCTCCTCCCCCTCCCCTGCTCTGATGCAGACTTCCAAGTCTCCCCAAGATGAAACACCTGCCCCATGCCCCCAGTGAACTTAGCCTACCATATTGGTCCCCCACCTTTGCTTCACCCCCAGAGCCCTGACGGGGCTCTGTCACCTGCCTCCCCACAGCCCCCCCTACCCCTGGATGCCCTGAAAGTCACCCTGGACCCTCCACTCCCAGAAGCCTCCAGCCAGTGCTTTCTGAATGTATCCCTTCTGTTGCATTAGTAAGGGCAAATGAAGACCATTTTATGATTCATTTTTTCTAAAGAGATATATTTTGCCTCCAGTATAGAGTTTAGTGATAGATATTGATCAAATTCATGGACTAAATGAACATAATATTTATCCTACTCACAACAACATATTCATTATTTTTTATTGATCAACAGAATTCAGGTTTCTATGAGATAGAAAATTACATCACCAATAAACCTGGAATAGCAGCATTTAAAATTAGCCTTGTGAATAAATAGAAGCATGTTGCCAAATAATGAAAATTGTTTTTATTATTCGGCTCTCCTTTGGGTGGGCCCTGGGAACAGAGAACCACATCAGCCTTCCTCCCGACTTGCCAGCCGGCCAGACCCTCGTTCCTCACTCTTTGTTTGAAATCGGACAACATCCTACTTTGGTACCAAGTTTCTCTGCTTTAGCTTTTGGTGGGAGGGCTATAATTAAATAAAATTAACTGTGATGTTGCAAGGCAAGATTTGCGATATGGTGTTCTAGCAGCAGTGAAGGACTTCTCCACTGAGAACAAGTTCCTATTCACCTAGAACTGATCTTATAATTTAAACACACTCTGGCTGTGAGATCTCGCCAACAAAGTCCTGATGGGTGATATCATCTTAAATGCAGGCAGTGAAAACTGGAGATTGTTAATAACAGTGCTGCATTAATTAGTTGCTATGAGATGTGCAAAATAAAAAGAACATTGGGCACAAAGCGATATAATATTTACTGTGTTGAAAATTAGAAATAAATACTCAACATGCCCTTTTTGAGTCCTACAAGCAAGCAGTTTTGAAATAATAAGGCAGGACAAAATCTTTTACACAGAAAAGCTAATGATTTCTGCATTTTGCTGCTGGTGAGGAATTGAAGGATGGCTGATTTGAATCTTCCTTCAATCTCCCATCAATAAAACACAGACAAGGCAGAGGCGAAAGCTGATCTGGGGGAGTCATGCTTTTATAATTGCTTTTTACCCTCAGGCATTTGAAATCCAGAGGGTCAAGAGTCCTTGTGAGAAAGCCAGTATAGCCAAGAGGCCCAGTCAAAACCCTGAGAAACAAATTAATTTGTTTGTGGGGCTCAGGTCTAATTTGTGGAAAGAGAACGCTGTGTGGCACTTTATGTTATAACCTAATTAAAGATGGATCCATGTAAAATATTTATGCAAACTTTACTAAACCCAAAGATTTTAATCTCATTTGAGAGGTTAGCTGACTTGTGGGACCAAAAACAATTCCTAAAACAAGCTCTGGACCAGGAATCCAGAAGGTAAACTATTTAACAACAACAACAAAGAAAGGGTATCACTGAATTTTAACTGGTTTCAGTACCTCTTCATCAGTTTGATTAGGGAGACCTAATCTCACGCCACATTTTCTGACTGCTTGGTTACTGGGTGAGTTTAGTTTCCTGTATTTAAATGTACTGGAACGTCTTTTTTTCCCCCTACTTCAGTCCATGATGGGAAATGCAAGTACAAATTTGCATTTCTTAGGATTTTGCAATCTGCCAGTGGAAGCCTACCTGGGCCTGGCTCAGCCGGAGTCCCTCTGTGGAGGCCTTGAATAAGTAGGTGTGCAGCAGGGCCAGCTGGAAGGAAGCCACGGGCCAGAAGAAAAGGAGTGAACCACACCTAGGACACCCGGTCACTAGGGATGGGCTCTGCTCTCAGCAGCCTATTACCCATCTTAATGCAAATGAGTATTCCCCAGGACTCCAGAAGAGGCCTTTTAGGTAAAGCCTTTCCAGGGCTGCCTTAATTCTCATTATTTTGCCCATAAAAGGAATAACAAGATCAAAATCTAAATAAACATAGAGATCACAATGTGCTTTCAATCACCTGTTACTCGCTGACTCCACTGTTGAGAAAGTATGTCCCTAATCTGGGCAGGACTTATCCTCAGATACTGTTTCTGAGGATACCACCCACTTCCTTCCAGGGCAGCCAGGGGCCAGCTGGGCCAGCTCCTCTAGCAGATTCCTGTCTTCCCCAGGGCCAGTCCACAGACCCCAGCAGGAGCCTGGCCGGTTGGCTGGCCTAGGGACTTGGGCCAGACTTTGCTGTGCCTCCCGTCGGGTCAGGAGAAGCCTGACTTGCTCTGAGACTGGAGTGGGTGTGGCTCCAATCCCAGGGAGAGCTTCCCCTACCAGGAGAGATGCTCAAAGGCTTAGGGTGGTTTCATAAAATCAGAGGCCTCATGGGCCCCAACCTCAGTGCCCTAAGCAGAACTTTGTATTTTTTTTATTTGGTAAGAATACATATAACACTATCTGCTATTTTCACCATTTTAAGTATACAATTCATGGCATCAATGACATTCACAATGTGCAACCCTCCCCCCCCACTATCTATTTCCCAAACTTGCCATTGTCCCAAACAGAAAAGGTAATCACTCTGGAATGGTGCAGATCCTGTCCACCCTCAAGCCCCTGGCAGCCTCCCACAGCTTTTCTGTCTCTCTGAATTCTGGGCACACCCTTCTGACGCCTCAAGTTTCTCCTTCCAGAATTTGCTTGTCAAGGAAAGGGAGGGCAGGCAGTTGAGAGAGCCCCCATCATGAAGTGGGGGGTAGAGAGGGGGTGAGGGGAGGGATTCCCAGTATCCAGGAGCTCTTGAAGCCCTGGAGGAAGGGGCTGCCCAGGGCTGCCATGGGCAAAAAGATGGGCAAGGCTTTCCAGCCTCCAAAGCCAAGCAGAGAAGGGCCTGGCTAAGGGTCTAAGGGAGAGGGAAGAGATGATTCTCAGATATGTCCATCACGCTCAGACCAGAGAGGGAGAAACTTCCAGTAATGCCTCATGCAAGCACCCTGCCTAGGCCATCAGGCTGCGGTCACCTGGCAGGTGAGACAGCAAAGTCTGGACAAAGTTAAGCGGCTGCCCAGAGCACGGCTGTCCTATGCCAGACTTCCAGTGCCTGTCTGAACAGAGAACTTTCTGGATGTCCGGCAACAGTTCTCCAGGCTGAGTCTCTCAGTTGGTGTCATGGAGATTGAGTTTAACTCTGCTTAAAAGACTACAGGTTCTGAAAGCAAATGAGGAGAGTTTCCAAATAAAGATGGAATAAATGAATTAATTTCCATTAAGTACACATTTAGAATCTAGGCAGGCAAGTACCAGAGGCCACCTGGGTCCATGTCCAGTCCACCTGCATGACCTCTCTCAGCTTTAGAAGCACCTGACCCCTTCCTGCCTGGGAAGTGCCACCCATGTAACTAGGTGACACTTTCCAAATGAAGTAGACTTTTCTGTTGGACTCTGTATCACGAAGCTGGATGTGTGAGAAAAAAGCTATAATATGTCTTGCTGTAGAACTACATCTGACCCATTCTAAGGGTCCCCAGTGCTCCATAAAATGCTCACCTCCTAAGGAAGAACTTAATGAAAGTCAGCAGTAAATCACCATATTTAACATTTCCATTTGTTTACTCTGCGCCTGACTTGAAACTGGTGGTTGACCTTGTTTGACTTGTGCTGAGATCGGCTTGGCTTGCTCAGGGACCCCCAGGATGCCCCCACCTTGGGAGACCACCTGCCCCCTACCCTGATTTGGGAGGCAAGAATGGTCTCTGGGAGCGAACCTCTAGCCAGAAGCGGAGTCTGCTCTTTCCCCAGGGACACGCAGAACGAGTGCCAAGGAGCCGAAGCCGGGTCACTGTTTAATTTTTCTAACAGAGCCCAAAGCAAGACTCTTAGGAAAAGCCAGTGAGAATGAGTATTCTAAGCTTTTCCATGTATGCTCCTAAGAGGGGTCTAGAAATACCCCTTGAGTCTCAATTCTCCCGGATGGCTTTTCCGAAGACAACCCTTTATATGTGAAAACACAGCCGGCTTGCATTATGAGACGGAGGGACCCTGGTGGCAATGCTGGTAGCAATGTGCTTTGTTCAGGAAGTTGCCCTGTCAGGAAGGAGCCCCTGGTGCCCCTGTAGGCCAGATCATTTCGGCCAGGTCCCGAGCCCACTCCCTGCCAGGGGAGGAAATCGCCCACTGGCACCAACAGCGTCTCCCTCAGCCCTGAATCCCTTGCATGGCAACAAAAACCCGGACTTTGTAGTCTGGGGTCTAAAAGAAGCTGTTTTAATGGTCATTTCGGGCTTGTTTTGCATCCAAATCCAAAGAATTATGTTTTGCATCTCACTCTGAAGGGGAAAAGCAGGAGGGCTCACAGCCCCAGGCACAGCTGAGGGGGGCGTGGCTGCAAGGAGGTGTCAGGGATCCCGGCGGAGCTCACGCGGCGGCCTCCCCCGTCTCCAGGAGAGGTGAGCCCATCACTGGGTGAATTGTCATTTTTCATAATCATAGCGTGCCTTTCATTGAAGATGACCGTCTGCCATCTACACTGATATTCACTGGGGGAGTAAATGCTATAATTTTCGGGGCCTCCCAGACCTTCAGCTTTCTTATTCGAGAAATGCTGATCAGATCCACGTACTCCTGTCTTGCAAAATGCAGCAGCAGGTGACCAGCCAAAGAAAGGGCCTGCTGGCCAATGAATGGGGAATTTGCAGGATTAAAGAAAAGAGGCTGTCTCTAGCCCTGGATTCCACATGACTTCTCCCATATACATGTGCCCTTTTGTCTCTGAGAGAGGGCTGGGCGGAGCACTCGCCAGGTGGACTTGCTCACAGCACACGCTGAACTGGACGGGCCCCAAGTGAGAAGCCTTTTCTTCTGTGCATCTGAAATCAGGGCGTCCACTTGGAAGAATGTCAGAGGGCACTTCTCTGAGCATTAAAGTGTCACAATTTTTATTGCCAGAAAGTGTTAGACAACTGTCTCTGTAGTGAGAGCTAGCCTGCCAGTAAATTTCCACTCGGTTTCTATCAGCACTGGGCCTCCTGATTTTCACACGTCTCAGCTATTAAAGATGTGCTCTGGGGCAGAAGTTAAAACATGATATGGATGCTCAAAAATGTGATAGCAGCAGCTGATAAAGCCTTCTGTGTTCATCAGTGGTGGGTTAAGAAGAGATTCTGTTGCAAAGAAATGTGCATTCATGATCCTGGAATAAATTACTCCAAAGCTGTGCTTATACTCAACTTAGTGACTCACCCCCATACTAACTATGTGAGCAGAGAAGACACATAATCAGAATTCAGAGAAGAGGCTAAAATGAGGGCGAGGAGTAAATGGAAAAATACATAAACAAGGGAAGTGGGAAGTGGGGTGCCCCAGGAAAGGACCTCTGTGCTGTCTTGAAGAAAAGCTTTTTAAGTAAAAGTAATGTTATTTATTCTATCATTT
This sequence comes from Phataginus tricuspis, assembly GCA_029783875.1. NCBI lineage: Eukaryota > Metazoa > Chordata > Mammalia > Pholidota > Manidae > Phataginus > Phataginus tricuspis. The sequence continues at coordinate 3,907,478 of JAQQAC010022981.1, forward strand.
CCGAATAAGGAGTCCAATGTAAGAATCAAAGATTGTCTGTGGCTGTGTCCACTTGGGAGAGTATTTTCAACAGCACTGTGTCTAAGGTTCTGTTTTAAACATTTAAGTGTGCCATCCAAATAACACCCCGCTATTCATTAAAAAATAAATCACAGCCAGCTGCTGATTGGCACCCATATCAGGTCTGGCAAATCTTACATGAGACCTCGGAAAACAAAACAAAAACAACTTCCTTGTGTGCTGACACAGTCTGTGAAATATGTAACCTTCACTTAAAGCCATCTTGTACCAACAAGATCATTTAACCCGCTAGGAAAGGAATTAATCAATGCTGGTATTGAAACTAGAATTAAATGCAGACGATATTCACTAATACACCAAAAAATAATCAACACTAAACAAATTCCTAGAGAAGAGATGCATATTTTCTGACTATTCAGACACCGTGAGAGTTTGGAAAAATAGGACCTTTCACAAAGTGATTATTATACCAGAGCCATAACATTTTACTAACACGAATTCATAAGGTGACCCTGGAGATCAACAATAAAACAACATTTTATAATGGGCTTAAATAGCCAGAAAGTTCAGGCAACCATGTTGTCCCGCCAAATAGCTTTGCCTTGCTTCTGTGGTTTCAGGGCCCTCTCCCTGGATGGTTTCCAGTTGGGGCCCCTGCAAGATGAAATGCCATCCGAGTCTCTTCAAGGAGCGTTGTATTCTTGGTCGAGGAGATAAGGTGGCCTTTCACAACTGCCCTGGTTTCTATGCTGGCTGTCCCAGGCCCCCTCCCAGTCTGTAAAATGGAGGTGAATTAAACTAATTATGAACTATGCAGGAGTTGGAACTCTTTGCCAAATTGGAGTGCCAGCTTCCCGAAGCCTTTGCCGGCCGCCCTTGCCGAGGAGGGCTGCCGGCTGCCGGTCTCCTCTCCTGCGCCTCGCCGCTGCAGAAAGTGTCTGGAAACGGCTCTGCAGATGGCCTCGTAGGTTTTACAGGAAATATTACTTAAACATTGAAAAGGATCACATTTCTCCTGTAAGGAATTACAAATCTGGATTTCATTTTCTCTCTCACTTTTTCCCCCTCCAAGCCCTGGGAAAAAAATGTAACTGTTATATATGACCCGCAGGAAGCATTTGGGAATTTTTTTAATACACCCCTAACACCCACTCATTCTCTCACACTTCCTCTGTATTTACATGCATAAAAAAATATATCTACATATAGTATATAAATACACACAGACTCACAATCGTGTTATTTCATTTATAAGTAGACATAATTGCACGGGGAAGAAACGCATGAAAATTTAGAGGTCTGTCTCTTCTCTTTTTTCCTTCTTTTTTTCATCTTCCGTAGCGTAAGAAAAAAATTCATCACTCAACTCACTTAGATCACTAAAACATGTACTGCTTCCTCTCACTGCTTCTCTTTATGAGTTTTATGTAGATTCATGAAGACCAGGGGAATTCCTATTGTTGAGAAAATGATTAGCATCAGTAAACAATTAAAACAGTGGAGAGGAATGTGTTTGGCAGAAGTCGCCTACGCCTTGTGCTCTGTAAATATCAGATCAGACCCTGAGCTGGGAAAGTCAGTCCCCTGGTCTTCATTAAATGCCCACATCTGATTCTAGAAAACATTTCCCCAGAAGTGAGGTGTGCCCACATGGATAGAGCTCTGGCTGGACTCGGAACTGTCCACAGAACCACAAGCACGGGGAGCTGGGTGTTCTCCCCGTGTGCAGCGGCGTCTGCAGGCCCCCTCCACAGCACCTGCAGCGGGGCTCAGAGGCCGGCCCCGCTGAGATCAGGGAGGGCCATCACCTGCACTCTGCCACCACAGTGGGCATGTTAATATTTCTCACAGGAAGCCAGACAGGGAGAAGGTGACCAAACCAGACAGTGACATAGGCCCCCCATCACAGGGTCTGGAGGCCTCCCTAATGCTGCTCCCCTCTGTATAGCAGCAGTTTTCTCTGCCCAGCTGTGAATATGGTGCTGGAGGAAGCCACGATCAATGTCGGGTTTTTATTAGACTTGCAGCCATTCCCTGAAATTTCCAGGGATTCGTGGGACTCAGGTCCCACGCTGGGCCTGAGGCTGTGGGGTGTGTGCACTGCCTGGCCCCAGGCTTTCCCTCTAAGTTGAAACACAGCAAAATGGGCCCCAGGGAGCAACCCAGCAGTGTTCCGGCTTCCAGAGGTCCGGTTCCTCTCCTGGCAGACCCAGAGGCCCCCTCTCCAGCCACAGCAAGCCCAGCCAGGCCTCCATCCCCGCTGCCCAGCTCAACCGCCTCTCACCTCTCAGCACAGGTGCCCTGCCCACCATCTGGAACCACCTTCCTGTTCTCGGGCTCATTAAGCCCCCATCTCATTCCATACTTCCTTGGAAAATGTCTCTTTTTTCCTCTCTCTGGCACCCTGGCTTAAAATACCTATTTGCCTTAGCAAGTCCACAGTCTTGGGAGGGCCCACAGGATCCCAAAGCCCAGAGGTCCTGGAGGGCCCAGAACCCAGGAGATGGCCTTCCTGGGAGGTCAGAGGCCTGGGCACCCCCACACTCTGCCCTCCCCACCTTCACCCCATTCTGCTCAGGGTTGCCCCAGCCCCCTCTGACCTCATGGGCTTCCTCCTGCAGGGAGGGGCAGGTGGGAGCAAGGAAGGACCCCAGCAGAGGGCTGGCAGGCTGCAGCACAGAAGGTGGGCAGCAGCCCCGGGGACAGAGCCTCGGCTGGCAGGGAGCCCCTCCCGGCCCCCACTCCTGCCCTGTTAGATAGACAGCTGGCAATCCCAGCGACATTCTCAGAAAGAGCTCCCTGAGGGCGGAGGCCACTCCTGCCCCAGCCTGCACGCAGTCTGGAAGGGGGACGAGAGAAGCTTGACCTGGAGGCAAAGGCGTGGGGTGGGGACAGGCCGAGGCAGAGGCCTGGGAGCTGAGTCACCGCTCCTGTGCTGTTGGGCCCCCTCACAGCAGGCCAGACCCTCCGACTGGCCCACCCTGGGTAGGGGCCATCTCTCTGGAGACCCATTTCGTGCCAGCACATGTAAGCCAACCACCCAGAGTCAAGAAGCACAGACACTATAATCAGAAAGATGTGGTGTGGCCTGGGACCCTTGCCCAGGCCTGGGAAGGGGACAGAACAGTGTGGTCACCCCAACTGCAAATGAGGACGCATCCAGAGTCACACTGACAGCCACATGCACCCACTGTTGGTGTTGATGCCCTGACCTCACCCCAAGGCCCCACCCAGACACCTCCCCTTTGGAAGGGAGCCAGCTCGGGGGCCACAGGGTGGACTGGACCCGCCTGGAGGAGCATCTCAGGCTCTCCCCAGTTCTGACATGGTGCTGACCGGCCTCTGTCACCACAGCAGAAAGAAGGGTGGGTGTGCCCACAGCTTGGCCTTGTCAACAGCCACCTGGCACACAGGAGAGAAGCACATTTAGGAAGCCAGTTCCTGAGGTGTGGAGCAGGCAGTAGGCCCAAGTGAGTGGCCACTGTTAGGAATGAAGTATTTGGGACGTTTGAAAAGGAAGCTAAAAGTGTTGCAATGATTTCAAACACTCAAGCACTCAATATTCTCAACATGCCTTTGTTCACACAAGACAATGATGGATTTGGGGAAACAAGCCACATCCGTACCTAAACATGAAACACACTAATGAGAAAAGCCCGAAGAACCACTGTGCATGTGCTAATTGCCATTGTACATATTTGAGTATACGCCTGCATTTATCTGGCACATGCTAGGCTCTAAATAATTTCTTGAATGAATGAATGAGAGTGAATGACACCCGTCTGTATCACTGCCACCCCTTCACTACTTCACGTGGATTTCCTTGCCTCACAAAAACAAATAGTCATTTGCTCCTTTCCTTCTCCTGCTCTTTTGAAATTTGCTCTGGAACCGAACATGCTTTCTTCATGAGCTCGTGATATTTTAGCAGGATGGAGGCAGGGCCCGGCCGGATCCTTCCCTGAGTGATGCTCTGCTGGTTTGAGGGTGTGCAGGGGCCTGAGCAGGTGCTCCAGACCCCGCTTCACAGGATCCCCCTGCTTGAGCATGAAACACCCCTCTTGATATGTTCCTCTTGGGGGACAAGGCTGCCGCTGAGAGCCAGCAGGTGGTAAGCGCAGGGCAGATCCCACCCTCACTTCAGAGGCTGTGATTTTTGCCTGGGCTGAAACCTCACCATTGCTTCTGGGACTTAACTGTAAATGGGGGGCAGCCAAAGAAGTGGGAATGAAACTTACAGCCAAATGAGCAGTCGGGAGTGGGGGCGTGCTTAGAATGAGGTCTGTCCAAATCATAAGCAAAGAGATCCCAGAGCCAACCCCTGGCATTAACTGTCCAGCCCCTAAGGGCCATCACCACGCAGATTTAGGGCCAGCCTGGGGATCCGCACAGAAGCAACGGAACAGCTCCATCCTTAAAGCACAGTTTCCCCCAAGTGGTGAAAATGTTCCTGTAGGCTCCTAAAAATGGATGCTTCCCAAGGTCAAGCTAAAGAATGACCCAGAGCAGCCCTGATCCGCCGGGAAGCGAATCCCATCACACTCTCCCAAGAGAGGAGGGGCCAAGGCACCCGAGTGCTTCACAGTAGGGCCCTCATGCTATTCTCTGATTAGACAAAATACACACATTTTACACAAACTTGGTCCTAGGTGGACATAGACCAGGGATGAGGTAGAGACAAAGAGCAGATGCTGGCAAAATCGGAATGAGAACCATCTAGAGGAGATGCTTCCCACGTCTGTATGCCCAGGAAGGGACAAGCCTGGGGCCCAACTCTCGGTCATTCTTTGTTGCAATTCAAGCAGGTCTAACATCCAGCTCTGAGGCCCTTGTTTGTGCGTATGATGCTGATAAAGTTTTTACACATAAGTCACCCCCTCTGTTGGTGTCCTTCATTGCTCCGGGCACTTTCAGCACCAGAGGTCGGAGAGGACTTTTCTCTCTGACAACCTCCAGGTGCCCCCGACCCCTTCTAAGTCCACGGCACCGAGCTCAGCAAACTCAGAGAGGAGCCTGGCCTGGGCCTCTTCCGCCACCCAGTTCTGAAACCGACTGGGGCGTGTCTGCTCTCAGGAGGCAGACTTTCTGGGGCTCGGCGGGCCCTCTCCAAGGCACAGGCATGGATTGGAGGCTGCAGCTCTGCTCTGCTCTCGGCCTCCAGAAGTAGGAAGCTATAAGCTGTGTGCAAGAAATTCCTCCATAAAGACTGAGAAAGGCAATCAGAGCACAGCTTGTCACCCGGGTCTTTTGCATGGAGTTTGTCTAGACTTCTGACAGCACACAAACTCCCACCAGCTGCTCAAGGACATTACAAGTGGGCGTCTGGGTGGGCATGTCCAGGGGAACCAGCCACTGGATCCCAAGGGCCAGATCATGGGCAGGAAAGCCTGAGTGGGCCAAGGCCCTGGGGCACAAGGTTAGAATATAGATGGACTTTGTCTGAAATGCTCACATTACATCGAAGAGGACTTACAAAGGGATTGACAGTCCTTCCCCTCCATCCCTTACATGCCTCCCTTCCCAAAATCAAACAGTTGGCGGGCAGTCTGATTAACGTTGGTTTTTCTCTGCATGTGTTTGGATGGGGAAATTCCACCGTATAAGATAATTTATTGAAAAGAATGCAAACACTATTATTCACTGAACAATGTTTGTCTTTGGGAAGAAAAAACATCTATTTCAGTTTCATCATTTTTACATACTTCCCAAGCTCCCTGAGTTCTTTTGAATACAAAAAAAAAATGCTAATCTGACTCATTAATAATAATAGGATGCAATTGCAGAATATTCTCTAATAATGATCATTAGCTCCTCTGTGGTTTTTGTCACTCTGATATTAATGTGGAATTGGGATTAGCAGGGTTTTCAATTTTTAAATAAGGCAAACAAATTTTTAAAAAAGAAACAAAAACTTTTTTTTTAAATCTAAGTGAGCATATTCAACATGGCAGGGGCTGGGGGAGACAGGCAGGGAGAGGTGGGCGGCGCAGCCAGCCTGCTTTGTGGGACTTGTCTTTGTGCCTGCAACACCCTGCTGGCACTGGCCCATCAAGCTCGGCTGGCTGCCTCATGCTGTGCTTACCTGGGGGACAGCAAGGTGGCGCAACCCTGGACGTCCCACAAAAGGGACACTGTCCCCTGCTCCTCCCTGACAGCCTGCCTCCTCTGTGCCCCGAAATATTTTTGTTCGTCCACAGAGCCCCATCCTCCTGGCTTCCTGTGAAAGAATGCAGCCTGCACAGCCCCTCCTGCGCTCAGCTATCTGCTTGGCACAGGCCGAGCTCAGCTGGGACTTCGCTAAGGATCTCGCTTTCCTGGGCAAACACAGCGTCACCTGCCCTCCAAATCCCTCTCCCCTCCTCCTTCACCAGCCCTCCCAGCTGAGCTATGTTAATCAGGTGGGGGACACAAGGTAACATTGAAGTAATTCAGCCAATTAGGCCCTGAATTGTTTGCATCCAACAGCATTTTGTATTTCTGCAAATGTGTGAAATGCAAAATGTGCCCTCCAGCAAAAAACGACAGCAGCCGTGTACTGGCGGCATGTCAACAGATCCTAGGAGCGGGCGGCCCTGACGGCTAATAGCGACGCATGCATATGCTTGGGAAGGCTGGCCTTCTTTATGTGTGCGCCTCTCTGCGAGGGGAGGCAGAGCTGGGGGTCTTGGTGGCAGATGGGCAAGGGTAACAGGGATTGGCTAATCCCAGATCTGCATTCTCTTCTCCACGTAGCAACTGGGGAAAGATGGGGCCAGCTGTCAAATGGAAGACTTTCATGGTCCCTTGCACACAACAGCTGCACACGCCCTGCCTGCTTGGTTCTAAATTATTAAACATCTTTTTAGTTTGTTCCAGCTGCAGGCATCAGTGTGTTTATGCAGCCTTTGTGCATTTTACATATGATTCCTTCTCCCCTCCTCTCATCAAAATGCTGTTTGTAAAAGTCATTATCCCATCTGTGCCCCAGTTTGGCCAAACAGCCTAAGACAAATCCGATGGCATTCTCCTTCCAGGACAATTTGGGAGTTGAAGATGATTGCTGTGACTTGTGACTTCAGGGCTTTGCTGCACTCTCTCTGCCACCTGTAAGAGGTGGTGTCATCTCAGCCGCTGAAGGCTACCGGGGCACAGTGGGGTCTCTGCAAGTAAGGTTTCATTGTTGCGCACTTACGACTTTAGAGAAAACAGCATGCACAGAGAAAGCAAAGGGTGGCGTCTGCATCACAGAGGGTTTCACGGCGGAAGGGCGGGTTTGTGGAGGTGCGTGAAGGGGGTCTTCCTTCAGTCATGGCTCCCTGGCAGCCCCTGCCCCCAAGCCTTCATCAACAATAGTGCTGTTGCTATTACCAGCAGCATGAATATTTGCAAACAGGTACGAAACGCTGCTGCGAGGGGCTGCTTCGGCAACGATGTCCTCATCATGGACGCCGGCCCTCTGGACAGGCCCGAACCCTCTGAGAAGCATTAATGTCATAAACACACCCCTGGTAGGGTGAGCCTGACCAGATATGTTAATTATATTCCCAAACCCAGAAATGGTTTATTGGAACAGGTTGCTTCCTGCAGGATACTGTGGCAGCAGCCGGATTCCTGCTCAAAACAAAAGTCACCAGCAACAGTCGCTTTGTTCGTAGCCAACACTGAATCCTTCACACAGCTCTCACGCTGCTCCCAGCGCGGACGGCGGGTGGGGGCCTCAGCTGCTCTGTCCTGCTCCCTCGGTGCTGGGAGCCAGAGCCACGGAATGGGGCCCTCCCCGCTGCTCGCCCACCCGCAGGCTGGCTCTCTGGCACCGCTAGGTTGCCGCTGGTTTATTTTCAGGGTAACGACATGGGCCTAGGATGGACTGCATGCTGGCGCCTGAATGTCCTATTTCCCAGACACTCTCTGCCAGTGGTCGCCCAGGTCCCCTCCTCCCCTGGGCACAAGCAGAAAAGAACAAGCCCGGCTCTTCTCTAGGCCCATAGGTGGCTTCTCCAGAGCCCCCAAATTGCTATCAGACACAAACTGGGAGTGGAGAGAGACACGCCAGGTGCTGGAACCCTCCCAAAGCAGGCACCGCAGAGCCAGAGCTGCCCTGAAATGCCATCTCTCCCTGCCTGCAGAAAATACCCTGTCGCCAGTGCGGCTCGGAAGGCGCAGAGCTTATGGTCCCTGGACAAAATCGCCCTTTCCCTGGAGGATAGGAACTGCTCAAACACAGCCACCTTTTTAAGTTTAAGTGGTGTTGTTCTTATCTTCAAAGGCAAGTCGGCCCCTTTGGCCCTTCAGTGGGACAGGCCTGGACTTGCAGGATGGGGCCCCTGTTATCCGTGGCTGCAAAGTATCACTTGGTGGGAATGGAGTTTGCTCAGAAATGTCTTAATAAAGTCCTAAGCGTTTATCGACCTTCACTTACTTTAGCTGCAGCTGGTAAAAGTCTCCAAGGCAGTGAGGAAACCAAAATTTCCAGGGAATGTAAATTCCAGCTTCTGCTAATTTTGAGGACAATGATTTCTCTCCTTTATGAGGTGCATAATGAGGCAGGCCTCGCCTCAGCAGAGCCAGGCTCCAGGGGGCAGCGCAGAGTGGGGGAGCAGGGGCGCCCCATCCCCAGGGCTGGGGAGCTCAGGAGGAGCTGGCTTCACACTAGACAAATGACTCTTTTGTTTTACTTCATGTTTAATTAGCCTCTTTTTTAATGACCTAAGTTAATAAGTGTCAAAAGGTGCAAAACACAGCCTGGCTTTATTTTTTAAGTAGGAATTTGTCTTTAATCTCTTAGGCCCTAGGTGAGTTTCCACTGCAGAGGCTGTGGCTCCGATTGGCTTTGCCATCTCAGGCTGGCCACCCCTTGGCATTCGGTCTGCCCGCCAAGCGGGCAGCAAGGAGCCCCCTGGACGGTCTGGGAACCCCAGGGCTTCCCACGGCCGCCCAGCATGCAGATGCGATTCGGAGCAAGCTCCCTCCGCACCACACCCCCCCGTGAGTGAAGTGGGGAGCTGTCTGTGTTAGAAAGCAGGTAAGGGACAAGGAGGGGGCAGGTGGCTTTACTCCAGCAGCCCGGGGAAGACAGCACAGGTCCAACCTGCCACCTTGGCATCCGCGTTTCCTCTTCTTCCTTCTTCCATTACCAATGCCCCTCGGCTCACTTCACCTCCCTCGTTTCCTTTGCTTCTCCCCCAGACCTCAAGGTGCAAGAGGGCCCCGGAAGTGCAGAGGGGTGAAGGGGGAGCAGGGAGGCAACTTGGGTCTCTAAGACTTTTCCTAGCGTGTGCCTGCCAGCGCCCAAGGACGCATATACCTCTTTGTTGTGTGCGTGTGCTCGTGTTCCCAGCTCTGGTTTCTGGTGGGGCTCTAAAGACATGCTCTACTTTGCATGCGTATGAGCCCCACTCCATTAGGCTTCTGTAGCAAAAAGTTACCGCCAAGGGGCTAAGAAACCTCTCTGGTGAGTGACAAAGCCAGGATTCACTTTGCATTCTCTCGGGCTCAGAAGCCACAGGTGTGGGAGAGACAACTGCTGTTACTAGCTGCCTTGGTTGCTCCACTGGGGAGAGCCGTGGCATCAATTTTATGGCATTGTATAGCATGAGGAAACATTCCCCAAAGGTCAGACTCCAACCACAGTGCTCACAGTTGTTTATGACCTAGCAGAGAGAGCAGACAGGAGTGGCCTGAGGCGAGGAGCTGGTACCGAGATGTAGACCACGAAACCACTTGAGGGAAATGTATCATCCATCACTCAAGCCCATGTCCAGTGCCCGCCTCTCTCCTGATACAATAAAGTCACATGCTAAATATTGGACTTGAGTCTACTCTGATGCAGGAATTCCATCCCTCCAAGACAATCGAGTGAAAACCTCAAAGTCACAGAGGCAGACGTGTTCGGGGGCCCTGGACTGAGTAGGCAAGCTTCTTGCAGAGGTCATTTCAGGTAAGAAGGGAGCAAGATTCTGACTCCCAAGACTTTCTGGCAAACTCCCAAATCATTAGGAAGTGCTCAATCCCATTCTAGTTTTCACTGAAAAAGTTAAGCTGAGCAAAAGTTTGGAATGGCCTACAGGATTCCGTTATGATGGGTTTTGGGTAGATATACTGGAATGCATTTCTAAAGATAGGTACATAAATGAAAACAGGTTTGTAGCTTAGGGTCATTTGTGCAGGTAATTTCCATAAAAATTAATATTCCTGACTTTACTGGAACTAAATAATTAAGGAAGAAAGTATATTACAATAATAAAATTATCAACAGAGTTTTGACAAGCAGTCACGTGCTTGTAAATGAAATTTATTTAGGTGCCACTCAAAACATTATAATTAAGAGGTACAGAGTGCATTACCAGATGGCCCCTGTTTAGTATCTACTTCCTTGGGAGAACAGGGGATTAAAATGAGCACTAACTAGCACCCAAAATACCCAGCCTGCCCCGAGCTAAAGAAACTGCACCCCTGCATGACCTTTCTGTGCTAACACGTCTGTGCTGTGAAGACTGCTTGCTAAACACACGGATAATAAACACTTGAGCAAACACTAGCCAAAAATGATTTTTAAAAATGGAGAGCTACTGATTGTGAAAATATTAGTGTTTTAGAACTAGGACTTAAGAAATAAGTTAATAAAAACTCATTCTTACATAGTGCTCACTGAATTCTTCCACTATGCCACAGTCACTGAGCAGCTCAGTTAGTGAATCAAATAGCTTGTAGCTAGTCAAGACACTGTATCTCCTGGTTCCTTTGCTCTAAGTGACAATGACCAGCTCGTTTTCCTGAGATTACTCTTGTAAGAGTGGTTACCCACCAAGGCATAATACACGACAGCCGGAGGGATCTGTGCTGCTCTTGCACATATGGCCTCTCTGAGCCTCAGAGATGCTGAGCCTGTAGCCAAGGTGGTACATTGGTTTGCTCAAGCTGCCATCACAAAGTGCCACACACTGGATGGTTTGAATGTCAGAAATTTATTCCTTCACCGTTCTGGAGGCCAGAAGTCCCAGATCAAGGTGTGGGCAGTTGGTTTCTTCTGAGGCCTCTGTCTTTGGCTCGTAAATGGGCCCCCTTCTCCCTGCGTCCTCACATGGTCCTCCCTTGGTGTGTGTCTGTGTCCCAATCTCCTCTTCCAACAGGGACACCAGTCACATTGGATTAGAGGATTAGAGCCCACCCTAACAACCTCATTTTACCTTAATTGCTTCTTTAAAGGTTCTGTCTTCAAATACAGTCACATAGTGAGGTGCTATTGGGGGCTAGGGCTTTGACACGTGAATCTGGGCATACACAATCCAGTCCGTAAGAAGGGACAGCTTAGACTCTCTGGGCCACCCAGTCTTTTGCTTCGTCCCCTATGTCCTGTGATTTGCAGGATGCCCAGAAGGCCCTCCACTCAAAAGACCTCTGTCAAAAATCAGTTGCTCTTATCTTGGCAGACAAGTCTTTATAGACACACGTGTCTTGCAGGACAGAGCTCTAGTAGCCACTCACGATTCAATGAACTCTTTCCCTGCTGTGGTGGGGTGGGAAGAAGTGAGGAAGGATGTGGAGGCTGTGGCCTGAGCAGGACTTCAGTGCTCCTGGTGGGAGCCCTGGCTTTGCTGTCCAGGCAGCTGGGGTGCAGCTTACTGAGCCCTGGAGCAGTCGGTAGAAGGGCTGGGAGGTGGGAGAACAGCACCCCAGATCAGGGGAGGAGGAGGCGGTGGCAACCACTGCCAGCCTGGGGACCAATCCAGAAGAATGTCTAAGTGGGGCAGCCGTCCGGCAAAGTGAAGACAGTTGCTGCCAAAGAAAGGACTGAGCAAATCAGAAAATATGTTAAGGTTTTCACTTTCTACAAAGGGAAAAACAATTCTAAAAAGGAACCCTGAGGCTGGATTAGAATTGGGGGTACCATATTTCAGATACAAAAGGATATTAAGTCATGTTCTTTCTTACAAGGTTGGTAGGAATATATATACCAGGGCACTGGTATTCATATACCTATATATAGGTATGTACATAAATATAACTTTTTTTTCAAAAGCCTTTGGCAGTATATATATGTAGACCTAGAATATTTTTTTCCCTTTGACCATGCAGTTCCATTTCTGGGAGTCTGTCCTATGAAACCATCAGAAAAAAAAGGTTATGTACAAATTTATCCATTGCAGATTTATTCATAAAAGCAAGTTTAGAATCAGCCTGCCCAACCATAGGGAAATGGCTTCATAAATTTAGAATCTGGTGTCAACACATGATCTTCATGGATAGATACACAAATAAAAACAGGTGTGGATGGGTATACCTAGACAAACACACACACAAGCCTGCCAGCTCTCTCCAGGGAGAGGCCTGGAAGCAGCACCACCTCAGCAGCAATACGCACACCCACTGCCGGATCTTGGCTTCTAAGATCTTGGGCTTCTTGGGAAAATGGATGGTGCGAGGGTTGGGTCAGGAAAGAACAAGGTTAACCTGGAACATCTTTTAGTGCCAGAAAATAAAGAAGAGTTTACAGAATGAGGGGGACATGTCTAAAGGTCAGAGGAGCAATTTCAGGAGCCCCTGGTAGCCAAATCTCGGACAAACTGGAGCGGAAAAATAAATAAATAATAATAGCAATAGATTATAATCCATGGAATGAAACAGAGATCAATGAAACTCACACTTACATAAACAAACAAATAGGAAAAAATAAATAAAATAGTTCCTGAATGTCAACTGATAAACGGAGAAAGAATAATGGAGACAGAAAATCATCATTTGGAAAACATAGTAATAATTCAGGTAGGCAAGAAATATGAATAGAGGCTAAGCCAGAGAAAACAGGATAAGGAGTAGTGCTTTACATCGTCTCAGAACCTCTCCTTCCGATATTAGCCAGAGGGGGAGGGAGTGGCTTTACAGAACAGACCCGGAAGGCACCACTTTATCAGCTGACCGAAATGAACTCCACTAGAAGTGACACAGATGGGCACTACACACCACAGTGGCCAAAACACAGATCTACTTCTGCAATGCGATATCCTGGCAAAAATTAAAAAACATGAGTCTGAGCATGAAAAAGATTGAATGAGCAGATCTACCAAATAGCTGGTCCATAATCTAAACTGTCAAGTTCATGAAAGTCAAAGATTGAGGAACTGCTCAAGATTAAAGACACCTACATAGGTGTGCCCACCGCAGCATGGTCTGGCCCAGATCATGGACCCTAAGGGACTCTGTCCAGGGAGACGTGTGGATGGGGGAAGACATGAGAAAGACCTTGGTGCTGTTCTTGCAACCTGTCTGTGTTTGAAAATGTTTTATAAAAAAATAAAAACAAAAATCGCAAAATGAAGTTTTCTGCCATTTAAATGATTAAAATAAACCATTAGCTAACCTCTCAAAAAGGTGTGATAGTGAGAAAAGAAACATTCTAACCTCCAGTAAGCATTTCAGTTACAAGAAGATACTAAGTCATGTTTTTTCTTACAAGACTGGTTGAAAAATATTTACCAGGGGACTGTCATATATATATATTTTTTCAAAAGCATTTTGGTAGTATGTATCTGTAGACCTAGAATATGTTTTTTCCTTTGACCTTATAATTCTATTTCTGGGGATCTGTCCAATGGAAATAATCTCAAATTCAGAAAAATGTTTATGTCCAAGTTTATTCAATGCAGAGTTATCAGTTTAGAATCAGTCTAACTGTCCAACCATAGAGGAATGGATTCATAAATGGGGATATCTATATCTACTGAGTGGAAAGACAGGAAGTGACTAAAAGCAATGTTTGTAAAGAGTTAATGATGTGGGAAAATTCTAATATTTGCTTAAAAAGAACAGAAATGCAACTTTCAATAGAAAACGATTGAATTTATACTATATTTACAATTTTGTATTTTTAAAAATCTTTTATAAATGGGAGGCAATGTGGAAAGACGGTGCCTTTCCGAGGAACCATGACGGGCAGAGGGTGGAGGACAGAGTCCACCCAGAGAACTAGGGAGGCTGGGCTGAGAGAGACCATAAAGGCCTGATCCTATCTCTCGGGCTCCAGGAGTCTCTTCCCAACAGTCTTTTCTGAAGGCTTCAAAGGCTGAGGCTTGCCTGGCACATGACATGGAATGGAAGCAGTGGGAAAGGGCACCTGGGAGAGAGCTGTGGGAAACGGTCTGGTAGGACAGGAGGAGGAGGACAGCAGGGCGGAGGAGGAACTCAGCTCTATGAAGCCTGGAGTGGCATCCAGCCTAAGAGACAATGAGGGCCTTTGGCATTTTCCTACAGCATTTGGTCTTTAAAGGAATCATATAGGAAGTCAAGGCTTATTATAGCAGACTTAACAAAATGATGTGATGGGGAAGTAAGCTTTACTGATGGCAATAAGGCACTGACATCACTCCTAATCAAATACCTTACATTTTTTCTCATTTTTAAAAGTAGATACTGAAATTATGATCAATTGGCTTATTACAGTGAGTAAAATATCAGTAGTGTCTATAAAATTTCCTCGCAGAAACAGATAACAGAAAACAAAGAACTGGAAAGGATGAATAATTCCAGGTGTTTGTGACTAAGTGATTTTAATAGTACATGTTCAGCAACACTTACAGTGAAAGTTTGTTACAGATGCTCCCGTCCACGCAATTGCAGCAGCGATTATAGCCAAGGACATAACTATCTCAACACAAATGGTGCTATTTCTACTAGAAATTTTATTCCTAAATGTCTGACTGCCCACTACATTGTTAGTTCCTAAAGAAATAGCATGAATGGGGGGTGGGGGCATGGGGGTGACAGCTACAGGACGGAGACCACGGGGGGAAGTCTATGCCGGTGGGGCTGCCTGAGTGGCAGTAACCCCGAGCGCAGGATATGACCAAGCCACATGTCGAGGCAATTTTTGAAAGGCTTCCAATTCCCTCTCAGGTGAATTTGTTAATAAACTGTCTCTCCACCCATCCAGCTTTAAGCACAAGAAAGTTACTACCTTCCATCCATTTACAAAATGATGCTTCGTGTTTTCTGTTAGCTTATTCTAAACGTCTTAAATAGCATCCCAGAATTCACAGATTCACCTTGCATTCCACTCTCAGACCCTGCTCATTACAGAGCATGAATCTTTGCCATCTTTTCTGAGTGTGCAGGGAAATCCTTCTTGTGCAGACCTCGAGTTTTCCTGGAAGCACATCGATCTGGTGCAGGAGCACCTTCCACGTCAAGCAGGACCTCACGCTGCCCGGGGATGCAGTGCAGCTGCCCTCCAAGGCTTCCACAGCCAGCCTGCGCCTACCGCTGCCTGCCCTCTCCTCTTTGCCAGCCTTTCCACTGTGCATGCCTACAGCTTGGAACATTTTTGGATACACTTCCTTGTCACTATTTAAGTCCCAGCAAATTCCAATTTGTTGTCCTCATTCCATCAAATTATATCCAGTACAAGCGTGTCAGCTGGATGTCATAACTTTCTTCTCTCTACACTCAGCATGATTTATTCACAGCTTCATTTGAGACCAATTATTCACATACTCATTTTTCTCCACTAAGAATCCTGGCTGCCCAGGGACCTCCCATGGCAAGTCTGCAGATGGCGTCCAGGACCAGGCTTCTGGGTGACCACGGGCTGGTGCATGATGCCTTTTCAGACCGAGCTGCCTGGTTCACCCTCGCTAGGTGCTGGGGGTCTCGGGGAGCATTCCGAGGGTGTGGATATGAAGCCGTAGCAGCCGGAGAAGTAGAGATGGTGGACGTGGGAAACACAGGGTGCTCTGAGTATCTGAGTGGCAGAGGCCTTCCCCTGAAACCTGCCACATCTAAGGCATCACCAAGGCTCTCTCCATATTCCAAGAAACTCACCCCAGTGATGCTGTACATTGTCCACGCTCAGTCACATGAGCCCTGCCTACTCCCCAGCGGGCACCCCCAGCTTGTATTACTGCAACAGCCTGGCTGACGCCGCCTCCTCTTGCTCTTGGTAAACAAGTGAAGAAAGATTTTTCCAGAAGCCACCGTGTGAACTCCTCCCTGGAAGTCAGTTATTAGCTGCAGGCTGCTGTTTCCTTTGCCCGCCTTTCACTTTAAAGCCAGCTGCCGCCGCCAACACAATGACGAGAGAGGTCAGAGAGCGCCAGTTGTGCATGAAAGATGTGAAAATTTACTGCAAATGAGACAAGAGCAGTAAATTCATTTTTATTCAAATTACTGTCATCATACATTACCACGTCCCCTGTAAACATTGTGCTTCAGACAGGGTGACAGCATATTATTATTTGTGAGATTATACTATTATTAAGCTATTACCATGTCACCCCCTGCTTGAAACAATGACTCAGCTCGGTTCTGCATAATAGGACAAGTGAGGGAGACAGGCGGAGGTGACAGAAAGGTTAGTTTTAAGAAGACAGGCCGGGTGGAGAGTGACAGCTGGCACTTACGAGCCCAGGTAATGAGGGGCCTGTGCGGTTTTATTTAGGGACCTTTGTAATCATATCATTACGCCAAAGATTTTGTTTTGTCTCCTTCAAAACACACAGCCCAAACATCATTAATTAGTCCAGTTGCTGGCTTCAAATGCAAGAGGAAAGGGGCAGGGCTGGAGAGCCACCCCAGGTTGAGTGTCCCCTGTCTGACAAGGTGGCCTTCTCCCGGGGTGTGTGTCTGACTGCGAGCCTTCGCACCTGCTGGTGGAGTGGAGAGCGGCTCCAGGCTCTGTGCTTCCACCATCCTCTGCACAACATACAAGATGGGACCCCTCGGCCACGCGCCCGTGGGCTCCGCCAGTCCTGCGGCAGTGTCCTAGAGCAGCCGGCTCATTCCCACGGGCCTGCTCAGGATTCAAACGGTATAGGCTCCCGGTTTCAGAGGTCAGTAGCTTAGCATCACCATCCACGGCTATTCTGCAAGCACTGCAGCAAGTCCATGTCCATGGAAGGAGCCTGACCTGCTCACCAGCAGTAGCTTTCGCTCAAGGCACTTCCTAGAGTTTCCCAGATGTCTCCATTCCTAGGTCCACACGCAGGACAGCATGAGGCCCCTGGCACCCTGTAGGATGTCAGAGCCATCCTCTCTGGCTGAAGACAGCCGCATGCCTGTGGTTTCATTGGCTGTCCATGGGTCTTGGGCCCACTCCATCAGCCCCACTCTGCGAGATGGCTGGTGATTAAGTGGAAAAACATTTATGTAAATTACGGTTGCTTCACTCTCTCTTTTTCAGTGTTTTGCAGGCTTCTGTGGACAAAAATGACATTTTGTGAAATCAAGTAAAGAGCAAACGTTGGACAGGTTTTGTTCTAAATTAGTTGGGAAGGAATCTTGTGAAGTAGAACACATTTAGGGACACATCAATGTGTTACTAATGATCACATTTTAGGCTTAATGAAAAAATGAAATGAAGGAGCAGCTCAGAAGGTCGTCAGCCTCACAGGCTGGTCTCTGTGTGGGATACGCTGCACTCCCCCAAGCCAGCCTGTGCTTCCCAGGCACGGCTGTCAGAAGTGCCTTTTTAAACACGGTGCCCCGCTCTTTACGAATATGACTGATATCTAGACAGCTCTGGGTTGCTTGGGCTGTTCTGATGAACTGTCCTCAAACAAGAAGCTAAGAAATTGGCGAACTGAAACCATCAACAGGTGCTGAGCTCGGTCTTCTCCTACTTGTGAAACTTTTGATTTATTCTTCCACAACTTCTCTTAGGCTCCTGGATAGCAAAGGCATTCCTCGCCCCTCGCGTCAGTGTTCTGGGTTTCTCTCCCTCATCCTACCCATCTTTCTTCCATCAAGGAACAGCATCGCATTTCCCTTGGCTGAGGGCCACCTCAGCTTCAGGGACCCACTGTCCCCAGCGGCTTCCTCCGGTGGCTGCCCCAATACTCCACACTTCCAGGCCATGCTGCAGACATGCACACTGGTCCCCCGTTTCACCGGACACAACAACAACAGCTTCCCTCTTTTGTTGAAACGAGCAATTTAAGTCTCGGTCCTTAATCTCTCACCATCTCTGCCAGGCACAAATATGTAACAGACCAGACTCCCTCCTCTACGATGTGCTGTCAATGGATGGTCTCCAGCATCAGTGGAGTTCTAGACAAGGGACTGAATATGCCATTTTTCTTTCATGTCTGTTTTGTGTCAGAATGGGAACCATAATTTTGAAAGGAGAAAGTTGAAAGAGTTTGCTAGGTTTAATTAAGGGAGGGTCCACCAAGATGTTGTACATACATCTTTTCAAAGAATCCCATGCTGGGAAATGTGTCTCAGGATCCTGCAGTCCTATTTTCTGCCCTCACATAGGTAGACATCTCTGCCTTTCCGGAGATATGGCCAAGGCCCTGAGAGATGAAATGTGGCAAGTAGACTTGTTCAGTGACATGCCCGTGTTGGCTTGGCTAGCAACGGCACAGCATGGATTGGAAGAGGGTCTGATTGCCAGCGTTATGCCCTCTGCTTCTCGCCCTCTGCCACCTTGGAAAGAAAGGTCTGAGCCCACACAGTTCAGGTTCTAAGCACAGACCAGAGCCAGCACATTTTGAGTGGGGGGAGGAGATAAATCAATTTTATTGTCCATCACTAGGCCATAAAAAATATCTACTAACAATAGAGTTGTTGAGAAGGAACAAGTAAATAGTGAACAAGAAAAAAACAGAGATCACTGAAACTTGTGTTCTATTCCATGATATGAGGATAATAACTGTTTCAAAGCACGGGTGTCTGGCCTGCTCTACGTGCTCCTGGCAAAATGGTGAGACCCTCAATAAAAGGGGTCACTAGTGTCCAGGGCCATGCTAGGTACCCCAACGCATCAGCCAAGTTTTGTCTACCCATCTGCCCACAGGAAAATCCCTCAGTGGCTGGTCAAGGTGGACAGACATCACAGAGTGCAATGCTACCATCTCTTCCTGGCCGCATTGCCTGAGTTCTTACTAGTTACCATGTCCTCATTGTCTGCACAGCGTGACCAGCAGCCCACCCATTCTGTACCACTTCCACTTGGGATGCCTGGTTAGGAAAGTGAGGTTCTCCAGGCCCAGTTCACACACAGCAGCTTGAGGAAGCCCACTGCAGCTCCAGAACACCCCGTGCCCAACCACTGAGAAGGACACTTTCAAGGGAAATTAGGTATTGTGAGCAAAATCAGAAATGCTGTGTGACTTCAGGCAATGTATTTGGCATGGTAGTTACAGAAATGTTTGGAAGTTAGGATGCTGGGGCTGAACCCAAGGTCAGTTACATGTGACCCCAGCAGGGTACTGACCTTCCTCTGTCCCAGTCCCCATGTCTGGAAATGGGGGGATAACACCAGCCCCTGCTGGACTGAGGGCTGGGCAACCACACGGGAAGCCACCTATATCCAGGGCTTCTCAGTAACGTGGCAATCCAGCCAGTGCAGCGGCTTCCCAGGGATGGTGCCTGTGTGTTGTAGTCGCTGTTGGGCACCCACTGCCTGGTGGAGATGGGTGTCCAGTGCAGTTGCATAAGTGCAGACAGCATGTGACCTCTGGACAGCAGGCACCCTGCCGGGCACAGCAAGTCTAAAGCTGGAGCTAAGCCCGCCCACCAGGCTCTCAGACCCCAGCACAGGGTCAGCAAACCTGCAGCACATGGAAGGCCCCAAGGGCGTCCTCAGCCACAGACCCCCAGGGAATCATACCAGCAAAGGGGACGGCAGCATCCATCCAGAGCCCCAGCACCAGACGTACTCATCTGAGCTGCTACAGGCGGGAAAGCGACTTCCCACCTTTGCCAAGTGCCATAGTGTTCCTTTTTCTGCAGGAAGAAAAGCAGGATGGGGAGCTTCCCAGACCGTAGCAGATGCTGGGTTCCAATTTGTTGAATGAATGTGGCCCAAAGATGCAAAGCCTTGGCCAAAGAGCAGACTGTGATGGACCAGACCCGAGGGCCTTGGTGCCCTGCCCTTGGGGTAATTGGGAGCTTCTCAACTGGTTCCTATACTAGGAGGACTGGGAGAAACTGAGCTAATTTGACCAGAGTTCTGCCAGGGCCTTCCAAGATGAGCTGCATGGGGATACGTGGGAATCGGCCCGGCTGCAGTGGCTGATGGGTTTAGGACAGTAAGTCAGGAGGACTGGGTTTGCTGAGAACCCTCCCACCACCATCACACTAGAGACTCATACACAGGGCTGTGTGGGGTGCTGTGGGAAACTGAAGGGCTCCGCAGGGTCCCAGAGCACAGGGCCGCACACCTGCCCGGCAAGCATGATCATAAACCGTGGCAGCATCTGCGGTGCCACTGGAGCTCAGTGATGGGCACGAGCGGCCACACCCCCTCACGGTAGGCGGGGGCCTCCCAGCTACAAGAGGGATGGAGCTTGTGCACCTTTAATTAGAAATGGGGTGTCAGGGAGAACTGTGAACTCCCGCCCCCACTGTTTGAGACTGGCGCCCGCCCCAACACACACACCAGGTGAGGCGATCAATGCTGTGAGAGCAGGTATGAGACTTGCATTTGAGGCTGGAATCCCGGCACCTGCCAAGCACCTGGCACATAGTAGGTGCTCAACACAAATTTGTTGACTAAACACATAACCATGTATCTTTCTTTCCCACTAGCATACGACCCTTTTAAGGTCAGGGGCCATATTCCAATTCTTTACCTCAAGGCTAACACTCGCTCAGCTCACAATAATTGACTTAAGAAATGGCTATGGAATGAATGCATGAAGGCAGCTGTGAAGATTAGAAAGAAATGTGCGGGTGTTGAGTGCCATCTAAAAGGCATATTGGCCTCTGGGCTGCCCTCTTGAACCTGCCCAACATGGCTCCTCCCTCCCCATGGCCACGGGGCAGTGCAGAGCCAGGACAGGGATGGCCTCAGTGCTCCCCAGAACCTCCATCCTCTCCCCACTCCCCACGGCCACTCCAAATACAGACCCTGTCCGTGAGTGCCAGGTGCTTGCCTTCCAGACACACCTTTAATGAAGGGAGCCCCCTCACTCCGCTTCAGATCAGAGTGCCACCTCCAAGACCCCTTTCTGGAAGCCTGGAGCTGCCCTATCCAGGCCTGTCTTACCGAACATGGTAGAACATCATAGGCAGGGGTCTTCCCCAGAGGACAGGACCCTGTTCTCGCCACCTTTTACACTCAAGGCCGCAGAGCGCTGGCCTCAAAGATGACTGTAAACCTCGACATGGACCGTCTTGGGTGCCCTCGCCATCCAGCGCGGGGCTAGGGCATGCTATTGTGTCTGCCTCAAAACAAAACGACCACAAAGGCATTCGCTGCAGACCTCTTCAGGAAATATCTGTATAGCAGCCCTGGGGTTCAGGTGAAGAACCAGCACTTACCTACAGCCTATCGATTTGATCTGTGAAGGCACACAAATTACTCTTTCAAGAGTGTTTTAAATAAGCAAACATACAAATTATGTGATAGCTCTTTTAGACAGATTATATTCTTAGAACAACCTGAAAATTATCAGCTCTATCAATTCTTCCTTCAAACAGGAAATGAGGCTTTTTCCTTCATCATATATATGACAGCTAGGGAAGGGTTCAATACAGACTTAAATGAGATTTTGCAGGCAAAAAATTTGGCCTGATGCCTTAAATGGTAGTGAAGTTGTTGTATCTCTGGAAGTATCTTTAGCAGCAACAAAACTCTTTCCTTCCATAATGGTACTTGTAAGGCTGAACTGAGTGAAATACGAAAGGGAAGTGGTTTAAGATCAACGGGACACGGATCTCTGGGTACAAAGAAAATCCCCTTGGTAGCAGGATTCATGCTGACCAAGTCCAGCCCAAGAGTGTACACGTCTCTGTACAGCAGGTTATGACAGAGGTAGAAGTAATAATATACAGAATCAGGAGACAGCAAACTACAGCCTGCAGGCCAAATCTGGCCCTCTCCCTGTTTTTGTAAATAAAGTTTTATTGGAACACACTCATGCCCATTCATTTACGTATTATTGATGGCTGCTTTGGGGCCACAAGGGCAGAGTTGAATAGTTGCAACAGAAACCGAACGGTAGAAATCATCCGCTCTCTGGTACAGAAACAGTGGCAGACCTTGGCCCTGAATGAATAACCTACCCGTGAGCAGGATTTGCGCTGAGTCCTCTGCTCAGTTGCCCTTCTAATGATTGCTGGTGTAGGAGTGACTATTTCCACATCTTCCGCATGAGGGAACACCTTCTGCAGGAGGACATGACCGGCCCAGTTCCAGTGGACACTGGGCAGCAGAACTTGAACCGGACCCAAGCCAAGTGCACCTAATGCCCTGTGTAAACCCTAGCTTGCTCTCAGCATTCACAGCTGAGCTGGACCAAGAGGAGACAGAGAGGGAATGAACGGTGTCTTCACTGAAAATTCGCCAGGCATCTAATCTGAAAGGTGATCATCTTCCTGTTGACCATGGAGAAGACACCCAACGGTGCAGAAGCCCAGACCCCAGAAAAGACATCCATTCTCAAAACTGAAGCCAGAGTTTGTGAGCTGCCACTTTGCCAGCAAGGACTGTGAGGCTGGCAAGTGGTGGGAGCTCCAATTCTCCCATGAGGTGCAGGGCACTCCACCTGCTCTACACCGCCCTGACAGCCGGCCCGGGGGCAGAGCTGTGCCAACGTCCTGGCTGAGTCTCTGATTTGCTTCCTGACTGGTGTCAACCTAGATGGGGGACAGAGGCCTCCTCTGAGTGCGGACTGCCAGTGGGGAGCCTGCCTGTCCAGCTCTAGAAAAGTCTGTCCATCCAGCAGCCTGCCCTGTGAGGACTGTCCTGGTGAAGCCTGTGATTTTATTTTAATTTTTGTATGTCACTGAAAGGAAAAAAATCACGTTGCAGGCATTGCCCTCCTTGAGCTGAGGGTATCTGTCGATACCCAAGTGCATGGGCACAGACCCTCAGGATAAAACACAGGTGAACAGGTGAGCTTTGGGCACAAAACAAGTACATGCCATGTGATGAGCAGAAGATGCAGAGGGGGGCTACGGACACTGGGATTGAAACCCCTTTCTTGGTGAGTGGATATACCTCAGAGACAGTGAATATGCCTCGGCTCTTAGAATGAGGCCTTGTGCTTTAGAGAATGTGGTCCACACTGGTAGCTTCAGACCCTTGTGCTGGGTGACCGGGGCAGGGGGATGCTGGAAATCCAAGGTGCCCACTGTCCCCGGGAGTGATGGGGACGAGGTGGCAGCAGCATGAGCCACGGCACAGACCCCTGACCTGCACAGGTCGGCAAGTTCAGTCCAGAGCCTCCCCATCTGAGTTCCATCACATTCCTCACCAGTCAGACCGGCTGCATCGGGGCAGCAGTCCCGCTCCCAGAAGAGTGGCCACCACACAGTCATCCCTGCCTCTCCCCCCGTGAGCCATCCCACGGCGACTCACTTCCCTCATATCCACCAGACAGATTCTCAGGAGACCTCAGTTCCCACAAACTTATGAACAAAGAGGCAGCTGCCTTCCCACGATGCCCGAGAGGGTTTCAAGGCGAACAGGGCCTGTCCAGGGCCCAGGGCAGGGACTATGTGTCTGCAGCTTAGCTTCCTGCCACCCTTACACCCAGCAGGCTGCGAGGGTCCCTGGAACTTGTGAAAGCTGCCGCACAGCAAATTCACCAAAGTCCCTCCAGCCTTTTATGAATGTGGGATTTCAAGTGTTCACCACTGATTAGGCAACATTATTTCTATTATCCTACTGGGCTTCACACAAGTTGTGGAGGCACTTGCCTTGATTCGAAACGCATAGACATCAGGAGAATCTGCCAATTGCTAATGAGAAAGCTAAGGTTTTGTTCATACCTCTGGGACCCTCTTGCTGCGGGCTGGGCCCTGGATGAGGAGCTCCACATAACACACCATATTAGGCAGGCAGTGACTTTGTTATGGGCTCAGTATGACTTTTCATGTCTGCAGTATGCCAAGAACTTAGCCGAAACACCCTTTTCCAGAATATGAAACGTAATATCTCTGTGCTCATTGCATTATTTAAAAAGGGGCAATGTGGTTCATAACTTTACATTTATTGCATACTTTTAAGCCACTTGACCCATATAAATATTGCTATAGAGTTGCCCTCAGTTATTAAATTCTTATTGCTTATAAAAGGGGCAGCAGGAAGTATATAACCTGCAGTAGAAGGTGTGGGGAGAGCGGCAGAGGGCCAAGACCAGGCTGGGGTGTGGCAGGGGTGTGCAGACAGCAAATCCCTTTCAGTTCTGCTCTCTGCTTCCAAGCCTGGGGTTTTATTTTGTTTTCTTCTTCTTCACTGTTGGTAGAAGCCTGTTTTACTTTAGCTTAAAGAGCTATGTATTGACATGGCAAGCAACATTTTGCCTTTCTACTAATTAAAATGGAACCCCACTCTTAAAAGAAGGCGGTTGAAAGAATTTTTTATTTCAGCGGCACAGCTGAAACCAGATAAAAACAGGGAGGCAACATTTATCAGGGTTCAAAGTCTTGCCTCCTCACTGTGCAAGGGAGCAAACTGTGTCTTCATTGTCAGCCTTGTGTTCTTACGAACGCCACCTGCCTCGTTCTCCTGGTCCTCCTCGGAGGCTGGCTGGCTCCCACCACAACAGGCGCACCGGCCGGGTCTGGAGGCAGCCCTGGCTTCTGCCTGCCAGCAGGGGCGCTCTCCCAGTGTGCACCTTTAGGAAATGACACGATGACCATAAGCATTTGGAGACACCTCAAAGCAGTTCGACAGAGAAGGTTTCCAGAAAGCAAGCTCCCTTGAACGTCCATGCCTGGTCAGTTTAGGCAAGCCCCCTGTCTGGAAGACAAGGTGCCCAGAGAGCACATTTGATCATCTCCAGTACAGAGTGGAGGCGGAGATGAATGGGGTCTGAGGCTGTTACGGAAACACAATGTTTTTGTACATAATCAGAATTGCTCCTGCCAGGTTGGAGGCAGCATGGGGGCTGCACCCCTAAGCCTTGCATATTTGGGACAACGCAGGTGACACATTAACATAGGCAATTTTACTCCCTGTTGCTTAGGGCAGAGCCTCTAAACCTAGAGGTTACTGCTGTCAACTCAGAACTCTTCCCCTCCTGTCACTTCTTTCAGAGATGAAGGGAAAGATTTCCCTTAGCCTACAGCAGTTAGCATGCAAACGCTCCACCCCCACACTGTGAAGCCGCAGAAAGCATGAAGCCAGCCTGTGACCTTCCTGTGCAGTGACAGGACAGGGATCCCTGGAGCAGTGGATGCCTCCTCTGATATTTGGAAAAGTGTCATGTTTTCTTTACAGGGAAAACTGTCAGGTTGTTGTTAGCATAGAATACAACACTTCCTGGATTGTGATTTGCTTGTTTGCTACAAAATGTCACCTGAGCACATGACATGTTTTTGTTTTGCTCACAGCAACTCTGTACTTAAGATATTCAAATGGAGAGGAGAGAAAGGCCAGCTGTCTGCTCTCTGGTCAGTCCTTATAGCAATTACAGGCCCTCCACTCCCTGCAGAAGGCGCGATGTTTGCAGACCTACCGGCTCACCCGACGGCATGACTCCCTGGTTTTAGGCTGATGAAAAACACTCTGCACATACGTGTTTACCTTATTGATGTGCTCTTTAGGAAACGTCTAAAATAAAGACATGCAATTGCTGACCACAGCTAGTGGTGCTATTTTAAAACAAATGGAGAAGAGAATGTGAATAATTTTAAAAGGCTGTCACCAGTCAACACACAGCGTTGGCAAAGCTGGACTGTGGTTCCTGAAAGGGGACAGAGCATTCAGATTACCTAGTTACCTGTGCACCTAGGTCACCCACAACATGTCGATCTAATCTGGCCACTGTACCGAGGTCAACCTTAATCTCCCATCCTGAATAACATTTATTTGTAAATTTCTCTTCTTTTTCCATTCGTGGGTACTGCTCGCAGCAGCACACAGCAGGATTTATACTTAATAAATAACAGTGAGTGATTTAGGTGGCTGGAGAAAAAGTTGAGGAAATACAGCATCCATGTTATTTTATTTCTTTTTGCTCCTTTGAAGACTTAAAATAGGAAAAATCTGTCCCTGTTTAAGTCTTATGTCTTGACAGAGAAGTGCAGACAATTAAATAATGTCCTTTTTCCTGTTGTGAATTTAGTACATAAAAGAAAAGCAAAAAAGAGTGCATCTACAGAAGGGATCCTGCAAAATTCAATTGAGTATCTAAAAGTGGTGTTGTCGATGCACAGAATTCCCTTTGAGGAGTTTCTCTCCAGCTCTGTGAGGCTCTCCACTGTTTGGTTAAAGGAGCAAGTAAAATCCTAACCTCGAGATGACAAATGCAAGAAAAATCAAGCCCCAGTGACTCTGGTTTCCCGGGACTTTTGCACTAGGGGTTGGAGTCAAGTGAAAAATAGAAATTAAACAATAGCACAACCACAGGGAGGATTTATCCCTTAACAGTATTCTCTGGGAGTGTTTCAGGCCACAGTGAAAAACATAATCTCGTGAGTTGACCACGCCAGTCCTTTTGCTCTTAGGATGCAGGTTGAAGGACGGCAGCAAAAACAGAACCACAGACACACTGAGAACAAAGGTGTTGTGTTTATCTTTTAACGGCTTGAAAGACTTGAAAAACATGTTGTGCAAACCAGGACGACTGCTTAATTGCCACCAAGTGCACCCCTGTCTGCTGGGAATGCAGCTGAAAAGCTCTGTGGCTCTGAGGTTAGGGAAGAATTCGAGACATTCTCCCGCTTTTCTCCGACTCGGTGCCCAATGCCCTTTGAGGGCGAAAAATACAGAATCTGTTATCATGCCTTTCTCAGGAATAGGAAATTAATGTCTTGCACTTATGTACATACAAATTGTAGGTCTGGACACCTGCCCTTCAATATCCTGCCTCTGGATATGGATAACTAGCCATTTCTGCCAGATTTCCACTGACTCTCAGTTGGAAGGCATGGGGAAAATGCGGCCTTTGTTTGTCTGTTGGGACTTGCATCAAGTGTACTGTTGTTTACGTATTTTTTTTGTTTCTTTTTTTTCGTTGCTGCCCAAATAAAACCACTTACCCTGCAACCAAAGTCAATATGTCCATCCAGGGAAGGCAAAGCACTTGAGACGGTGTGGGGGTTAGTCCTGTGCCCCCAAGAGGGCCTGCAGCACCATGGCAGTTTTCAGTGTCATTAGGACAGCGCGGTCGGCAACTTCTGGCTTCCACTCGTACGGAAGCCCTCGGGGTGACTCCTCAGGGTGCGTGCTGGCAGCCGTCCGGGCACCCTGAGGGGCGTTCCTCGCTGTGACTACCTGGAAGGTACGGAGGGCTACGCTTCCACTTCCGACACCTGACACAGACGAAGGCACTTGCCACGGGACACAGATACTGTCAAGAATGGATTCCATATTTGATTTATTCTCTAACATCAGAGATGATTTTAATGGGAAAGCTTAAAAAAAAAAAAGAACTGTATTAATGAATTCTTCCCAAAATGGAAAGGATTGTATAGAAAAAAAAAATCCTCCCCCTTCCATGTCTCTTGGAATCCAACTGTGAACAGCCATTGGCAGTGTTTTATCAAAAGATTCCTATTCTGTCCTGGTGGACGTATCATTAGTCAGTGGTGCTGCTAGCGTGAATATACCTGCCGAAACATCCTGCCCAGAAGATGCTGTTCATGAGGATGAAAATGCACATGAACCAAATGAGGTGTTTTCCCGTATAAATTGAGCAGTCCTTACCCATTGCATTAGAGCAGTCTGAACGTTTCTAATCAGAGCAAGGGCAGTGTTTCACAGCTATGTTTATATTATGCTTAGCTGGCTGTTCTGTTCACGTAATTCATTCATACTTAAAAAAAAAAAAAAGAATTACAGGAAAAAATTAATGTTTTTTTTCCTTGAACATTTTAAGGCAAGCACCTACGTTCTAATGGTAGAACTTTATTTTCTTCCTCATAGGAATATACAGGACTGAAATTCCAAAGGTTTCTGTTGCATTTCAGCTGTCACCTTGAGTCAAAACCATAGAGTTCAGCTATAAAAGAATATAATAAATTTAACCTGACCTAACTGGGGATTTTTAAGCAGCCAAATTTTTTTTTTTAATTGTGTATCTGTGAGCTCCCTATATGCACCCACAGAAACGTTTCATTTCTTGCCTGGTTCTGTCCCGAGTTCAAACTTGTGACATTATCTCTGCTTCAGTGAAAGGGCTTTCAAAGATTTCAAGGGGGGCAGATGCCCCCTTGGAAGAAGATGCAATTTTAAGCGAACTTTGAAAAGCATATTTTAACCTATGACTCTTCCGTGGTGTCCTGTCCCGGGCAACCACGCGGAGCCAGGGGGCATCTCCCTCTCGGCCGAAGGCTGGGGAATGCTCCCGGCACACCGCCACCCTGGCCCGCGGCCCAGCCCGCTCGTTATTGCGCGCTCCCCGGCTGGTGTTTTCTACGCTGAAGTAAACTTCCGCGCTCCAGGTCAAATGTGATCAGTGTTTTTGTTTTGCAGCCTTGGTAGATTGAGTCTTTGTTAGGCGAGCATGTCTTGTTTCCCCAACACCCTAGGAAATCCCCGGCCTCAGAGTGCCCCCAAAAGGCAGCCCGGGAAATGCGCAGGGCGCGCTGACCTTTAGCGAGACAGCTAAGGTTATGCACATAACATTTGCTTGTTTACTTTGCAAAATAAGCTCCGAGTTGAAAACTCGGAGCTTCGCCGGCGCCTCCGCGCACTTAAAAAACAACAGGCACCGGGCGGCCGGCCTCCCAGCTTCCCAGCGCCCGCGCGCAGAGCCCGCGCCGGCTTTGCTCAATATCCATCGTGATGCAACTTTAATAACGTTCGCCAAGACTGCTCAGAAAATCACAGCTGTGGCTGCAGGCAAAGGGGAAAAAGGGGGGAAAACTGCTAAAACGAGGTGCTTCGCCCCAGCCGCACCTGGGGGCCGGGTGGCGCCGGGGTGCGTGGGGGGCAGGGGTCGTCGATCGATGGCCGCGGCGCGCTGACGGCCAGTGGCCGTTTTGATGGATATGACTGCAAAAAAAAGTCCAGATTGGTTCACAGTGGACCTCAAACCATGTCAGCTAAAACCAAAGAGACAAAAAAGTGACAGCTGTGGAGAGCGCACTGCAGGCAGTCAACGGCGCCTGTGATTTATTGTTCCATCTGCCTCGCCGCTGTGAGGACAAGTTCCCCCTGATTTGGTTAAAATGAAAAGGACCTCAGAGAGCGCAACGTGGGTTTTGAAAAAGCGCAGAAACTTTTTTTTTAATTTCCTGATTTATGTCCCTTGCCCCCTCCAGAAAGTCTGCGGGCTCGGGAGGGAGCGCGCGCTCCGCCCCAGGGCCGCCGGGTTTCGGGGTCCCTGGCCGGCGCCCCTATCCCGCGCGGGGGCGGGCTCGCCGGGGCCCAGGCAGCCGGGACCCAAGATGCGTCGGGACGCCCCCCACCCGGGCCTTCCCTGGAAGCTGAGCCTCCCGCACTCGTTCTAATAAAAGTTTTATGCCGGTCAGCACATTTTCAGCCAATTTCCCATGAAGGGGCCTGTTGGTTTCGGTGGTGCATGGAAAGTTCTGCTCGCTCCTGCCTCCGCGGGCCTCTGGAGCCCTGACCCGGTGGCCAGCACTTCCTGGCTGGAGGTTTTAGGCCTCACAGGTCCAACCTGGTGTCAAAAGCTGGCCTGTCTTCTGTCTCAGGATGTTGGTTTTACCTCTCAAGTATTTCCTGAATTTGTGAAAATTCTTTTTCTAGCCGCTTGTCCATAGTGGCTTAAAGCTCAAAAAAATATTTACTTTTTTTTCCTTTTGAGAGAGAGAGAGAGAAGCGGCAACGTGGGGAGAGGGTGGTGCTGGGGGAGGGGACAGAGAGTGGCAGAGAGGGAGAAGGGGCCAGCCAGGCTGGGCAGCTACTGTGGAGCCGGGGCTGTCCCCAGGGGGCCAGTTCTACTTTCAGAACATGTTTCTGTCAGGCAGGGGTCAACATCTTTTACCTCTTTTTTCCATTATTCAAAATAAGTATTGATGTTATGTTTTAGCTATTTAAAAGCCAGCTGCCTTGCTCATTTCAGATACTTTCCCTGCTATGATTATATGTGGTAATAGCTGGCCTGTGTATCGTCTTTCACAAAATCTAGCCTTTCAGAACCTCAGTCTTCAAATGATATCAATCAAAATTTATGCAATTCAAAATCCATATGTATGGAGTCCCAGTTCACCTCATTTCATGATAATAGTAAACCACATGTTGTGTACATGTCTAAAACACTTTTCTCGTTCTTGACTGTGTTAACCCTAGGGGCACCCTGTTCTGCACAGCTTATCCGACTGAGCACCATAACACATTGATTAATACTTGGCAACAACGGAAATTTTGAATAATAAAATGGTGAATGAGGTAAATGTAAACTAATAATACAAGGAGAGTGCCAATAATATTTGGAGATGTGTGTTAACATAAACAACTCAGGAAAACCTAGGGGGTGATAGAAGCCAGTTGATCTGGATATACAGATTTGTCTCTTATTAACCATGTTAAAAATTCGTCTTTGCTCAAAATAGATGTAGTGATGACGTGTGGAAAAATAAGCCATTGGCTCTGGCCAGGTCCTGTCTTGAGTTGGGAGGAGGACACCTCTCACCCTCACCCCCGCCCGGCCAGCTCCAAAGCCTGTTGCTTCTGCCCTTGTACGCAGAGCAGAGAGTGGAGGAAGAAGGAGGGGCACCATGAAATGAGTCCATCATTTTAATTTAGTCCTAGGTGGGAGAAGTGGAAGTGGGATTTTGGAGAGTTCGTTTGCATTAACTTTAACTTTGAGACCTGGTTAACATGATAAGTGAGTATGTGAGTTTTTTTTTTTTCCCAAGAAATAGCTGACACGGAGGTGGTTCAAAAAGACATTAATTCACCGTACTTGAACGCTAGATTCTGATAGGCGAGTTGGACTTAGGCGCAGACCGTTTATAACTACACAGATGTACGTTCTCTGTAAATGACTCAATCCTTCAAAGGATCTATTTTTATCAAAAGCAAAATTGGTAACTATTCCTAGTTGCACAATAGCTTTGCCTCTGACAGGATGCATTATTTACTTCAGGTTTAATATACATTACAAATAAGATTTGCTTTCATGGAAAAGCATTAAAACATTTGGCAACGGGAGAGCTGAACATTTTCTTTAATTTGTTTTGGCAACTCTGACAAATAGAGGTCATTACACACACTTCTCCTTCCCAGAAACATATCAAGAAACAAATATTTTAAGAAAATCTAGATCTAATTAAAAATACCACAAGGTCTTTGGAACCAAGAAGGCATGAGCTGGTTAGCGTGTCTCTCAAGCTGCAGCGTTCAGGACTTAACAGAGTGGAGTGGATTTTGCAAGGGACAGAAAAAAATCACAGGTGGAGATTGAAAGCATTTCTTTTGGAAATCCTTAAAAACACAACATAAAGTCAGTTTTCTGCATCACACTAAACTGGTTTCATGTTTTTCCCCTGAAAACAAGCCTTTTGGAAGCACCTACATGTATATTCACATCCCTATCATGTGATCTCAAACCTTTATATGAAAATTAATACTGAACAATTAGGCACACTTTTGTTTTGATGAACTGCTGTGGGTTCCTAAAACCACAAGGTGCAAAAGCAGTGAACTCTGCAAATGGGTCTTCCTGGCCTGCCCTCCAAACCAGCCAAGCCGAAGCAGGAAAGGAAAGCTGTTGACAAATTAATACTTTAAGAAAATAAACTATGGTCATGTTCCACACAGAGCAACTTTATCCTGATTAATTTGTGTTGGAGGCTCTCCAGCCTCCATTTACAAAGCCCCGCAGTTTGTACAAATGTAATTTCCTAATATTTACATGAGGAAAGCCTCAGCAGTTAAGCTTTGCCTCCAGTGTGAGTTTTGTGGTTTGTAAAAAGACAATAAAAATACAGAGAGGTAATTGTAAGCACAATTGAAAAGAAAGGAAAAAAGAAAGGATTTTTTTTCTATCCTCCCCCTTGCATAGCCCTATAAAAATGGGCTGTGTGTGCAGACTCTCAGAAAGGGAAGCCAGCGTTCAGCCAGCAGAGTTGTAAGTAATGTAACACCTAATACTTAATAATGTATCCCTGCAACTGAATCCAGCTAACGAGCCTGCACAGCACCTAGCGTTGTTCTTAACATGGATCTTTTGCATCCTGACATAATCCATCTTTGTCCATCTACATGGTCCTGTCATTGCATGCCTTTATTTATATCGAATGTTAGGCACTGGTATGACTGTCTGATTTAATGAATAGGAAAAAAGAGAAATGCAGTTGTAATGTGTTGCTTTGTTCTGAGAATATTAAAAAAATAACCTTTAGTTTTAATGAGATTTTCCCCATCAGTTTACACAATTTTCCAGATGCAAAATGAGCTTTTGGCTGTAAAATATTTTATCACATTGTCTTACACAATAAAGATTAGATGTTTTCTCTCTCTCAACTGCACTGCAATTATTTTTTAGTGTTTGCAAATCATAATATCATTTAAAAACCATATTTTATACCTCATCTAAAATACTTTTATAGCAGTATGATGAAAAAAAAACATCTATTTAACTACTCTTTTTAAGTGGCTGTTACGTGCTTTAGTATAATTTCCTAGGAAAGGCATAGCTAAAAAGCTTAGCCTTCCTTGAAAACATATCTCTCAAGCAACATCTTTGCAAAAATCCCCAGAATTTAATTCCCCTGACTGGAAAGCCCAGAGTGCCTGAATGTAAAAATAGTAGCCCTGTCATTTCACATTCATTAAGTGTGAAACTCAGAAATTAATAATGTAAAAATATGCTTTTTAATTAGTCTTACATTCTGCCCAATGTACTTAAATGGGATCAGCGGCTCCCTAATGATTTTTTTCTTAATAAAGTATTAGCCTGTGATGCACTGAGGTTGACAGGTATGATAAACTGGAAAGTACTTTTGGAGGCGTATGAATGATACCAAAATAGTACTCACCCATTTAAATGTAATTAACATCAGGGAGCAATATTACAAGAAGAGAAGCCTAGAAGATTTTTATCTCAGGGTTTTTTTTTTTCCATTTCTTATTTTATGAGTAGTTTGATGATTGCAGCAGTGATTTTATAATTTAATTACCTTTGCTGAAAGCTAAGCTTTCACTAAAAGCAGGTCAACAGGATCATAAAGCAGTCTTCAAAAATATTAAAAAGAAAATAAATCCTATTAGTTGGGCTCTTCAAGTATATGTGCGAGATATATATATATATACACACACACAACGTGTGTGTGTATATATACTTACATGTGTATATGTATATATTTATATGTTGTACACATATATATGTGCGTACACATATATACCATATACAGAGAGATACAGAGAGATAGATACATAGATGTAGTCATGTGGCGTCTCCGCATGTGTCTACTAGGCAAGTATTCTGCTTGTGTTGACAAGAACCATTGGGAAGAAACTGGTTACTTGTCCTCTAAAGAGAATTGATGACAAGAATTCTTAAACACCTCAGTTTGGGAAAAGGTTAAAGAAGACCCCAAAAAGTATATTTGATCAACACATAAATATTAAAAATCACTGCTAAATCAACGAGACTCAAGGCAACGGTCAAGTGGTTATTCTCTGATGCGCAGCCTCCAGAAGGCAGCTGAGATTGGGAACGGGTCTGCTGTTCTAAGTCACCAATGATAAGTAGGAAATAGATTCCTTGACACAGTAGCACGCTGTCAGCATTGTTTACTCAAGCACTTCCCCTTAGATCTCTGATTTTCTGAGTCCCAAATGATGGTCCCTTTCAACTCAGTAAACAAGAAGAGTAACACAACACATAAAACATAGCAAAACCCAGAAAGTCTTGAGTTCATGCCTTACGAAAGAGGGCTGGCCACAGAGCAGCTTCCATACCTATTCTGGGAGGACTCCTGGAGGCCTGTGGGAGCCCGGGAGCTGTGTGACGTGTCTGATGGACATCCATGGGGACCATAGACTGGACACTGCAGCGTCAGGCCAGCCAGAGAGGCCATAGAACTAACACTCATGAGCCAAAGTCTGTCTGCTCTGGAGCTGAGAGCTTAAGACTTTCTTAATTAGCTTCCAAAACAGAAGATGAAGTAGAGCCATGGCTTATTAATGTCCCGACACACAGGCTGCCTCCGTTGAGCCCTAGTGATGGTACCTATGTTTCACTTACTGAAGAAGCAAACTGGACTATGAAGAATGCGATCAGTCAATTAGCCACTTGTATGAATTTATGATGATAAGACCAGTCCCCATTTGCTAGCAAGGCAGCTATAGCCTAGTTTACTCCTAACTGGCATGGAATCCTCCTCATTGATATACTTCTTCCAACACGCTGACATTTGCACCAGTTTCCAACACTTATTGGAATCCCTTAAAGAGAAGATATAGCAGCTCTGTTAGGGAGATGTTTGAATCTGTGATGATCAGATGTGTTCTACTTTACGCAACTTTATTATCAATCATTTCTCTATTGTATTTTTTGAGGGAAAAAGGGGGTCGATTGTATAAAGTGCAATACTTTCCATGCTTCCTTACAATTCAGGTGAGCAAAATTCCAGCCAGAAGTTCCATGAGGGCGGGGTAGGTGTTTTCTAGCTCATGGTGGGCTTCCCGGCTCCTGGCTTCCTGCCCAGCACACATTGTGTATAGGATGGATGAGGTGAGTGAAGGAATCAGATACTGTTTTCTCTGTGTACAGTGTCACCTCACACCCAGTCAAAACCTTGATAGGTGTTGTTTTCTGGGTGCTTTGCTGACAGAAGATACAAGTGCATTATTCGGCTTTTCAGACTATCACACAAGGGACCTACAGAGCCATTGCCAAAATAAAACTGCCGAGGTAGAAGATAAGTGGGTCCTGGAGATCTGATACGCAGCAGAGAGATTACAGTCAACAGTATTATGTTATGTACTTCAAAGTTGCTGACTAAATTTTAAATGTTCTCACCACAAAACAGGTAATCATGTGTCCTGATATAGAGGGGTTAGCTAACACTATGGTGGTGGTGATGCCACTGCAATATATTAATGTATCACATTGACACTTTATACACCTTGAGCTTACGCAATGCTATATGTCAGTTACATCTCCATTAAAACAAGAAAGGAAGAGAGAAATTCCGAAAGCCAAGGGTTTGAGGCATCAAGGGATTGGGATTGGTCTTTTTGCCCTGAACCATTTAAATGTCATCGGTTCCTAAGCCAACCAGTGGAAACAGAATCTTCACTTCTAATACTGTGTTCTGAGTGTTTCATCATCAAGATGTTTCTGAGGATTGGTGATAAATTTATCTAAAAACATGAATTATACTTATGCCATAGAATTCTCTTACTGTAAAATAGATTTTTTTCTCTTACCATGTTAGAGACTTTTGTCCTTGCTGGCAATTCATTCTACTTTCTTGGGGAACCACTAAAATGCTTACTAACTTTGGATGGGAGATCATTTTAATTACATTCATTGTTTTGTGAAGAATTGTGTCAAAATGAATTTATGCACTTATTTATATGTTCTTGAACTACATACACTAAATCATTCAAAGTGATTTTAATAAACTGAGACTTGTATAAAATCTTACTGAACTTCAATTTGATTGGAGATTATTAGGAGTATCATAGTATTAAAATAGACACCTTAATTGCATTCTATACAAAAATAAAGCCAATTAAAACTAAGTGAAAACAGCCTGTTAATAACGCAGAGAAATAGTTGAGGAGATCTTCAAGACATGATAATGGCCAGCTAAACTGATTCCATTTATTAAGCATTTTTTACGATATCATTTGCAGATGACAAAACTGAGGTTCAGAGAGTTTTCCAAGGCCATGTATGCCTCATCTAATGGATGCTCAAGAGAGGCAAAAACGAGAGGTAATCAGAGGCCAGGGGGTGGACTCAGCTGTGAAGCAGGTTCTCAGAGGTGCTGAAGCTGGTCCAGTGGCTGGGGGCTTCACAGGAAGAGAGCTGATAACACATCTTTGGTCCTAGCTATCTGGGTCCTGAGATGCAGACGCCTTTGAGAGTTATGATTTGGAAAACATTTGTATTCACCCCAAACCCAAGAAATAGTGACTATTACTAAAAAATGGCATACACAAAAATAACAAAATATAAAATGACTAATTTAGCTCCTTATTCTTTTTGTCACCCTACCTCCCTCTTTCTTTTTCCCTCTCTTTCTTCCTTTCTCTTTCTTTTCTTTCTTTCTAATTCTCAAATTCAGCTGTGAGGTTGATCTATCTTTCTTTGATCTGACTTCATTCTTCCTAGAAAATACAGCTGGGGCCATTTCCTTCAGTTTTATCCTATGGGAAGAGGACCAGGGTCTCTCATACTGTCTGGGCAATCCTGAGGGCCAGACAACTATTTTCTGGAAACTTTAGTAACAAGTTTATGGCCATCCAGGATCACTGCGGGGAAGATGGTCCATGTGTCACAGAGGGCTGCTAAACCACCCATCTCCCTGCCAACAGGCCTGGTGGGCCATGGCCTCCTGCTCACTGGCCCACAAAAGAGTAGCTCCAGGCAGACAGGACGGCTCAACACCAGCCCGGCTTTGCCTCCAAGGCCGCTCCAGTTATCCCAGTGCTGTGGCCCCAAAGTTCAACCTCTTCTTTTTCTAGGATTCCAGTTTGCTTAAGTGTGAAATGAAATCAGAGGCATTAATGGAGACTTAAATCAGTGAACACAAGTGGATGAAGCCAGAGCGCACACCCCTACAACCAAAAGACCTGCTTCTAAGGGACACAGGGGTCCCAACCCTGGGACAGGGGAGCACAGACATCATACTGGGGATGTGCCTCCTTCCCAGAAGGACCAGAAATAGCTCCCAGAACAGGCTTTCTTAATGGCCAATCCATGCACTGGCGTCTGTGCTGCAGCCGGAGAGACTGCTTGTTTACCAGCTGGATGAAAGAACATGCTTCAGGGTTAGGAACACAGGCCCGAAAGAGACCTTGGGGATCCAGTAGGCATAAGCAAAATACAGATCACTGCAAACAGTCCAGAGACATGAATTCTAAGGATCCTATTACCATGAAGTTTTCATGCAATCTCAAGAAAATCACAGAGACACAGAATGAAGATGCATCTGGCTGCTGTGGGTCTTTCCAGAGTTGATCTTGGCTTTAGCCAAAGGGTGTGCCCAGTGGGCCGCCTGCCAACACCTGCACCTGCAGTCTCCCCTTCTGTCCCACCCTAGACAAACTATGGGGGAGCTCCCTTTGACCTCACATTTGGAAATTTCCTGTGGAATGTCAGTGGAATGCAAGATGACATATAATTGAGAAAAGAAATCAAATTCATTATTAGGTTTCACAACCACCCAAAGAGGGCAGTAATGAATGGAAGGTATTCAGTTAGTTCATTTAGGGCATATCATATCTATGTTAATGAACATTGTGTGTGTGTGTGTGTGTGTGTGTGTGTGTGTGTGTGTGTGTGTAAACCACGTTGCCATTCTTTAGCCTCCAGTTGACACAGATGGGATGGAAGAATTCCTCCTGAGCTGTATTTTGGGACCACACCGTCCTGCTCCCAGAGCCTCCTCTATCATGTCCAAAGTATACTCCCACCTCAAGCATAAAGAGTATGGCTTAAAGCCTCTCTATAAGGACAGGGAACACAGGGCAGGAGAGTTCCAGCTAATGTCCTCTCTGGACTGGCACTGGTCCTCTCAACGATGGCATCTATTCGAAAGGGAAACAGCAAACTGAACACTTAGGCTTGTGCACACACTGTAGGATAGATGAGCTATCTTCCAGCCCAGGAACTGCTATTGTGCTGCCGTCTGACGTTAAAATGCAAAACCACAGCTCTGCGGGACGAGCGCGGGATTTCCAACTTTCTGATGTGTCGGCAAAGCCATCTGCCTGGTGCACTGCAAGCCCGAGGCCAGGATAGCACGGGCTGTGGTGGGAACATGGGCACCGAGAGGAAGGAAGCTGTCCAAGGAAGCCCATCTGCAGGGAAGTCCATTTAAATATGGCCAGAGGAAGAGACGGCTGGCAACTCAAGCCAAATAATCCTGACTAGGTTGTCGGCCAAACAGGCCGCTGCATTCTTTGATCAGAGGCATGACGGGCCTGGCAATTCGTCACACTCTTGGAAGGACTCCTGTACACCAATGGCAGGTGGTGAGGACAGGCGCCACAGGACGGAGCTGGAGGCCTTCCGGGGCCCGCCTGTGGGAGCCGCCCACCATGGGAGAGGGCCCGACTACTGGACCGAGAGCCTGACTTTCTCTCATGCCAGCCACTGAGACAAGCTTCCCAAAGCCTACCTTTGCACAGTGGGGGCCAGCACTGCTTTCTGTGCAGATGAACTCTCTGATTAACCAAGAGTAAGGACGTCTTTAGGGACTCAGGAATTCAACCTGATGTCATGGCCACTGAGGGTGAGAATCGTCTGTCGCAGGATCTGTAGCCTGACACCCTGAAGAGCTCAAGTTCTTGAGTGGGACCAGATACTCGGCAGGCTCCGGTGCCTTCTAAATTCATCCTTCTTAAAAACAGTTCTACCATCGTATTTTCCAAGAGTTCCGTCATCAGAGGACATTCTGAATCTTTGCAGAATAAATCCAAAATGCTACTGTTAAGTAAGGGAAAAAAAATGTCAGGCCTTGCATAATCCTTAACACTTCCACTAATGAACAGCAGATGGGGCTACAAAAATCACAGGATTAAAAGACATCTGGGGAAGAACCCTTTCACCTAAAACCGGTTCACTTGGAACCATTTCAAAATATAAATAGGGCTCTTCTTTGTGGCTTGAAATGTCAGTGAGCCTGTTTCATGCTGGAGCTGGAGCAGAATATCCCAGATATCCTCATGAATTAAAATTAATTTACTTTTTTTTAACATAGTGGGTCTTTAAATGACCCCTCTTTGTGTTCCTCTAAGCAGGTTACAATACACTTTGGTGGAAACGGAACACAAATGCACCGGATAGAGTAAAATTGGTCAAGTGATGTCTTGTTAAAAAGGGGCACAAACCAAAATGGGAAGTCACTTTGTCCCTCCTGACTCAGCAAGTCAAGAAAACACACCCTTAGATTGCCTCGTGGCAACGGGAGAGCCAGTCCTGAGCAGCGGCTGCGGCTAGGTGGTGCCCGCGGGGTTCCCCTTGTTCCAAGATGTTTTCTTAGCCACCCGTCGAGTCCGTCTGGGGAGAGAGATGAGCAAGGAGCAGATGGACAGATGCCACTTCTGGACAAACCCAGTCCGTGAGTGTGTTAATGAATTGGAAGCTGCCAGATATGGCTTTGCATTGGGTCCACTCTGAACCCAGAGAAAGGAGGAGTTCACTCCTGCCTCTGGCAAGGAGGAGACGTTCTGTCAAACGAAAGCTGCAGTTTTATGCATGTGATAGAGATTGGAGCAATTAACAAGTATAAGTTGTTTCAAAATAAGCTTAAATCTGCATTTTATGTGTGCAAGTTTCCAGCTGTAATGGGATTATGATGTCAGCAGAGGGAGAGAAGTCCGCAGCTGTGGCAGGCTAGGGAGGTAGCAGGCAGCTGTTAAAACAGAGAACTAATGGTGATTAATTCTTGTTATGTGTTTGAAGATTTCACAGAGAGTTCAAGCCCCAACGTTTCCCACCGGGAATGAGGTGCAGAAGAAGAATTTCTGTGAAAAGAGACTCCCAGGAGAGCATTCCATGCTTACTGCACGGCCTGGACTGTCTCCTTCACCCACCCCATCAGCTTATCCTCGAGGTTTTAATTCAATCACTGTTTTCACCAGCCCAGACCCTGGGGTGGCTGCTGGGCCACTCTTAGATAAGCTGGTACAGAGTGATTGCCTGCTCCGTTGCCTACTGGGGCTGAGACCCACTGGTCATCCCCAGCCCTTCCTGGGAAGTGTTGGATGCCATCAGTTCTGGGGAGATGAGTCATGCCATGCCCCAAGTCGGGTTCACTGGGCCCATTGCCTGGCAGGGAGCAGCTATGTGTGGGGAAACCAAGATCTCTAACAGCCCCTTCGAAAACTCTTTTGAAAAATCCATTTTAAATTTCACATCCAACCATGAGTATATCTGGAATCATGTACCAGGGTGGGAAGACATGCACACATTTCTGAGGTTTCATATCACTTGGACTTCTATAAAAGGTGGTCTGTTTCCCTGTAGCCTTGAATACAACATTGTATATTATATTCTAAAGGGGGGAAATTTAAAAAATATATATATGATGCCACAAAATTAATGTTATTTAAAAGGCAACTACAATAATGCTTAATGCAACAGAATAATTTTACAATAAACACCAAAATAAAAGAAAAATATCTTGCCAACTTTTATGAAAAGTATCTGGTCAAGCAGAAAAGATACAAAGTGAAGTCCAGAAGTAAGTAGCAGGGAGGAACACTGGGTGCTTTTCCTCTGGCAGCAATGAAGTAGCTAGAGGACACTGGAAAAGCTGGCTTCTTTATCTGTAAAATCTCTTCATCAACTCTTTCATGGAGGATACTTCCAGCTGTAACATTCTTTCACTTTAAAAAGAGAAGACTGATCTGGCAATAGTCTAACTGGATTCTGGACTCAGACACCACCAAGACCAAGCCAGACAGCTCCCCAGCAGCAACGGCAGGACTCGATATTCTTGCTGAAGCTTCTCAGGACCATTCTCTGCACTTGGTGGAAGTCAGTATTTTTTGAACGTGTACGTTGACCTAGTAAATGGGGAGGAGAAAGAAACACAATGCAGGCAGTGACTCAAACTGCAGGAGACAATGAGCAGAGGCTCCCCTTGGCATTTATTCAATTGAACTTGAAATCGTAGCTTGAAACGTTGAATGTTGGGACTCATGAGGTATTGTACATTGTATCTGTTCTCTAATAGGATACATCTATTTTTCTGCATGCACATTTCTATATAACAATGCATTCCTCCACACGGGTCAGAACTCAGATGGGCTGAAATATAAATGAGCAGAATAGTGACTTGCGCTGTTGGCCTTCTGGCTTTGACGTAAGTTCTAGGGCTTCAGGATAGAAACAAAGGGGCCTTGTTTCCTTCCTTCCTATCTCAGAGAAGAGCATGTTGCTCAGTCCTCCTCCTTCTTTTCTTCATTTAAAAAAAATACAGAGCTGGAACCAGAAAAAAAATGTTCAAAGCCTCCTAACAAGACTTACACTCTGCAGGGGCGGGGCCGGGCAGGAGGGGTGCAGGATTTCCTTGGGGCAGTCAAACCCTCATCCATCAGAGCTCCACAAAACCACAAGGTGTCGGGGCTCGGGGGGTCGGGTCTGCCTGGGTCCCCTGCAGAAATGTTTGGAGCTCAACTGATGTTCCTCAGGGCAGCACCTTGATAACATGATTATTAAAAGGGGCTGGCAGTTGTTTAAAAGGAAACGAGCGATGAGGAGAGGGTCATTTTTCCATCTTCTCCTCCACACTTCCCTCATGAAACCGAAGGGTGAACTTATGGGATCTGAGGATCATCCATCCCCAAGCAGTGAGTCTGGGGTGCACCTTTACTTGACCAAAGATAATCGGAGGGAAAAACAACCACCCCAGATGCACTTAACCTCCTGCTTAACTTGTTCCAGACCTGGTCTTTGGGGGCGGTGGTGATTTTTGGTGAGCAGATGTAGAAGACATCTTCCCAAGTCTTCTTAAAGACAACTTCCCACGGGGGCCCTGGGGTCCTGCGTCCAAGAGCTCACACAGCCCACACACACGGGCGCATGGGGCTTCCCTGGTGCACTGCAAGCTGGAGCATATGAGGTTTCCATTCAGCCCAGTGTCAGGACCCAGCAGAGAGGCGGTCACAGCTGCTGTGCTCCGCAAACTCTAACAGCCAAAGGTAGGGGGTCCCGGAGGGGTGCCAGGAACTGCCTGAGAGGTCAGAAGAAGGGGGAGGCTGTGGGACTGGAGGGGTGCGGAAGGAGGCTGTAATGGGATGGCAGGATGCCCGGGATTCATGGGGCATAAAATACAGGAAGCAGGCGAGGCTGGAGGAGCACAGAGAGACTGGGATGCACTACAGAGAGCAGCCCAGAAATGCAGGTCAGGTGGAATGGATTCGGCAACCACATACACTTTCCAGTCTGGTTTTAAAATGTCAACCAAAATCTAGCAACACATTTTAAATAATAAATTGCAAAATGCTGATTAGATCCTGAAGAAAATGTATCCTTGCAAAAGACAAGTATTTCCATATTTCCACACTTAGGCCATGAAAATCTATAAGTTAAAGCATGACTATGTTGACCAAAATGAAGATATTTCACAAAATCACGTGTAATGTGGTTAACAAAGACTGTTCAGATTTCTGACCTTCATAGAATATATGTATTTTTTTCTAAAACCAATTCTTTATAAGACAATTTTTTTCTAAAAATTCTGATTTTTTTACGTTTTATTCCAATTTCTATTCCCCTGTTTCAATGAAAATAAACTTCAGTCCTAACAGACATACAGCAGTATGCACTATTGGCTTATTCTGAACATGCCTGGGTTCTTCTGCTTGGTAGACCAGAGAGACTAAAATCCAAAGGCCAGTGAGCAAAGGACAGCCCTGGGAGGGACCTCAGCGGACATCCAGAGACCAGAGAACCTAAGAAGAACCAGGATAGGGTCCAGGCAGTGCGGTGCAGGAGGAAGAGTCCAGTGGGGGAGAGAAGAGTAGACAGAGCACAGAGGCGGAGAGGCAGGAGACAGCTCAAGGCATGAGAACGGCAGGCGTGCGGCCTTGGACCTGGTGCCTTTTGCCAAAGCCCCCGTCCTACATCAGGAAGCTAGCAAGGGACCTGTCCAAAAGCCGCCACCCTGTTCTTTTTATTCTTGTTTCCATTCACACTTGTCACCTTCTAACAAACCATATGCTTCCCTCATTTATCACATTCACTCTATTTTTTGCCATCCTACTCCCCTAGAAGGTGAGCGTGCTGAGGACAGGAATTATTTTGTTCCTTGATAGATCACTAGAGCATTTAGGACAGTGCCTAGTAAAAGGGGACGCTCGACAAACAGAACAATTAAATGCCAAGCAATAGATGAAGTAGAACACATGGTCCCCTGAAACTTCTAAAATATCACACTGTTTTCATTTCACAGGGAAAAGAGAACATGAACTTGAGAGAGATCAGAAATGGTTATATTCATTCAGAAACATCAAGAGATGACTCGAGATAACTTTGGAAATTTGAAGCGGTCAAATTTACGGCATGCCACCAGCAAGTGCATTTTGGGACCAAGGGAATTAGGAAACAAATTCCACAAACCACTGGCAGTTATTTTTAGCGAGGTAGTAGGAAATGAGAGCCTAGAGGAGAAATGGCAAGAACGGGTGTGAGAGTGATTTTTAACTCGAAAAGAAGATTGATCCGGATTTTTACCATCTGGGAGCTAACCTGAATCCCTAGGAAAATAAGTCTCCCTCAAGCCATGGGAAAATTAAAGAGACACAGCCATCCACGCTCATTAATAGTCCCATGATGCTGCGGGAAGGCTTCACTCTTTTCCCGGTTTCTTGGCTGGTTGTAGGCACTGGTCTCGTAAAGAAATATATAAAATATATTTACATTGTTTATGAACATGCCTTGGTTGCAATTAAACAATTGATGGAGGTTAATCCCATTTGATTTGTATGAAAAATGGTTGCGCAGAGCCTGAAAATATATCTGAGTGATGACAAATTGGATTTACTGATTTGGGGAGATAGCCTGTAGGGATGGGAACAGATGAAAAATACATGGACAGTTGCGATATGGAAGTAGGTAAATGATTTAAAGCAGCTTTGGAAGTAGTTTGTTAAAAGTGAGTTGCCACAAGAATTTCCCACCCCTGCTGTCAGGTACACAGTCTGAGCAAGCAGGTGCTTCACCTCCCCCATCCTGCTGCACCTCGAGACCTTTTCCCATTCCTGCTCCCAGCCGCCTTTACTTGTCCTAGACATTGGAACTGTGTGCTACCTGGTTGCTAAGGATTTCCACTCTGGCTCTGCTACCTGTGCCCAAGCAGGCGGGACCAGGAGAGCTCCTACGGATTAGTGCTGTCTTCGGCTACCTGAAAGCATGGCACTTCAGAGACAGGCAAGCTCTTA
Organism: Phataginus tricuspis; assembly: GCA_029783875.1. Lineage (NCBI taxonomy): Eukaryota > Metazoa > Chordata > Mammalia > Pholidota > Manidae > Phataginus > Phataginus tricuspis. Next base: position 3,951,408 of record JAQQAC010022981.1, read on the forward strand.
GCATTCAGGCAGTGACCCAACCCCTCAATGTACAGATGAGAATAACGTCCCAGACACAGAGCAAGAGCACACCGCAGGCCCCGACTCATGACTGATGGTGACAAAGCCTAATCGTGCTTTCCCCGACCACCAGCTGCTGCCCTCTGCACTCTGCATGCCTTGTTCCTTCAAAGAAAACAGGCCCTTCTGACCCAATCCAGTCCTCTCACTGGTATCAGAAGAACAGGTCCTCATCTATCATTTATTTTTAGCCCACCTTGGAAAGCTTCCAGTTGCCAAAGGCATAGAGGTGACCTGCTATTTTGTTCCTATTGTTACAAAACATTTTGAGAAAAGAAAAGGCAGAAAAAAAGCATTCCATGAGCCCATAGGTAATCTCTATGAACAGTACATCTTTCCACACATTTCAGTTATCTACTGGTTGAGAGATGATAGATAGATAGATAGATAGATAGATGATAGATAGATAGATAGATAGATAGATAAGTAGATATACATAGATGATTGATAGATGGATATGCATAGATGATGATGATAGATAGATATAGATAAATAGATAGCTAGATAGATGATAGATAGATATAGATAGATAAATAGAGATAGAGATAGATAGATAGATAGATAGATAGATAGATAGATAGATAGATGATAGATAGAGATAGACAGGTAGGTAGATAGATAGATATAGATAGATGATAGGTAGATAGATAGATAGATAGATAGGTAGATAGACAGAGATAGATAGACAGGTAGGTAGATAGATGATAGATATAGATAGATAGAGATAGATAGATAGATAGATAGATAGATAGATAGATAGATAGATAGATAGATAGAGATAGATAGATAGATAGATAGATAGATGATAGATAGATAGATAGATAGATAGATAGATAGATAGATAGATGATAGATAGATGATAGATAGATAGCTAGATAGAGATAGACAGGTAGGTAGATAGATGATAGATATAGAAAGATAAATAGATATAGATAGATAGAGATAGATAGAGATAGAGATAGATATAGATAGATAGATAGATAGATAGAGGTGATAGATAGATATAGATAGATAGATAGATAGATAGATAGATAGATAGATAGATAGATAGATAGATATAGATAGATGATAGGTAGATAGATAGATAGATAGATAGATAGATAGATAGATAGATAGATAGAGGTGATAGATAGATAGACAGATAGATAGATAGATAGATAGATGATAGGTAGATAGATAGATATAGACAGAAAGATGGACAGAGATATTGTCTGAAGATGCATAGGCCAAGGCAGCAGACTGTCTCAGGCTGGCACTGGGACTCTCACCCCATGTGTACAGGTGACCTGGTATGGGGAGGTGGGTCTCCAGAGAGATGATAAGGCATATCTGAGAACTTGAATCAGGGAAGAAATACAGACAGACAAATGGACCCAGAGAGCACTATCTGTGAGATGGATTTAGGATGAAAAACAAAAAAATTAAAAAATCTGTTTCGCTGGGAGGAAAAACAGTTAAAATAATCATTTGACAATTATTTAAAATGAAAATGTCACATCTTTTCTGCAGAAATAAAAAGGAACCTGAGCTGGAGAATTAGCCAGACTTTTCTCTCTTTGGACAATTAGGGATCCTTTGGAGTCACTCTTTTCAATTCGTGGCAAAGAAGAGGAAGCAGTGAAGATCTCCTGAACCCCAGGTGTGCCCTCGCATGGCAGGATGACAGATCAGACCAAGCGGGGAAGAGGGAGAAAAGAAGCCCTCTTGGAAACTGGCCTCACCCTCACCGCATTCACTCCTTCACTGTCTTTCTCATTCATTCATTCACTCAGTTATTCATGCATCTTCCTTTTTTCAAACTCTCTCTTAGAAGCCCCCCAGCTGCCCCTCCCTGTACGCACACCATCGTAGGCTCAGTGCCCAGCACCCAGAGACGCTCAGGCAGAATGTAGAGCGGAATGTAAGTCCTGTGTGAAGTGCACCGTCTGCAAGGCCAGGCAACAAGTAAACAGGAGGCTGCCCTGAAGGGTTTTAAGGACAAGTAGAGCAGGATGTGGGGTGTGCAGGGCAGAGCCCCTCCCCAGACTCAGGGCAGGAAAGCCTGCAGGATGCGGACCATGAGTGCAGAACTGAAGCTGGGGTTGGGCAGAGGGGTTTGGAGGAAGCCCCGCAGAGGTACAACCGCAGGAAACAATTTTGCAGACAAGAACAGACCCCAAAGGTTGATGAAGAGAGCAGAGGGGCTAAATCCTGGGCAGGGGTGATGGCAGTGGCAGGGCAACAGGGTGCCAACCTGGGACCGCGGATGGAAGCCTTAGACCTTGGGGAGCTATGGTGACTGCGTCTGGGAGGCCCACAGTTGGAAGGGACAAACCTCAAAGCTGGAGCCAGTGCAGGAAGGCCAGAGTCTTGTAGCAGAGCCAGCACCTTTGGGAGAGAGAGCCGCCCCCTTGGATGGTGTGACAGCCAAGGAGACCTGAGGGGAACCATCCCATGAGATGCCTCAAAGGCAGAAAGGAGGCCTGAGCACCCCAGGGTGTCCCACACTCTCACTGACCTTGGCCATTCCGGGCTCCCCACTCCGGGAAAATTTCCCTTCTCTGAGCTCCTGTTTCCTCATCTTCACACTGACAGAGGAGTTCTGAAGGCCTTCCTCAGCCCGCACGTGCTGGGATGGAGGATGTTTCTCTGTTGGAAGCACGCCGCCTGCACGCACAAGAGAAGTAGAGGCCGCAGCTGGGAACAGCTTTGACAGAACGTGCGCAGCACGACCAGAGGGCCCATCATGGGGAGGGGCTGGGCCCTCAGGAGGCAAGGCTGCGGAGACGCCCACCCTGCAGGGTCTGATGGGGCCACCACCACTCACGGTGGCGAGCCCCTGGCACGGAGGGTGGCTGCTGCAGAGACGCCTCTGGTGGGCGACTCTAATGACACCGAGGGTTTGCAGGCTAAAAATTAGTTTACAGAGACAACGGCTCCAGAGAAGGCTGGTGTCCACAGTAGGTCACCCAGAGGATGGGCTGCTGGCCAACTCTCAGAGACAACTTGGGTAATTGAAGCTCTGACTGGTCAGCGGCGGGGACACTGGGCATGCACACCTGGGTGGTCTTTAAACCGTGACTTAAAGTCACCACTGTACACAGGCTGGGGTGTGTATTTGCTGTGACTTGGCTTAGTTAGAGGAAATGGAAGAGAGAGGCCCCTGGCTTCCTGTAGACACTCTGCTTGGCTGGGTGAAGGCCCGGGAGGTGTGGGGGGTGGCCAGGGGTGATTTTGGGGCCACAGGGGAGGAGGGATGGAGGTTGGCTTAGTGTGCTCTGGAGGTCCACCCTCTAGTTGGCTGATAAACAAAAACCAAAGAAAAGAGGACAGAGGAGAGACTATGTTCAAGCCAGAGAAACCTTGAACAAGAACATCCCTCCTGTAATTTAGAGTCCAGGGACTCAGGTGTGAGAGCTTAGTGCGTTGCTCAGTTCTCCGGTCATTTTCACCTGTCCCCAAGGGAACCTCAGTCTCTGTGGCCAGGTGCCCACCCTGCATGTTCCTGCCCACAGCTGGAGGAAAGCCACCCCCTGCCCTCATTTTAGAATGTTTTGCTTGGTCAAATGACCATTAAAAAAATAATGAACTTTCATTCAACTCACATGAAGCCTCTGTGAAAGCAACCGTGTGGAGAAATTCCTAGAAAATAAAGCTTGCGACATGACGATCTGGGTTCAGCTTGCTCCTTCCATTTTATGTCAAGGGCAGAATCTGCGGTGCCACACAGGTTCTCAGCACCAGACAGAAGCCTGCTCTGGAAGTGCACGGAGGAGCTCTTGACAATCCATGTGCTCACCCTATTTGGGCCCAGTCTACACCTTGGATTCCCGGGCCATGCAAACACCCAGACAGAGACACGAGGACACCAGCATGGGCGCTGTATCTCCCAGGCCAGACAGTGAGCTCCTGGAGGCCGAGAAAGACACCAGAGATGGCCCAGCAGGTCTGGACGGAGTCAAGGCCGCCGACCTCTCACCCAAGGCGGACCTCAGCTCCCCATCTCGCACTCTGGTTTGCATCATTTTCAAATATCAAAAGCAGCCATGAGCTGCCTTGGAGGGAAGGGAGAGAACATTCCGCCTCCTCGACACTCCCCAGATGGCTCCAGCCACTCCAGTTCTCTCTCTCGTGACTTTTTTAACCAAAACGAAATCATCCTGTCTGGGGCTGCCTTGCCTGGGTTGTGTTATTGTTCATATTCTCCTTGAGAGAGAAGTGTGAGGCAGCTAAAAGCATTCCTTTGGAGATGCTATCTAATCAGCCAGGGATTTCCAGAGACCCTGGAGCAGAAGAGGGCGTGTGTGTGTGTGTGTGTGTGTGTGTGTGTGTTCGTGCACGCACACAAGTGCATGCACCCTCCTGAGTGGGCTTTCGTCCCCAGCCCCTCCTTGGCATGGGCTTGTCAGGTAAGCAGTGAAATTTCCTCCATTTGGTAATGTGGCTTTATGGGCATCAGTCCTGAATGCATGACCGTGTTGCATTTTTAATGATGATGATGTTAAATGGACTTAATGGGTGACACTCTTCCCATTCACAGGGCATTTTTATAACATTTATTGAAAAAGGCCAAAGTTTATTTTACAATCAGTAACAAATAGGAGCACAAAAATGCAGCCATTGGCACAATGGCCCTAACACATTCGTTTTGTCCACAAACTGCATATTATTTTAGCTTGATAAGTGACAGGAAAAACAAAATTGAAGTCCTATACAGCACTGGATCGTCTTACTTAATAACAACAGATGCTCTGAGCAGCGGCATTTTGAAAAGAGCTCTGTCTGCTGCTGGTTATGGAGTGGCAGACATTTGGCACCCTCTCCCATCACACCATTTGAAAACCGTAGAGTCACATAAATGGCCAATGAGAGGTAGGAAAATTTAGCTCCTGTCTGCACAGTACGAGTCATTTCATTCCAGTGATGCAAAACAGCAGAGCTGCCTTTCAAAAGAAAAGTCTGTAAAACTTGCCAGACGACATCGTCTTTAGAGGGAACACACACCCAGCACCACCACCCATTGGTGAAAAACAGACTTAATAAAGCAGTTTTAATAAAGAAATGCTATTTTCCCACCTCGTGTTGTATCACGCCTTGAACATTATTAAAAGGGAGTAGATATACATCCAAGGGCTGAGTGAGGCTGGGCCAGCCCCCGAGGAAATGCCTTCTCCCCAACACAGCCAGAGCTCAGACATTGACAGGGGGAAGAGGGCATGGGGCAGGGGTGGCAGGGGATGGTCAAGGCACAGCTGTGTTTGCACCCAAAGCCCCCGGATGATTTTACTGTCCCTGCGGCTCAAGGAGCTCAGCTCCCACCCAGACCCCTAGGAAGGGGTTCGTGTGGCCTAATGACTGATCCCAGACGTCAGTTCAAGATCTGGGATCCGCCTGCAAGATCAATGCTTTTAGTAAAGATGCTCAAGCGTCCCCCAATGCTCTCTTCCTCCGTGCCCATGGGCGTGTGGTGCATGAGCCAACGGGAAGGTCTAAACCCCGCAACCCCAATATTCCCCTTGCCGTCTGCTTCCAAATGAAAGGCCCTGCTCCTGCGGGTGACCTCCCAGCCAGCTGGGCCTGTCTTGCTCAATTGTGGGTAGAGAACATACTGCCCATGTTAAGATAAATTCTGTCCATTTCTCAAGGAAAAATGGAGAGGAGGCACGATTATTTAGGCCATCCACGCTCAAAATTGCTGGAACTCCAGCTGCTTACATATGGAGGCAACAGATCAGAACAAGCCCCCCGGGCCCTTTGACCTGCCCCTGTGCGCCCCGGCCCAGCCCACAGGCCCCCCCTTGCCCCTCCCCTTCTCTTTGCATCTGCAAGGGGGCTGCACGGCCTGTCAGCAGCAGAGCCTCGGGGCTGCAGGGCCTCACGGGGTGTTCGCGATGCTTTGCACAGAACAGAAAGAAGCCAGAATCAAAATCCTGAAGGAAAGTAGTTTAGCTTTGGACAAAGGAAGGGAATGGTCCTGCCAAATATCACATAAAAAGGCTACTTGGAGACTGAAGTGGCTTTAGATTGATTTCAATTATTGAAGGGCCTTGGACAGGGTCCTATGTGTGGGGTGTGGCAGTCAGGATTTCCAGTGAGAACCAAAGACCTCATGGCCTTCACGGCCAGTGCAGGAGGAGCCTGGTCCTGCAAGGCCCGGTCACCTGGTCCAGAGCTCGTGGTGATGTGTGTGAGGCTCTCAACAGTGTCACAGTTTTGGCCCCTGAATGATGGGAAACTGCAAATACTGTCAGGCCCCTCGCTGCGGTCTTGTTCTCAGAGCCCGTGTCCAAAGAGAAAACACTCAGATAGTTGAGCAAGGTTCGCTCACTGTGCAACCACCTTCCTTGAATGGGGTCCAGGGCCCCCCTTCCTCGGGTGAGTGCCAGCCAGAGAAGCAGGGTCCATCCCCAGGTGCACTGGCACCTCCCTCCTGCAGTGGGCCCACTGGCACAGCGCAGACCCAGAGCCTGTCGGGGACAAGGGGCCCCTGCACAGCCCAGTGAGCGTGGAAGAATGTGTCCTCCTCTTCCTATGTCACATACGGATCTCTGCCATTCAACAGAGCATCTCGGTTGACATCTGACAGTGAATCTGAGAAAAGAGAGTGCAGCCAAAACTTGGGGCGATAGCCACATGTTTCTTTCGAGTGTCATTGAACATAAACCTTCCTGGCTAAGAGCTGATTGGATGGGTTCTATTTCAGCCCAGAGTGATTTTTTAAATGACTAATTTATAAAATCTTTGGAAATAAGAGTTTCTAATGGAAGCGCTTACACAACCATAACTCTGGCGTTGCAAATGGCACCATTGTCGTTAAGGGCGCGTTGCTGTTTGTTTTATGCTAATCTGCCTTCAATGTGACAGACTGTCACCTGCACGGGGGGTACCGTTCAGCACTATATTAGCCCATATGGCACAAGCTAAATTGTATTGAAGCTATGGGCTAATTATGGATGAGTTAATAAAGCCAGGCAGAGTGAGCCTGGCCATCCCCCCCAACCCAGGCCTCAGAGGATCCCCCCCACTCCCCAAAGTGAATTATCCCTGTTTGAGCTTTTCAATGCTTCACAGTTTGGTCTCTGAGAACAAATACATAACTCCATTGTAAACATACTTTCGTCCTTCCCATATTCCCACGATTTTGGTGATAGACTTGAAAACAACTTTGGAGATGCTTGGCACCTTCCCAAAAGCCTGACCTCAGGAACAGTTTAGATTTCGGCATAAAAGGAGTGACTGACTGCAACCGGGGAGCAGACTCACAAGTTACTTAAGTTACTTGGGTTTTGATCAAGAAAAATCGAGTATGTTTTACACATTAAGGCTGTAGGTAAGTCCTCTAAGCATAGGTGCTTTGGAGCCATTAATTATAGTTTAGAAGTGGCAAGCATGCTCGCATTGCGGTCACACGTCCATCAGGTTTTTAATCAGAACACACAAACATTTAATTTAGATGGAATTAATTATCTAGTTTGAAAACATTTCCTTTAAAGCCTATTTTGGTTTTCTGGCAGGCGCCTCCTGAGTCCTTCACCCAAGAACTGGCAGGCTGTCGCTTCCTACGGGGGGAAAGCCACCTGTCATCTGCCGCTGCCCCCAGCTCCACCCCTGCCATCGGCAAGGGGCGCAGATTTCTTCCGAGCCGGGAGGCTGAGCCCTGCAGGCCTGTCCTCGGAGACCCACTCCAATGCCGCTCTGTTAATCAACTGGCACTGGGAACCTGGGACACATTTGGCTTCTCCCTCCCAAATCGAGCCCAGGCTGCGTGTGATATGCCAGCCTGGGGAGTCGGATTTCCTGGGTGACACCCTCAGCCTCTCCCTGCGTAGTCTTTAGATGTCTCAATTAACTGGGATACTGACTCGCAAAACATGACAATCTGCCACTTTCCTAATATTTGCAAATAACTGCACTTTGCATCCCCTGGAAAGTTCAGACTATGAGACGCTAAGCCAGTGAGCCTCTCACTACATGTCCACACCTGAAATGAATATTTTGAGCACCAGCAATTCCCTGTCTCTCTGATATTTTTAATAAAATACAACATTTATTTTCATTCTCTTTCTGTACTCTCAGTTAGGTCATTAATATCTAAACCAAAAAAAAAAAATTAAAAACCCATAAAGGCCTGGAATAAAAGAAGAAGGAAAAGGCAAGCAGGTGGTCGGGTTTGCACCCGAGGGGGGGGCAGGGGCGTGGGCCCCCCCTCTCCCTGAGCAAGGGGCCCCCGGCAGTCTAGCTCCCCTCCCCGGACCCACCCGCCCCCATCTCTTAAAAGGGGACGGGGCAGGGCCCACTTCATAAGTTTTAGGAAGCACAGTCAGGTGGCACCTGATATGAAGCTGCTAGTACAGTTTCTGGGACATAGTAAGTCACAGAAATGAGAAAACTAGAGGGACACACAGAATCACAGTCACTGGGCAGGTGACCTGGGGACAGCAAAACAACACAAACCTTGACTCCACAGAATCGGAGACAAAGAGCTGCACCGGAACAGAAACATCAGTGCCCCTGAAGTCGCTCAGCCCCTGGCCAGCCACCGCCAGGCCCAAGCAGGAGCCGGGGGAGCTGTCCTGTTCCGCTCAGGGCCAGGATGGGAGCTTTTTCTGCCCAAAGGGGAGGCCTACTGACGTGCTCTTGCCTGTACGAGCCAAGCTCTGATACGGGGGTATAAATAACAAAGGATTTACTAGAGGCATTCATCCTTAGGCAGTTGTGGGGCTAGATACTCAGTAGAAGCACCGCTGACATTTCTGCATCTAGTGCTGGAGCTGGAAGGCCCAGGGCCAGCAGTCGGAAGGGTGGATGGCCTGCCCGGGGAAGGCCAGGCGGCAGGGCTATGCGGCCAAGCTGGAACTCACTGGGGCTGGGTGTTCTTTCCTCCTGGCTCCAGCTCTGCCCCCAGGAGTGACCTGGAGGAGAAGCAGGCAGACTCACACAGCCCCCCTGCCCCAGGCCCAGGTGGGGAAGCAGAGCACAAGGCCTTGCAGGAGGTAGAGGAGGCCTGGGCCACACTGAGAAGTGACCCCTGGCTCCCCCATCACTGGCAGCTCCGACCACCCAGAGCCTCTCCGTGGCCACACTGCCCCAAACTCTGCAGGGGAGGGAGGTCTGGATCGACTCCTACACACCCATCACACGCCAGCCGGGACGAGGGAGCCAGACCACGGCTGCATTTAATTTGACCACTGAAACTCTCCGGTTACATGAAAGCAAATATATGAGAGTCAGATGTGTCCATGTTGAGCGCTGCCTCTGAGTCAAACACCTCCGTGGCCCGTGGTGCCGGCCCTCAGAACTGCCGTCCGCTTGGGGCAGCGGGGCTTCCGAGGGAGAGCGCAGGCCTTGCCGGCCAGAAGAGCGTCACGAGGGGGAGTCTTCCCAAAGAGAAGAGAGAAATTCCAAGTCTCTACTTTCTGGAGAAAGCACCTGTAACCTCCCTCCCCGATGGCCCTGGAGGCCCTGGAGGTGTTAGTTTTGCAAGTTGTTTAGAGAAGATTGAAGGCTGTGTTCTTGGACTGGACCCCAGATAAAAGGAAACCAAGCGATTCCTCCTTCCCTCTCCCAGATATCCAGAGAAGCTGAGCAAAACTCAGTTTTTGCTTCATAAAATAGCCACACGCCCACCTGCCCAGGGAGGCAGTGGACACACTGCTGCTTGGCCCGAACCTTCCATCATGCTCAGCTGGTGCTGACCCGCGAGAGGACCGGTATTTTAAATACAGAGGCCACCTGCCAGAAATCTCAGCTCGGCCCAAGACTTGTAAAAAATAGACATACAGAGGGTGGAAGAGGCAGGGCCAGGCAGCAGTGCTCTGAGGGGAACCTGCCGGTGGGCGCAGGCACGTGATGGAAGACAGGCCACACAGCAGGAGGAGGGGACCAGCTTTGCGGCCCAGCAAGATGAGCAGAGACCCAGGTCGCCGTGGGCCCTGCGACCTGAAAACACGCCAGTCACTCCCATAACAAATGCTTGGCCGCCTCTAGTTTGCCACGCAGCCCGCCACCATCACAGAAAACCTCAGCAAAGGTGGTGCCAGGACCTCCAGCACCCTGGCCCTGTGGAGGGACAGAAGGCCAATCTCTGCCCTGCCGGCCACACCCTCATGAGGACACCGATCAGCAGTCAGCTTGGTGTGGCTGCAGGTAACTTTGTAAAAAAATAACAGCTGACACTTCCATTGTCCTTCCTGAGTAGCCACTCACCCAGCCTTTCCCACATACTATTCATTTTACTCCCCGGAGGTAGGAACTCTAATAATCCCTCGTGAGGACACAGAGACATGAGAGTTAGATGACTTGTCCAGGGTGCACAGCCAGAACATGGCAACCCAGATTCCGACCCAGGCAGCCTGACTTCAGAGCCCCTGCTTTTAGCCACGATTACCAGCGCGGGAGCTCTGCCAGCTGGCAAGGGGCAACTGGGCACATTGCTTTCCAAGACCCCATTTTCTCAAGGGCAGAATGGCCTTGATGCTCTCCAGGGCACTGGGAGTGTGCAAGGGTCACTCCACAAAGGTGGCAGAGCCCACCGAGCTCCACGGCCGTCATTCCAAGGTGACAGAGACCCACCAGACCTGCCCAGCTGAGGGTCTGGGTCCTCCTGGGGCACAAGAGGATTTTGTCATGCGCCTGAGACATGAGATTCCCTGTCCACATTTGGCCTCTGAGATTCTATACTGCGGTCCTATACTGTGTCCTCTACCCAGAACACCTTCTTGGAGTAGGAGAATCACTGGCCCAAACTGGCACATCTCTTTTAAGTGAGAGGCTCTCGTGCATTTATCCCGCCGGGCTGCCAGCCAGGCAGCCAAGGTAGTGTAACTTCCTTCAGAGACCCTTGTCCATGTAGATAAGTGTTTCCGCTGGCTACTTCTGCCTGCTTATCCTGCTCCTCCCCTTCTGTGCAAAGACATCTGAAGACTGGACCATTTAACAGCACACTGGGTTTGCAATACAAATTATTGATTGTCTTGTTTTTAGACCATTTTCTCACACAGCTTCCCATTGTGAGTTGAGAATGGCACCCCACTAGTAAAGTGCACCCTTTTCTCAAGTTCAACCACCAAACACTTCTGTGTTACAAGACTTATAGGATGTTCTTATCTTTATTTTATTTCTTCCTAGAGATGCTGCTGCGAGTCAGGGACTGGAGTATATGAATAGCTTTGTTTGTTGATGCTTTTCTACAATGCACTGAGGTGTACAAGCTACACTGAGACTTCAGCACTTCTAACATACAAGGTGGACTTTACCTATTATGAAATAGGGGTCTGGAATGGGAGAAATCATGCTTGCTTTTACCTATTATGAAAGTGGTTCTTGTGGCCTGACGGCTAGCAATTGACAGAGGATGAATGTGTGGCTGGGTTTGAAAATTCTCACCAACATCTTTTAATGTCCTGAGTTGAGACAGAGAATTTCCCAGAGGGCTCATCAGTGACAACAGATTGATTTATATTTGTAATTGTAAAGGTAAAAAGGAGGGCAAACATTAACTCTGGGCCTGGCACCGGGGCAGCTGAGGACGGAGGGTGTATGCGGTGGTGGCGGGAGAGGGGGACACAGGCAGTGATGGGGTTGAGGGATGAAAGCTGCAGTTATATTTTGCCAAGCATTTGGAAGTTTACAAATATCCAGATGTTTTGAGTCATAAAGTTAGCTTAATGCCCCACAGCCAGACTGATGTTGGCCATTGTGTCCAGAAGTTGGGGGTCCTGCAGCCCCAGCCAGAGCTCGAAGTGCTGAGACGAATGTATCTGTGTGGGATTCCTAGGTAAGCTGGCTAATTTAATTTTACCATGAATTGCTATCATACCAGAAACATTACAGCTGGTGTTTTGCAAAGAAAAATAACATTTTAAAATATATTGGCTTCCCTAAGATGGCATGTTGATCAAATCCCTTCAAATGTTTCACAACCTACTAATTAGATTAAGCCATTTTAATGACTCAGGCATATAAAGTGCCTTACCTTACCTCTTGCCCCTCTACCAATGCATACATAGACAGAGAATTAGGTGGGATGATTTTAAGGCTAGACCCATATAAGCTGGGAGATTCAAATTAAGGTTTAATTAACCTGCTTAGTAGAAGAATCTCTGAACAGCGGGGGGTGTTACACACCGTTACGTATGCTCTGTAATAACCAGGCACAACAGGCTTCCCCACAACCATTATGTGTACTGGGATATCTGCCTTGGCCTGTGCGCTTGATCGAACGCCTGGAGCTGGTCAATTCCAGAAGAAAAATATTTGGAGATATACTCACAGATCATCCTTAGGCTATATGTACATACAGAGAATGGTCTAGGAAAAGAAAGGTGCATTCAGTCAAGCTACCTGTGATGTTGTAAACAGCCAGTTGGATCCATCAAACGACTGACTGGTAAATACATGCGTTATTGATGGCCGGCTCAGACCTTGTCCTACAGAACAGCCCGTGGTGATGGGAGTGGCACTGAACCTGTAACCTGTACTTTTGTTCCAGTTTAACCAGTTGAGCACTCACGGGCTAAGCCAGATCACTTGCTTTTATCTCTAGGCTAGATCAAATATCTGATTGGGTTCAGTCTCTGATGTCCATGTGGGTGAGCATATTTCCACCTTTATGGAGCAGGACACGTTGGGGGGGATTTATACCACAAACTACTTGACTGTTCCTTTCTTTTCTTGGCCTAATTCCATGTAAATATGAATGCCAAGAGTTTGGGACCAATTGATAGTAAAGATAATTTCCTCTTTTGCTTCCAACATCTAGCTTTCCTCAGCTAAATGGTCCATTTTTAGATGCTATATTTTACAAGGAAACCATGGGAAGATGGACGTGTCCTCTAAACCACGGCTTTGTGTGTGAGTGGCTTGACTAGGATAAGTGAATTCCTCATACAGTTAGATGAGTGAAAAATGGAAACAGGAAAGACTGGCCCATTAACTGGATTACAGTCTCCTTCCTAGGACCGTGGAAAAGCTTGTGGGGAGAATCTCCACTGTGCAGCAGCTCCCGTCCCAAACTGTGTCCTACCACAGTGCCTCCCTCCACCTCACCATTCCCCAAATCTAACATGCTAGATTCTCCCTGCAAAGGATGGCAGGTTCTCCAATGCAAAAAGAAATCCTGTAGAAGAGGGAGTGACTGTGGACAGTGATCAAGACCGAGCTTAGACATGCCACAGTTTCCTGGATCTGTACAGGCCACACAACTTAGCAAGGCCTCTGGCATTCCAGCCTCTTGGTGGGGAGGCAACTCTGTGTGCCTTAGGTCAGCCAAATAGTCATTGGTTCTTCTGCTCGGCCCTAAAGAAGCAGCAAGACGCATAGATGGCTGGCTTCTTGGGATGAATCATCCCAGGATTACATTGTGAGTACTGACATAGTAAATATATCAATACTCATATCTGTTCATGGAGCAGAAAATTTCCAAACAAATGAAATTATGTAGTGTGTAATTGCTTTTATATGAACCATAGTTTTGAGAAGCCAAGTAAACCTAGTTGATGAGATAAAGTCTTTATAGAAGAATTCCAGCCGGTGAAATGGGATAGATACGGCTAGAATGACTCATCACCAGTTTGCAAACCCCAAGGAAAGCGCTGCTTCAGGACATGATCATCCGTTCATGAAACCTGCAGGTGAGAGGTAGACGGGCAGCTATGCAATGGGGGTAACAATGCTGCCCTATGAACCCTGATCAAATTTAACATCATTAAAAGGTGGCAACTAGACAATATGGGCCTCATAATGGTACGGGTAGTGTTTGAGGATCTTTGTCCAAACCACTGTACCTCGGTGTAATGAGATCAAGCCCCTGTCTGCCCCAGGGTTCCCAGCCTTGGTCAGAGCCTGCCCTTTAACAATGAGTTGCCCTAGATACATCCATTGGAGGACAACAATACTTCAAGGTCTGTTCAATTACCAACTTAATGTTAAAGCAGCATAATGGAAACTCCTTTCTATAGCCCATTAGCCTCAATTCTAAGCCTTAAAAAATATTGGAAAGAAGGAGAAACTTGCCAAAATAATGAGTGTTTTAAAGGAACTAGAACAAATGTTTTCCAAGTATACAAACTATTCATGAGCTATGAAATTAATTAAGAGGTTCATGATCAGCATTTTAAAACAACAAGGTAGAAGAGAAAAGAATCAAAATGCATTTCATATAAATATTGTCTTCTCAAATCTTTGTTCCAGCTATGTGTGCATGAGCGCTGGGTCATGATGGGGAATGCACTTCTTATTCTGGCTTGCCCTGCACATGTCTGATAAACCTGGTTCCAGAAATAAGCACGATTTTGTGGACATTCCTTTTGCAGAATTTACTCTTTTACGTTTATATCGACATATCATGCTTATTCATTATTAAATGTCATTTCCAAAGACTGTAAGGTTTGAATAAGTTTAGGGAAAATATATAACACAAAATTGGATTTCCCTGAAATTATGGTCACCTGTTTTGGTTTGGACATCTGGGATGAATTACTGTCCCTGTCAGATGTAATTGAGAGAAACAAGAAAATTTAGTGCCATACCAAGCACGAAAGCAGAGTTTAAAATACTTGGCATTTCTTCAGCTAACACTAGGCAACGAGGCAGCCCACCCGCCCTACAACACTGCAAGAAAACATGGCTAAACAACGGGCTCAAATGGTACCCCGGAGAAGTGCTCCAGGAGGGAAGCGGATAAGCTCGACATGGATGCGGGAGCACTTTCTGTGGTTAGCTCTTGGATGTGATGTCAGCACGCATTTTTCTGACCTGGAGCTTTCTGCCATAGCTCCCGGCTTCCTGTTGTTTTCTACCTTGCCAACTTCAGCCACGGTCAGGACCTTCTTAGCTGGCTGTCCTGGGAGAGTCACCCCACAGGGGAGCTGTTATTTTGGTGTCTGAACCTTCTCACTCACGGCTCATGCAGAATGGGAAGACTGGGGCTTCTTCCAGGGGCCAACCTCAGAGGCTGCAGCATTTCAGCTACTGGGCAATGGAGCCTGGGAAAGCTATGACCAGGGGGAGCCGGAGGACCGAGAGCCTGGAACACACTCTGCCCCCAGGTGCCACTCCCAGCCTGAGGACAAAGAAGGAGGTGGCCTAGGCACAGCTGCCGTGAGACCCACCCTGCCAGCCCACATCCTGAAGGCTCCTACATTGCACACTTCCCAGCCCTTGCTTTTTATGCCACTCCTGAAGTGTCATTCCCGAGGAGTCTCTTGAGTTCCCGAGGAATCCTGCTCGGCCTTCACACGGCTTCCCATAGACTCCTGTTTTTAAGCTTTATTTTTTTAACCATGTATGGGTTGAGTAGTGTCCCCTAAAACTGCATCCACCAGGAATGGGTGATGTGACCTTATTTGGAGATAGGGTCTCTGCAGAATCCAGTTAAGGTGAGGCCCTTCTAGAGTAGGGTGAGCCCTAAATCCAGTACGAATGGTATCATTACATGGAGAGGGAGATCTGTGTGCAGAGACACACACAGAGACAATTCCACATGAAGACGGAGGAGAGCCGGGAGTGGGGCAGCCACAAGCCAAGGGACACCAAAGGATGCTAGCCGTCACCAGAAGCCAGGGCAAGGCAAGGAACATCCTCCCCTAGAGCCTTCAGAGGGACTTGTTTTTCAGACCTCTGGCCTCCAGGCTATGAGAGTATAAATCCTGTCCCCTTAAGCCAGTTTGTATTACCAGTTTGTGGTAACTTGTTGAGGCTGCCCTAGGAAATTAATACAACCCATGGAATAATTCTGGATTTTGAAAGGTAAGGTCAGTAAAGTTCCCTACTGAGTGTACAATTAGCCCTTGCCCAAAAGACACATAGCTGCTATTGTCCCTAGATCGGGCACATGGCACCCTCCTGTGGGCCTTTAGGCAGGTGGGCCTGCTCTATCTGAAAAGTGCCCAGGCATGGGTGGGTAGGCTACCAATTGCATGTCTCGATCCACCTGCAACATTTAAGCATAATGGAATTTGTCCCGAGATGATGTTCTTGCTGGCTGTCAGTCTTGGGTCTGGGTATTGCATTTACTATGTGCACATGAGTGTGTGTGTGTGCATGTGCATGCCTTTGTCTTGGGTATTTGCAGGGAGGCCATGTGCTGCACTGGATTTTTGGAGAAATGAGTAAGCAAAAGAGACAAAGCGTGCTCTAATGGCTAGAGCACACTTGGACATAAGTCCCGGGCTGTCTCGAGTGCTATACTGTGGGGAGCCTGCATGCACCAGATAGTTCCTCCACCCAGCCCCAGCCACCATGATGTATGCACTTAGCAGAGACTTGCTGAAGTTCAAAATACTCCGCAGACTACGTGGGACTAGATGGAAGAAGTCAGAAAGGTGAAACGGTGAGCGCTGGGCTCTCACTGGGAGGTCTGCAGCTCCTCCCATCCTACAGGCCAGGCAGGCCCAGGAGGACCAGGCCAAGTGTTCCAGCACCACAAGACAGTTCCAGCTCACTCAGGCTTGCTCAGGCCTACTGGGTGTACTGGAAAACACGGGGGCGGGGGCAGGGGCATCATGGAAATGCAAGAACAGGCAAGAGACTAACGGGCTGCATCTGGGTTCCTAGTGATACGATCCCATGGCAGGACTTCCGCTGCTTGTGTGGGTCTCCAGCACTGACCCAATGCAGACACTGACACGTGGGCCAGGCCTGCAGTACAGTAAGTGGAGACTGGGTTACGATTTCTAAGGCACAATCCCATGATCTCAACTCATCCTGTTTTACCAGAGGTCACTGGTCAGCAGTTAGACTGGGTGTCTTTGGATTAAGTATCCATCCCATGAAAACCAGCGACAGGCAAGGTGACTGGAGTAAGGGCTGCAGGTAGGGTCTGCAGCCATGGGTCAAGTGGGCAGGCAGCCCCGCCCACGAATGTATGGCCAACGCAGGTGTGAGACTGGCATGAGGCCACACCCCAGGCTGCTGCTCTCACAGTGAATCACATTCCCTAAGCCTGTGGGTGCACAAACACGCTCCCACCCCATGTGTGCACACACACTCTACATGAGTCCCCATGCAGGTAAGTCCAGCTATGCCCAACAATACTTAGATCAGCATTGTACACGCGTGCACTCCTACACACACACACACCTTACCATAGACCCCAGGCTCATGCACGTACACACCCCACACACACTTACGAACCCTTCAACCCTCTCCAGAGACATAAGTGCATGTGCACAGCAGCGCACAAACATCTGTTCCTGCACTGATGGGCCCGTAGCCGAATGCAAAGTGACATTTACAGACACTCAAAAGGATGCCCACAAGGCCAGGTCCAGACTGCAGGAGATTTCATTAGTTCATAGATCTTTCACCTCTCCCCACACGGGGCTCTGTCTGGAAGACAGTCAACTGAGGAGGCAGCTCTGGGTCTTGGGGGCACCGGGAGCCCTGAGTTCACTATTGATTTCTGCCTTTTACTCGGCATCAGAGAGTGAACTCTGCGGGCTGTTGGTGGTCCTGAAGCAGGAAGCCCAGAGCCGACAGTTTGGACAGGGAGCAGAGGTTGCTCGAGGCCAGGAGTTGCCAGGAGGTACATGCTTCCCTCCGGCCAGAATCCGGCCCTGCCCGGGTGTGGGGAGGAGGGGCCTCCCACCGTCAGGGAGAGGAGCACCCGGGACATGAAGCTGTGTCCGAGGCAGCATCCTGCGGTGGTCACAAGTTGGTCTCTGGATCCCTGCTGCCTGGTTTGAGCCCCCATCCATGGTCCCACTCAAGGTCGTGCTGTGCCCTTCCTCTATCCACCCTCCATACACCACACCTCCCTCACCTCCAAAAATCGGGGAGCACGAGGGCTGCATGAGCATGAGTTGAATTCATGCCTGTGTCCCATCAAGCAGTGGAGGAGAGCCGCAGAAGGCAGCTGAAGTCACCTCGGGAGGGCCTGACCCCTCTGGAGCTGCCTCCTGCCCCATGCACCCCCTTTAAATCTAAAATGCTGTTTGCACTTCCAAATGGAATTTTTAAAAGTGAAAATCAATGCACTCTAACAGAAAGCACAAATGTTCAATTACGAGATAAATGGAGCATTAAAGAACACATTACGTAACACGATTGGTTAATTGTGCAGGCGTTAAATATCTAGAAATGCCAGCGGACCTCAGGCTATGCAAGGAGGCACGGCTGCCTCAGACAGAAACAGACTCCCAAGGCAACTCAGAGAATCTAGAAAAACAAATGCCTGCCACTTATCAATCCCGTTTGCAGGAAGGGAAATGAATCCCCATGCTCCCATACTCAGAAATTCCCCTGGGGATCTTACTCCGATTACTGCTTACCTTAGCATCCGCTTCACCGTTATGAGCAAGGGCCGCAGTAATTCAGCTTCATCAGTTATGGGAAAGGTCTGTGTGCCTCCCCTGAGCTGTGCAGGTGCCTTGGTCACAGGTGGGAGTCTGGGCTCAGGTCGGTGAGGTCCCAGCAGAAGGGTGGGTGCTGCTTCAGGCCGAGACCCCGGCTCACTCAGCCCCTCCCTGACCTCAGCCCGCCATGCTACACAGCGGACCTCAGGCTTCTTCCTCTTTTGTCTTCAGTTAGAACCTCCAGGTATCTTAATATTTATTGGGCCCCTGCCACACCGACAGAGGCTCTGCTCCCCAGCTGCACGGGGGCATCACTCCTGTGTGTCCCCTGGGCAGTGGGACCACAGCCCAGCTGCCGTTCCTGGAACTGCTCCTCATGTCTCAGCACACCAGGTAATGAGGCACTGCCCTTCAGGACCTCACCTGTTGACCACCCTCCCCTGGGAGGGAAAGCCCTCTTTAGGGAAGGACCTTTGTGGGAAGCAGTAGAACAAAGGGGTTGATAGCCCAGATTCTGGAGCCAGCCTGCCTGGGTTCAAACCCCACTGGCGGATCTTACTGGCTTGGTGACCTCACCACGCCTCAGTTCTGATGACTCTGTCGGAGGTCATTAGGAGGAGCCCCTGAGAGCAGGCCCAGAGCATTCCATCCAGCACAGGGGGTGAGATGGCCTGGACAAAGGTCCGCATTACTGCAGTCATTGCTGGTGTGTTCATCAGCTCTGGTCTGCAGCCCCAGCGCAAACAGGAAGGCTGAGCCGCTGCCGTGGGGGGTGCTGCGGCCGTGTTTTGTATCTTGTCACCACATCTTGGTGACAAGGACCCTAGAGAACAGAGACATATAGGGCCCCCACTCTCCGGGGATGAAGCAGGTTGCCCACTGCTGTTGCCCCAAGAACCCCCATGGGATCCAGGCCCGTTCCCTACAGCGCCAAGTCCCGTCTCCCCTGGGGCGCCCCCAACCATCCTTGCTGCTGGGCCTGTGGCTCCTGCCTTCTAGTAAAGTGGGGTGTGGGGGCGCAGAGTGGCTCTTCTGGAGATGCAGCTTACACGTGCCAGGTCCACACGTGCCCAGCTGGGGGTCTGAAGATGTCCTGGAAAGAAACAAATGACTTGGTTTCATCAACAAGCATGATGTTCATTTGGAAGAAATGGTCCCCACTTCACACCTTACTGTAATTTTCCAATTAATTGTGATTTAAATATGTTAATGCGGCTAAGTAGGTTGAGCACCCGCTTAAAGACTTCCTGAATAATGAAACAAGAGGTCCTAGTACACACGCAAAGGAGGAAACTTTCTATTGAGCACAGCAGGACAGAGACAGACTCAGCCCTGAGATGGGACTGACCCCAGCAGGGCAGCCAGAGCCAGACTGATAGCACAGGCAGGTCCCGGGAGTACAGCAGGGCCCAGGGGACAGGCTCCAGGAGGTGGGCTGGATCCTGCCTTTGGCCCCTTCCGGCAGAGGGTGCTGGCAGTTCCCCTCGTGGTGCATCTGAGGGGCTCTGGGGAGGCCCTGACTCCAAATACTCCTAATAAGCTGCTTGCAACTCCTCTTAATTTTGCCTCTGGACATTCTGACCCCAGCTACTAAGTACCCAGTCTGGTGCCCAGGGGCGTGTTGACCTGGCTACTGCCAGGAAGAGGACTTCCTTCCCTCTCTGGGTGGAGCCCAGGACTGGCAAAGGTAAGGGTGGGCATGGAGGCAGAGCTGAGGCACACTGGCCCTGAGCCGCGTGGGGCTGGCACTTAGTCTTCCCTCCCCTTCACAGGCGAGATGAGCAAAGGGGTGTCAGATGGAGCAGGAGCTTGCTGGAGGGTCCACACACAGCCCAGCTGCCCACCTCCCAGCCCAGGGCATCTTCCACGACAGCCACTAGTCCCAGGAGCCACATCTGACTGAGTTTGAACCATGGCTCTGCCCCTCCCCTGGGTCACCTACAACACAGCGTTCTTTCTCCAGACCTCCCCCGCCTCCCTGTCTATTACACACAGCTGATAAAGATGCTGACCTCGAGGGTTGTTGAAAAGATTAAATAGGATCAAGCACATGAGAGCTAACACGAGGGCTAAAGCCCAGTGCGTCAGGAGGTAGAGGGCGCCAACCTGAAGGTGACTGCGTCGGCGTACGAGGATACCCGGATGCGCGCCGCGCCTCTCTCCCTGGATGGCAGCCTGCCGGTGCTGGCCGACAGGTGGGCAGGACAGTCCCGGCACAGGGCCCATCCGAGTCACGGTACCAATCACAGGATAAGACGCCCTTCCATGCCTTTAACATCACTGCCTGACATTGCTCTTGGTAAGATATAGGACTGTCTTCCTTCCCAAATGCTTTTATTCATTCATCTAACATATAGGTATGGGTTACTTGCGGTGTAAGATCATGTTCTAAGCGACGAGAACACAACTGTGGATGAAATAGCAGAAGCCCTACTCTGAGGAGCTTGTGATTTAGTGGTGGGGGTAGGATGGACTGAAACACACCGCCCCAAATCCACATGTGGAAGCCCAGAGCCCACATGTGACCATGCTGGAAGCGGGGACCTTAAGGGGATGGTTACCGTTAAATGAGCTCGTAAGGGCAGGGCCCTGATCTATAGAACCAGTGACCTTACAAAAAAGGAAACAAAACCAGACATCTCTCCCCCTCCTCTCACACAGCCGGAAGGCAGCTATCAGCAAGCCAGGAGGAGAACTCTCTCCCCCAGAAACTGAATCTTTCTGGAACTGTGATCTTGGACTTTCCAGCCTCCAGAACTGTGAGAAAATTAACTTCTGTTCTTTAAGCCGCCTGTTCTGGAGCATTTTGTCACGGCTGCGTGAGCAGATTGTTGGCTGGGGGTGGGGGAGATCAGATAATAAATAAATAAATACCTAAGATGTCAGGTAATGTGCATACTATGGAGAAATAAATTGCATTCAGGGCTAGGAGGCCCCGCTCATTCGAGAGAGACACAGATAGACACAGGCAGACCGCTAGTGACCCTAAAAGTCAGCTGCTCTGGGGCATCCTGATGGAGCTGGACAGAACCTCACCTTTTCAGCACCAGTTCTGCCCAGTGATGACAACTCTAGAATGATTCTTTCATGTGATCAGGCATTAATGGTTCATTTGCCTGTATTTTATCTTCCAGCTATAAACTGGAGAGTCACTTTAGACATGGCCAGTCGCTGTCAATTCACAAGGGCAATGATGATAAATGTGCAGATTGACGGGGGAAATTTACTCGCCGCGTGAGCTCGGCAGTCCGTCAGTGCCTTAATTAAGTAAGGGAAGCAGGAGGAGCTCTGTCTGTCAATACCAAAGGAAGTGCTCAGCCTCAGCATGCAAGAGGCAGACAGGGAGCCCTGGTGGGTAAGTGGCAGCCCCAACAGTAACAGAAGCACAATCCCAGCGATCACGTCAGAGGTAAAGGGTCAGACGTGTGGAATTACAGGGCGCAAACCCACACTGAGGCAGGAGCTCCCGTCCCAGGGCAGCTCCCTGGCTGGCACCTGCCCTCCAGGGAGAGACCTGAGTGGGGATGCAGCCCATGGGGAAGTCCCGGGAGCTCTCAGATCCCATCCTGACTTTTCATCTTCCCTCAGGGCTCGGAGATGGCACCCTTATACAGCAAAGGGAAAGGGAGCAAGCAGCTCCCTGCTCCTGGAGGCTATGCAGTCCCTGGCCTTTGGCACAACAGAGGCACGGCTCGGCCATCACTTCTGTTTTGCAGATGAGGAAAAGGCTGAAGCTGAGGGAACCCTATAGATTCCTGTGAAGTCCCATGGCCGGAACACCTCGGGAGGGATTGGACATTGGCCCCTTTGGCCATGACACGGACCCCTTCAGCCATGGCACCGCTGCTTCTCCTCTTCTGGCCCAGACTGGTCCACGGGGGGAGCTTGGATCCTCTTGCAGCTGGAAGCAAGAGCTGGAGCCCAGATGAGCCCCATGTGCCCCAGAGAGGCCGGCCTATGGAGAGCTTGGTCCCAGGCTTGGCGTGAACCTGAGGCTTCCTCCTTGTTCTGATGATGTCATTGTCCCCAGACCCTGAGGGAAAACTTGCTTCTCTCTGCCCTGATGTGTTCTGATAGGGTTTCGAGCAGAACTTACAAAGTTTCTAATCAAACAGTGTGGGATCCAAGTAAGAATGCTGTCAGCCTGGGGAGAGGGCCCCAGGGCATAGTCCATATAGACACTGGCCTGGGGGCCTCCGTGAAACTCCTTTCCTGGTCTGCGGTCAGGAATATTCAGCTTTGGCTGTAAACTGCTCACACTGTAGCCTTTTCACTGGGCTTACCACCATCCTGTCCTGCTCAACGGCCCAGCCTACCCTGGCAGATAGGAGAAGGCCCTCGAGTCTACTCCCCAGACACTACTAACTCTGGGTGCACTGAGACCAAGTCCAGCTTACCGTCAGGCCTACCCCACTTCTGTTAGAAGGAAGAACTTGGCCCACATGGTGCACAGATGATGTGCGGGCACAAAGGCAGGGAGGGGGCCCAGTTGTAGCCTTGCCCCAGAGTGATGACATTCTGGGTGAGCAGAGCAGAGACACCATCACAAAAGGGACGGGGGCAGAATGGCATGCTATTATGAAGAAACACACCATTTTATAGATGAAGGAACTTGAGGCTAAGGGCTGTTGACAGATTTGTTCAAGGTCTGATGGCTAGAAAACAGCAGGGTGGGGATGCAAACCCCAGTTGATACTAATTCTCATCCCCAGGAGTTCCCCCTGTGCTCAGCTGCCTCTCCTGTGCGCTCTGCTGCCCTGGTCAGCAATGTCCCAATTTCAAAATCTCCTCTGTCCTCCACCCTCCTTCTGTCCACCCAAATCCACCCACCCAACCGTAGCCAGAATAGCCCTTTCTAGACTCAGACTTGGTCCATTTGGGCTTCATAATCAAATGCCATAGCCTGGAAGGCTGATAAAGGGACAAATGTCTCTCTCACAGTTCCAGAGGCTGGAAGTCTGAGATCTGGGTGGCAGTAGGACCGGGGAAGCCCTCTTCCAGATGGCACGGAGGAACGGACTCCCGGAGTGCTGTGGGGTCTCTCTTCTTGAGCACTCAGCCCTTCCTGGGGCTCCACATCATGACCTCATTGCCTCCCAAAGGCTGCACCTCCTCACACCATCACCTCGGGGATTAGAATCTCAACATACACATTCTGGGAAGACACACACATTCAGACCGCAGCAGACAGTCCCCAGGACTCTCCCTGCACAAATTCCAGCATTTCCACTGCTCTTTCCAAACTTCTGGAAGACGCCCTCCCTTCCTCTTGCCCCAAAGTCAGTCTCCTTTCTAGCCTGAGGCTGTTTCTCTGCTCGCGGAACACTTTCCTCCTGCCCCGACCCCGCCCCGGGCCTTTGCTGGTGCTGGTTTCCTCGCTGGGAGGGGAGCCCAGATGCCTTCATCCTTCAGGCTAAGTTTAAGTCCTCACGAAGGCCCCTGGGACTCTCCAGGGTAGCTGGCAGAGTGTGGCAAGGAGTGGAGCCCAGGGACGACTGATCCACTTATCCTTTCATTGCATTACCAGTTACCCAGTAAAGTCGGTCTCTATTCCAACCCTGCACCCGACAGCTCGTCGCTGCTGCTGTGTCACTTGATACAGAGATGCCACGCACCGAATGCCATCCATCCTGAGTGGCTGGTAAGCTGCGTTCAAACAAAATGGCAGCTGATAAAAATGTCCCGATGCGTGTTCATCTCAAGGGATCTGTGAACTGCGCCAGTGATCAATGGGGCCTGTGGGACCCTGCTGAGACATCCTGGCCCTCTGACTTACTCGCCAATTTATTGCTCCTGAGAGACACTCCAAGCCACAGAAGTGACTTTTCGTGACACCTTGTGCAGATGCCCTGTCCTGGGACAGCTTAAAGGACTCGCTGGCAGGAGAGTAGCTGTGTCTTTGTTCATCCACCCAGATGCCCACGTTTGAATGCCTCAGTGCCTGCGCCACTTGCCCATCTACTTGAGCGACTGAGTTCTTCCTGAACAGCCATTTTTGTGTAGAGTGTGATGTCCTGAGGATGTGAAATAACTGATCAGACCGCTTTGGGTTCCTGGAAGCCTCCCGCCCCCCCCACCCCGGAACCCACCGCTCCGCCGCCCGCCCCTGTCGCATGGCTGCCTCCCGCCCTCCCTGGGGGCCGCTCAGCCCCCCCACTCCCCGGCCAGGTCCTTGAGCTCGTCGCCCTCGTGGGCTTCTCAGACGGTATGTGGCTGTGTGCTCGCTCCTCGGCAGGGGCTGGGCTCCGCGAGGGCAGGCATTGTCCTCCCAGCTTGCATCCCGGCACCACGAAGATGGTAACAGCAGCTGTTTCTTCAGCCGGCGAATAAATGTCTATGTTTAAGCTCCTAACTGGGTGTGATGTTGCACACAGCGCCCGCTTAGTAACCTCTCTGAAGGCCTTTCCTTCCATTTTCTCCAGGAGGGAAATCAGAGCCTTCAGGGAGGCAACAGCCACCCACACCACAAGGCACGAGAGACCACAACTTAGAAAAACGACAATTCTGGTGGTACCGTCCCTCCTTTTTCTCCACAGAACAAGTGGTGTGGAAGGAGGCCCCATGGTCTCCTCTATCACATGTTCGGGTGTTTCTCACCTAGCTCAACAGCGACGGTCATGGGAAATAGCACATTTAAACACAAAAAGCAAGAAGCATTAACAGATGTAGCCACTATGGGCCCTGCACCCTTCCCAGGACTAGCCCTTAAATAAACATAACAGGGCTAACTCGTGTAAATGCCACAGCTTTCAAAGTCACTTGCTCCGGTGCCCTTGATGGGCCCTTCTCCCCAGTTCTGCCTCTGGGTCCACATGGACACAGGCCAGGCGGTCAGGAAGAGGGTGTCCTGGCTCTTGTCCTGCCTCAGTCCCGGGGCAGCCAGGAGGGACTGGGGATGCAGTCCCCCACTGCTCTGTGTGAATCCCACCTGCTGAAAGGCTGCCCGTGCACATTAGTTGGCCCTCCATCCAGGAGGGTGTTATGGTAACTGTGTCCACATCTAACACTCACATCTTGGGTGTTTTTCCCCAGGAAGTCACACCGCAGCCCCCTTTGGGGGTGTGTGCATAGCACCCTGCAGCCCACTGGCCTTTCTACGACCCTAAAGCCCTTCTGTACGCACTGTCTCACCATGATCCTCCCAGCACACCTGAGGAGGTTGAACAGGTATGGTCTCTATGCAGTGGAGACATGGAGGCATAGAGCAGCTGCCTGATTGCCCAGGGTTCCTTGGCCAGGGACTCCCCTCCATTTCCACCTGCACCGGTGTCACCCCTCCACTGGTGAAGGCCTGCTCCACTGGGACCACTCTTGAGGCCCTGTGTCTTTGAATTAAGGTCTTGGTGGAGCATGATTTCTCAGCTCACGGCTGAGAGATACTGGCATATGGAGTCCCTGGGCTCTTGGCCTGAACGTGGGTCTTGCTGGCCCTGGGTACCCCTCTGGACCTCTGCCTGATTGGGCCCAGAGCCGTCCCTCCCAGAAGCAGCAATGGGAGAATGGACACACTGGCCAGGTTTGACACAGCAAGATGGGTGACAGGTCATTTTCAAGACAAAGAACTCGTTTCTTGAGTTTTGCAACCACCACCCCAAAGCTAAGAACAAGTCCACAGGCGGAAGCTGGGCACCTCTACTGGTAAAAATACCAAAGGAGAAAGGGAGTCCCACAGGCTGAGGAAAGCACCTGAGCAGCAACCGTGCCAGAGGAAACCAGAGCCCTCGGGCTCCGTGCTGCTGGGCCATGTGCAGTGTGCTGGTTTGGGGGGCAGTGCACCCCTTCCTCCCAGGGTCTGTGCGAGTCTCTTCTCTGCCGTCTCCTTCGATGCCTCCCAGCTTCCCGGCTGTCTGCCTCCTACCAGCAGGCTGGCTTTGGTTTACCCATGTCCCAGTGAGGGGAGCAGGGGTCAGAGCTCACATGAGGGTGGGCATCATGGACTCTCCCAGGCCGCCAGGTGGGCCCAGGCACTCCGTGAGTCACCAGGATGATGCGGAGCCCCAGGCACTGTGCCGTCAGTCTGTGCTGGGTCGACTAGTGTCCCCCAAAAGTTATGTCCACCTGGTGTCTACGAGTGTGACCTTATTTGGAAAGAGGGCCTTGGTGGATATAATCAGGTTAATATGAATAAAGTCATACAGGATTAGGGTAGGTCGTAAACCCAATGAGAGGTGTCCTTACAGGAAGAGGGAAATTTGAACACAGACACGCCCACAGAGGAGGGGCTATCTCAGGGTGGAGACAGAGATTGGAGGGATGCATCCAGAAGCCAAGGAACACCAAGGGACACGGGGGACCGCCAGAAGCTGGAAGAGGCAGGAAAGGGCCTCCCCAGAGCCATCAGAGGGAGCCTGACCCTTGATGACCCCTTGATTTCAGACTGGCCTCTAGAACTGAGAGAATAGTTATGTTGTTTTTAGCTGAACAGTTTGCGGTCTTTTGTTACGACCGCTACAGAATCTAGTGCAGGGTCCTTGGCACTTCATCCGGCCAGGACCGGAATAGGGCGTCGTCTAGGACCTCCTGGGGGACAGTCATGTGCATGCTCACGTGCGCACACGCAGGCCAGGGGATCACGCAGAGGGCCCAAAGCCTGCCTGCCAGGCCCACATCTCTTTCCTCCAGGTCAAAGCCCTTTCCTGTCCTTGATCCGAACGCTGAGCAGGCAAGGTCACAGACATCGGCATTGCTGACTGCGGCGCAGCGCCACCCATGGGCTTACACTCCGGCACCTGGCTTGCGACCTGCCTCCAGATGGACCCACGGAGGCTCGGCTCCCGCTGTGGGCTGCTGCTGGCACGGCGGTGTAATTGCAGGGGAGCTGCAGCCAGGTTCCTGGGGCTGAATGTCACTCACAGTCATTTCGCGGAGGCGGCTGTGGGCTGCCCTGGACCCGCAGCTGGAATTAGCATAATGGTCTTCGTCCAGAAGGCGAGGGGAAGGGGAGGGGGCGACCAGCTGCCCCTCTGCTGAGCCTGCCGCCCTCTGCTGCTGGTCTGCCAGGCCTGGGCTAGGGAGCCTGCTGCCATCCGTCATGAGGGCTGGCCGCTATTCCAAGGGGGCTGCACGCTCCAGAACTCAGGAGAGAGTCTCTGCCTTCAGGAGGCAAAGCCCCTTGCAGAGCGTCCTCTGGGTGGTCACCGCCTCTGCTGTGGAGTGGGCCTGCCACATGCCTGACGCTGGCAGCATGCGAGCCACCCTCAGGCACTGATGCCGCTGGGAGACCCAGGAAGGGCTGGCCCCGCCTCTCAGGAAGCTGTTCAGGCAGGGCCCACATCCCTGCTGGACACAGAGGACCTAAACCCAGCTGAGCACCCAGCACAAGGGCAGCCATCCGATGGCGCTTCCTTCTGGCAGGGGCTGCAGGCGGGAGTTTCTCTGTGTCCAAGAGGTTCAAGCCTCCCAGAGGGGCCTGAAAAGTGGGGTATGCAGAGGAATACTTCTGTGGGGCAGGCCAGGCTGCCCACCCCAGCCCTGCGGAGAGTGCTGGTGCTGTCCCCCCACACCTGCCTGTGCTAGGCAAGCTCTGCAGAAGCTGCCCCAGTCCAGGAGCAACCTGGGGCAGCAGTCAGGAGCAGCAAGAACACAGGGGCAGAGAGAAAGTGGCAAGAAGGTCCTTCTTGAAAATGCTGCCACCACCAATCCTGGGATGCCTCGGACCCCGGGGTGGAGCTAGTGGGCTCGGGAGGCCGTCCTGCCCTCCACCCTCTTCCCAGCTGGGGCATCGCCCTGATCACCCACGGTCAGTTCCCTGCCGGACTGACCCAGACGCGCAGCCAGCCGTGTTCCACATGACTCCGGGAAGTCAGGGACCCTCCTGGTGGGGTGAGAGGCCCTGGAGGAAGGGACCCCCGGCGCTCTGGCTCCCCCGGCGCTCTGGCTCCCCCGGCGCTCTGGCTCCCCGGCGCTCTGGCTCCCCCGCGCTCTAGCTCCCCGGCGCTCTGGCTCCCCGGCGCTCTGGCTCCCCGGCGCTCTGGCTCCCCTGCGCTCGCGCTCTCGCTCTCCTTCTCCCTCCCTGTCTCTGTCGCTACTGCCTCCCCACCACACACATTGAGGCACGACCGTGAGGACGCAGAGAAATGGCAGCTGCCTACCAGCCAGGAGAAGAGGCCTCAGAATGAAACCTGCTTTGCCAGAACCGTGATCTTGGACTTACGGCCCCAGAACCATGAGATACAAAGTCCGCTATAGACGCCTCAGTTCACGTTCCCTTGTGAGGCACTCAAGCTGACAAAGGTGAGGCCCTCCCCTGACGCCTACCACCCAGGGACTCCATGCATTGGGCCGCACGCCACCTCATTGGACTGTCAGCCAGGTCCTGGGCGCCCTCAGAAACCGTGCCTGACCCAGAGCTCTTCACTGTGCTCGGGCCTTGGTGGTCAGAACCCAGCCCGGCCCACGCATGCACACCCCTCAACCCTCTGCGTTAACGGAGGCGCCAGCCTAGGGGGACTCCGGGACTCCTGCTTTCTTGCCCCTGGGCCTCAGTCCCCTCCCAGCTGCAGCCCCGTGGAGCAGAGATGCACGCGTGCTCCTAGGGGAGGGCAGAGTGCCTCAATGCCCACGGCAGGTGCGCCACACCCCTGGCACAGCCGCAGCTCCAACAACTGCCATCTGACATCCCGATGGGGACAGGCTCTGGCTGCCAGAGGGCCTGGGCAGGCGCTGCTCTCCCCCCACCACGCCTGGACCCCCAGGCCCAGCCCGCAGCCAAACAGGTGTACGACAGCCTGTTGCAGGTCCTGGGAGAAGGCCGTGGGCTTGGGAGAGGCCTCCAAGGGGAGAACAGATGAACAGAACAAAGGAGGTGAAGCCTCAGGTTGACAAGCTCATTGATAACAGTTTAGGGGGAGCAGGCCTGCCTGGTGACAACAAATGGCTAATGGCTTTTGCTGCCTGCAGGCCCCTGCCAGCGAGAACAAGCTGTCAGGCTGGGCCAAGGGAGGCAATGTTCCCCAAGAAGAAGAGTTCCCTTGTGTGGCCTCTATGTTCTGGGCACAAGGACCAAGCGACCCAACAGCCCAGGGAAGCCCTGCGCCTGTGAGGCAGGTGGTACTTGGTAAGACCCCATTTGGCACATGCAGGAACTCCAACTCAGAAAGCTTCCGTGTTCCCAAGTCACACTGAGGGAGAGGGCAGCAGAGGCCAGACCTAGACCCAGACGGCCCAAGTCAACAACATGTGGCTGTGCTGCCCTGCCCCAGGGTGATGGGGGGCTCCTGGGACTGGGCAGTGGGCACAGAGAAGGGTGCCATGCCCCAAACGCCGTCCCCGTACGATGCCACTGAGAAGGAAAACAATAAGGCAAAGCCAGACGGGACTTAGGGCTGCCTTCCCAGGTCACTCCAACCCTCATCAGGCCAGCTGGGACACCGTGACCAGCTGGTTCTGGAGGATGTGCTCCAAGGAACGCCAGCCTGGACTGTCATTCCAAAAAAGAAAATGCAAAACAAAGTCCTGTGCACATAAAAGATGCTCAGACCTGCCAGGTCTAAGTTCAGGTCCACAGCCGCCATTGTCTGGTAAGCAATGGGCATTTCCAGTTGTCTTCACTGTGCGGGCAGGTGCAGCACTAGAGGACCTGTACGCGGCAGCTTTGCCCCCACCCAGTAGGCACTGGAGGTAGACATGCTTTCATCAGCCCACCACACCAGCTGGACGCCCCCTGCCCTCTCCCACCCCTCCCTCCACAACCCTGGGACAGGGTTGTGTGCGATGGAGGGGCCTGACCATCAGTGACCTTCCTTAGCTCCGGCTCAGACAGGACAGGAGTTGGTGGCGAGGACTTGGCAAGGGGATGTTTACCTGACTGGTCAAGTGTGCCTGCTTAAACATAAATAAATATGCTGAGGAGCTGCCTTCTAATTGCCATGGGGGACTATTTTTGTATCATGTGAATTAACATAAAAATGGAGCCCCTCCTTATTTCTAATTTAGTTACAGTGCATTCATTCATTCATTTGCCTGCTGTGATGCCTTTGTAGGAAACACCCCACTCTGTACCTCTATTCAGGGTGGATTAATGAATATTCAACCACTGTTTGAGTTTCCTCTGGCTGCTATAACAAATTACCACAAAATCGTAGCCTAAAACAACTGGAATGCATTCTCTCACAGTCTGGAGACCAGAGGTCCATAACCAGTATTGCGGGTCCCAAGTTCCAGCAGGGCCGTGCTGCCTGGGAGACTGGAGGGGGGCTCTGCTTCTCGCCCCTTCCAGCTTCTGACAGCCACTGGCTTCCTCGGCGGTGCCCGCAGGGCCCAGTTTCTGTCTCTGTGGTCACGGGCCTACCCCTCTTCTGTCTGTGTCAAATCTCGCCCTGCCTGCCTCTTATAAGGACCCTCATGATGGCATTTAGAGCCCAACTGATAATCCAGGATCATCTCCCCAGCTCGAGAGCCTTAATTTAATCACTAACACAAAGTCTTTGCACATAAGGAAACACACAGGTTCCAGGAATTAGGACCTGATGTCCTGGGGGGCCATTATTTAGTCTGTTACATCCCCTGTCATAGGATCAGTTAATTGTGGCACACACATAACAGGATGAGATACACCTATCAGGTATGGTGTCACTGAGGACCGTGTTACTTGTATTTTCCAGTCCTTAAGTTAACAAGAGATGACTTGGTAGTCCCAGTCTGTGTCCAGGTAAAAATACTGACACTTGAACCAAGGATGCCTCTGGGTGCCAGGATAACAGATGTTTTTATTTTCCTGTTTGCTCTTTCCTATATTTTCCAAATGTTCAATCAAAAGGTGTTACCTTCTTCTGTCCATTTGTTATGGTCTGGTCACTGTATACCAGCCCCCACACCAGGGCTTGGCCCAGGGCAGGCGCCCCATATGTATGTGGAACAAATGGACCTTTATGATCAGGAAAGAATGAAGATTTTGAAATGCAACAAGAACCTGTCCATGGCCGCCCATCTGGTCCCAGGACCTCCCTGTTGCACGCTGAACCCTGTGGTCAGCCCCCCTTCGACAACACCTGATGGATCTGGGTCCTGTGGCTTCATTCTACACCCTGTCTCCTGTCCCTGGCGCCCTGCAGACAGGTGACATGGAGCTGCCACAAGGTCAGGTCCAGGAGTCAGCCGCTGTAGGCGAGGCACCTAGGGTGCTCCTGGGATTTGCAGGGACAATGATAATCACAGCAAAGCCCACCCACAGCAGCAGCGACTGTTTGTTGCATGTGGGCCATGTGGCTAAAGCTCACAGCATAGGAGGAGGGCTGCTTTATTCCCTTTGCAGCTGAGGATATTGAGGCTTGGAGAATCAAATGACTTGTCTGAGGCCAATCAGCCAAACAGAGGCCAGGCTGGGATTTGAATCTGGAGTTGTGTGGTTTCTAAGCCTGGACTTTTCCAGAAAGCCAAGGTGAGACAAATAACCTAAGGCTGACCAAGTTGGGCCGTGAAGCACATTTTCTTCAGGTTTTGTTTTCATTCTTTTCATGTAAAAGAATCACGTAAGTGAAAGGAAAAAAAAAAAACTGTTCTAAACTGCACTGGCCTGCCGGCAGACGGTTGACTCTGGGCGGCCGGTTGGCTTCTCCAGATGTTGCGCTGTCATCCTCCAGCCACACCCACAGTGCCCCCCAGAAGGCAGGGCTGCCCATCCATTATAAACCTCCTTCGAGTGCTTCTAGCTTTACTTCCCAGATTCTTTATTTGCTCTGATGTCAGTCCTTCAGATTCAGCAGTTCTCCAGGCTCCGAGAAGTCCTGGTCGGGACAAGGACAGCGTGGGCGTCTGCTCGCGGCACAGGCCAGGTGGTAGAGTCCCTCCCCGGCCTCCACGGGCCTCGCCGGCAGTGGGCCCGTTGGCTCGGCCCACCCCTAGCTGGTCACACCCCAGACCCCGCCATTTGGCACCTGTGACCCTGCTCCCCAGGGCTGTGAGCAGAGTGTCGTCCTCAGGGGCGTGTGCCAAGCAGGACAGGGCTTGTGCCCAAGCACCCTGGTGCAGCCCAGACTTCTGGATGGGAGCTGAATGTTTCTCTTTGATGTTCTTCTGCACACACCCTGTAAGAACACTCAATTCACCCCGAAAGTGAAGTGGGTTATTTACGACCCCAGCCATCGTGCGGCCGTGAGGATGCCAACACACAGATGACTGTTCTGGCATTGTTGTTTCCCGGCGATGTTAGCTCAACAGCATCAGGCTGAAATATCGTTTGCCGGGGATCGCTGCCCATCAGGCACTTAATTACATACAGAATTAGATTTCCTTGTGGTTTTGCTGAAGCCCAGGGTATTGGGAAAATTACTAAGAGAAAAGATGAAAATACAAGCTTATCCCCCAAACTGTCCCCCCAAATAGCAATAAGCAGAAGCATGAACTGATACCCTTGAAACATCCATCTTCTCCGAAGTCAGGACACTGTTGGTAAAAAGCCTGCACTCCGGCCTCCCCAGGTGAGAAAGAGCTCGAGGAGCTTGACTCTTGTCAAAGCTCAGGGGGGCATTCCTTGTTTGGGGTCTCAGAAGCAGGCCACTATGGCTCTCCAATTTCTTTTTAATGGGTAAAAAGAGATTCAGCAGAGATCGTATTTCTGGAACTTTGGAAGTGGAAGGGTCCAGATCTGAGCCCTGAGTCCACTGGTTAAGTGACCTTGGACAAGTCTCTCTGAGTCTTCGGTGCCTTAGCTGAAAGACGGGGTGACGCGGCTCCCCTCCTAGGATCGCTGCGGAGGCCCCTGAGCCCATCTCCGCAGTGCGAGGCTCGGTGCCTGGAGCACAACAGGGGCACAACGAATGGGAACCGGGGTGGC
Organism: Phataginus tricuspis; assembly: GCA_029783875.1. Classification (NCBI taxonomy): domain Eukaryota; kingdom Metazoa; phylum Chordata; class Mammalia; order Pholidota; family Manidae; genus Phataginus; species Phataginus tricuspis. The sequence continues at coordinate 3,984,513 of JAQQAC010022981.1, forward strand.
TGTTTCTGCAGGATTTCCCAGAAGGGAAGGATTTCTGTCCCTTCCTTCAGCTGGTGGCCCCAACACTCACGTTTCAATGGACAGCCCTCTGCCCAGATCCCTGCTTGCTCCGAGGCAAGGTGGGGCTGGGCTTTGGTTCTCACCCTCTTCCATGAAATAGGAGGGAGGCTGGAATTTGCAAAGGTTTTCCAGCCTGGAGACTGCAGCTCACGGCTCCTCTGCTCCTGCCTGCAACGGCCTTCCTGCCAGGAAAGCCATGGAACGGTTGATCCTCTGCTCCCCTGGCAGACATGCCATGGCAAAGGAGAGAATGTGCTAGAGGGAGGTGACAGGGCACACCTCCCGCCCCTAGACCTTGCTCCCTGTCTTCCTCCATTACCTCCGGGAAGCTCCCCTAACACAGAGCCAGGCGCCCCTGCACAACGACCTATCAGCCCTGCCCCATCCAGGCCCCGAGGCACCATGGGAGGTCTGTGCTGGGGGGCAGCTGATTCTCGGTGTGTGGGGCTGGGTTTCCACGATGCGTATGTCCTGTGCTCTTGGTTGTTGCCAGATGAAGCTGCACCCCATTTAGGAGCCAATCTGGGTGAGCAGGAGAGGGCAGAAACATGATACCTCTGGAAGGCTGCAGGCAAGATCCATTTAAACAGCTTCCACTGTCATGGGTGTCACCAAGCTGAAGCTTGTCTTGTTTACCGGATGAAGGTTTCACACTGTGTCAACATTCTGCCAGAACCCGACATTAAAATGAGCAGTTAGTACAAGTCAGTCATAAACATGGCAGATCCGCGAGACGGGCAGAAGCCACTCCGAGATCCCCGGTGCAGCTTTTAAGCACTTGGCACGCAGCGAGCTCAAACTGGAGAGGGGGCTGTGTGCATCATTTGGGCCCGAGTGCAATGCACTTGAAATAATTACTTTAATCAGCAAAAGTTAATTACTTTAAATCATAAATTAATGGCAGAGCATTTGGCAGAGCCTGATGTGTGTGGCGAGCCTGTCAACTAAAAACCCAGGTGAACCGGCGACCCTGCCTCAAACACCGCGGGCAGGAGCCGGAGCCCACCCACTGCGCGTGCCACTTCTGCTCCATTAGGAAGAACTCTTTGTAACCAGAGAAGAGCCACCTTAAACTGTCACCTATAAAAAGAGGGGCCATAAACAAGCAGACTGCTGCTAAGCAGGTGCTGCTGGAGAAGCCGGCCCCTGACAATAATAAGATCTTAAAATGGCATCTGCCTTTATTTTATAGCACAATTGGAAAGATGGTTAAAAGTAATAAACCCAGCTGATATGTTTTATGAGTTGGTAGTTAGCAGTGTTTACTGTGGATGAAGATTTTGGAGAAGATACTGTCACCCCCCATCCCCCGCCCCCCCAGCTCCTCCGCACCGAGAGCGAGTGGAGCAGCTGGGAGGCGGGGGGTCCTCTGTGCAGGAGCAGGCGGCAGCCGTGCCAATCATTTCTCGCTCTCCTCCCTGCAACGGCATTTCAAAGAAGATGCCAGAGTGATTTGGAGAGAAAAGAGGAGGCGCTTTTGAAGAAATGGGGAAGACTTTATGAAGACATTCTCAGCCTGAATTAGCCTGGAATGACTGTGTATTGGGGGCCTGCATGCCTTTCAAGCATGGGGGACGATTTGAGGGCACCTGGTAGGCTGGCCCACGACTCCTTTGGGGATTGGGTGAGGTCTACAAGATTTATACAAGGAGAGAAAAGCCAGCTGGGGAACTGGGTCCATAGGGTGGTTGTGGAGCACACGTCCATCTGAGTCCCCAAGTGCATGATGTACCGATTTGGCTTGGGGCCCTCCCCTGATGGGGTCAAGCAGATGATGGTGAGGTCGGGTCTTCCATCCCCTCATCAGAGACAGGGGGCACCCATGGGCAGCATCCATTCCAGAACTCAAAGCAAGCCAGCCCCAGCCCCATCCTGGTGACCCTGACAGTCCAGTGGAAGAAGCAGACAATGAAGAGAAAGTGCCATCGGGCTGCATAGGAGAAGCAGAGTTTGGGCCACACAAACACACAAGTGTGAGTCTAAACTGATTAGGGAGGGGCGGCAAATAAAATCTCCAGCTAACTTATTGCAGGCAGTATTCACTTTATAACTGCAATTTCTAGAGATTGTCGACAATGTTTGAGTTAAATATTTCCAATTTCTAGGACTGGATTAAGAGCCCCAGAGGCAGGGGTCATGGCAGGAAACCTGGGTTTTACTTCTTGCTCTGTGTAACGTTAGCCAGGCCTGCCTTTACTGGCCTCAGACAACTGGGCTGTCAAGGGGCCTGGACGAGAGGGGCACAGAAGCCATTTCAGGGCCCAGCCTCTGTGGATGTGCAGGCTGGCTCTCCCACCCAGGGGGAAGCAGCCCCTCTTCATGCACCCAGACGGGCTTAGCTTTGCCTGCTCTGTTTTTCAGGGAAGGCACAGGGGGATCCAGCTGAATGGCCTCCATCACTCACCCCAGGTCTTGGAACAGTCCGGACCTTTCAGGATTGTCCAGATAGCCAAATGCATTCTCCAAGATGGCACGCCACTGCGTGGAACTTGACTTTGGCATTAAGGAGACATGGCTTCAAGTCTGACTTCAGAGGGTCTTGCACTATGTGATCCAGGACTAGTTATTTAACTCATCAGCTTCTACGTCCTCACCTACATGCTGCAGATGACAGGACTAATTAGCAACAAGTCTTCTTGCAATGACTGGAAGTAACTAAGGAGGTGGCTTGCACTTCTGGTAACATGGCTGGTACTCACTGTGAGCTAACAGAAAAGGGATCACTGAGGCTCAGCTGGGCATGTAGGTCTTTGCTGATTGTTCGCACTCTCCCCTCATGACTTGGCCTCCTCAGAAGCTGCTATCCTGGCTGGTACCTTAGATCATGTGAATGACGCCCACACCCCCACTGCTTTGCTGTCACGTGGCTCAGCCGGGCTAGATGTGCACTGACGGCAGGGAGGTGCCTGTGCTGCACTCAGTGTAGCCTGCTTGAGGCAGGTGGCTAGAAAAGAGAGGTCCCTCCAGGCTTGAGAGAGGGGAATGCTACAGACACTGGACCTGGCTTGTAACAGGACTTCAGTCAAGTGTGTTGGCCTTCAAAGGATACACCAGAAGCAGGGCATTGGTTGCAAAGAGAATGCAAAATAATCTCTCCAAGTGATGACCATGAAAAGTAAAGTGTTCTCATGGTTGAGCCCAAGGATGGGATGCTGTCAGGGGTAAGCTGGGGGGCCCATTACCCAGCCCCAGCTGAGGGTGCTCAGAACCCGCCGAGGGATGGTTCCCTAGATGCAAGACATCTAAGAGTCACTAAATAAAAAACAATGTTGCAGAAAATGAGAAACATTTCTCCTGTATCATTAATGTCAGCAACTTGAGTATCTGAGTACTAGGGATATTGCAACTGTTCAGAATTACACTCTGTTTCAGTCCATCACAAGTAGGCAGGACCATCCTTAACCAAGCTCATCTTCCAAATGCTCTGGGTCAGATGTAGTCTGGGTCCCACGTGGGAAATTTCCACTTTCATCCAAGTTTGTCAACAGGCCTGCTCTCACACAGCATTGTTTCAATTAAATGTGACCTGGAATGAGAGCCCATCTTTTTCATGATATCCATGGGCTCACGGATACAACTGGAAACCCAGGAGAAGCTTGGCCATAATGGAAATGTTCTATGGCTGAGCCTCCAATATACTGGCCAGCTACTGAGTACTTGAACTGAGGAGTGTGACTGAGGAGTTGGGTTTTACATTTTTTTTTGACTTGCATTCATTTAAATTTAAAGAGCTGCACATGACTAGTGGGTGCGGGATGGTACTAATGCCATCATGATCCACATTAGGGGTGGTGACCACAGAGACTTAGATTTTGAGGCAGTACTCAGGGGGCGGTGGGTGCCAGGGTGTAAATTAAGTGGTGGTCACCCTCATAGGGAACTTCCTACAAGGGCAGACCTATTGCTACTGTCCACCTCACACACAGTGCTTTGGCTGGCTCTGGAGAGGTGGCTGATGACCAGGAAAATGCCTTTAATTCGATGTCTAAGCATACCCGGTCCATCACACCAAGAACTGGGATTCAGCTCAGACACACTCAGCACGTACACATGCATTCCACATCCTTAAACATTTCAAACCCAAACACAGGCCACTGAGTTATCCTCAAACGAAAAGAAACAACTACCACAAACTTTCATTCCAAATTAAATGCATGAAAATAGTTTTCATGATTTTGAAGACCCGAGGAAATTAAATGTGGATTTTACATATAAAAAAGGCAACCTTTGCAATCCTACAAAAACATCTCAAAATGAATTCAGGACTCCCAGCGGTGCCCAAACTCCCAAGGGATTTTAGGTCCATTTTCTCCCATTGAAAATCTTATAATAGCTTTGGATGAATAGACTTTGGAGGAGGCAGTGTGGGAGCTACCAACGGTTCCCCTCCTGCCAGCAAAGGCTGAGAGAACTCTGTCCCAGAAATGGAAGCAAAGGAGCTCATCTACCTTGTCTACCTCAGAGAAGTTGGATAGAAAAATCAGTGGTTAGACTGCGCTGGAAGGCCCAGCCAATTTACTTCCTCTTCTTGGTGGCCCTTTAAAGCTCCTTAAGCCTGGAATGCCCTCTTGGGAGTGGCCCTGAGGCACTGGGGAGCAGGGGAGGCGGGGAGAGCAACCCTGACCTAGTCTGGGCCCACCTCCTGCTGGGGAAGACCAGCCCAAGGGCAGCTCAGGGCACAGGGCAGGCGAAGGCGAGGGCATCCGACCGGGATCCAACCGGGAGGAAGGAGGTGGGGACCACAGCCACACCTTCCCTACTCGTGCTGCTCAGGATACGAGCAGACAAACCCAGAATGCAGTGCAATCCCACACAAAGTACAAGTACTGCCCTGCACCAAAGTTTAATCTTTTCCCCCAGGCATCTACTCAAGGAGTTTTATTTTATTTTATTTTATTTTACTATTAATATTCTGCCCTTGATGTTCCTGCAAAGCAGCTCCATGCAAAGAAAGAATGGACTTACCGGGAGGACTCATTCGTCTTCGGCACCTGGGCTGTTTTAAATTAGAGAGCATGGGGAACCAGTGCTATTTTAATCATTCCAATGTGTCCAGTGCTGGAGATGAACTCAAAAGGTGAATATTAAAAGTAGTTGTGGAATTCAGTCATTTCACGAATGAGCACATAATAGCCAAAGGCAAAGCCGGAAGGCAACTTCACTTCCAATCCGTGTTCCCATTTCATTGAAACCAGACTGCAATTCCTGGAAGGAAGCCTGCACATCACATCTCTAATACTCATTTTCATATACTCCAGTAAAACTGTCAGGGTGAATCAGTTGTTGAAGAAGGCTTCCTGTATAATTTACAGATGTGCCTCCCCATAGCCCATTATTTAGACCTGAAACAGAAATATGTTTTTGATCAAGTTCAGACACTTCCTCTCACCTGCCCAGGTTTTTGTGGCTTTAATTTGTCGATTAATACTGGCCTTTGCCCACTGCACTGACCCGCCACGCTGGGGACATTAATCCCCACACACGCAGCTGCCATCCGCTGGGCTTCTCAGGACACGGGGCAGACGCTGCGACCAAGACACACGCTTCGGGTGCGCTGCTGTCTTCTGCCCTGGGAAGGAGGCTCTGGAGGACTCCTGGAAGTGCTCGGTGGACTCACACAAAGGGGCCAGGCTCCTCAGCTACGAGGCAGAGAAGGAAAGCTGCTGCCCAGCGTGTCAGGTGGTGATGCCGGGGAGTTGGAGAGCCCCCTTCCTTAGTAACAGGTCATGTCACTCCTTGTTCCTGCTCAACCCCTTTTCTTCTAATTCCCCCAGAGTCTCATCCCAGCAGGGGCTGCTCTGGCCACACCCACCTGGCGGGATCACTTCAAGGAGTGAAGGGCAAGCCGGTCCCCAGCTTCCTGGGCTCCCTTCCTGTCCGTCCTGGGTTCTGGCATTGTAAGAAGCCCGGCTGGAGACTGGGGGTCACCGGCCTGCGGGGTAGGAAGGCAGGGTTTCCAAGGCGCCCCCTGAGCGCTCAGGCTGCTGCTGCAGGGTGGGGGACGTGGGGTACTGTCCCAGCCCAGGCCACCTGCCCCACGGCCCTCCTTTGGTCAGGGGGTGTCTGGACTGTTTACTAGCAATTTGCTCAGCTGGAGGATTTTGGCTTCCAAAGAGCAGAGGATTCCTCCCTGTTACCAAACCGTGACTTTTGAAATGTATTTTTTTAAGGAGGGGACACCCCAAATTGAAGGAAATTACATCTGTAACAAATGAAGCCTGGAAAGTATAGGCGGAGACCCTGGGCTCCCTTCGGAGAGGCACCGCCTGGTGGGCAGAGCTGCTCTCGGCCCAGACTGCAGGGCCCCAGCGCCAGCTCTGGGACACAGAGCCGTGCCACGCGGACAAGGACTTCCCTCACATGCCTCAGTTTACTGTCAAATGGGAGTGAATATGGAGCCACCTTAACACAACTGTGGCAGGGACTCAGAGTCACACAGGGCTCAGGGGCGCACCCGCCCGCTGGGCTTGGCAGTCAGGACCGACGCTGTCCCGCTGTGTCTCATCCAAGTATTTACTGCCTGACTTTCACAAGGCTTCAGGGTTTTACTCTCACAATGAATCTCATTTTTTCCGTGTCAGCAAACGAGACTAAACCATGGAGCTCACTGATCGACAACTGAGATGGACACACAGAGGGGTTTGCATGGAGACCTGTGTGTGTGGAGCTCAGATGCCCTGCAGGGCATGTGAGCACGATACACAAGTATGAAGACTGGAACAGAGTTTTTCCACTGATGACTCAAGCCTTTCTTTACTTTGCAGGAGTACCATCAAGTATTTAAAGAATGAGCATGTCCCTTTATTGTCTTTCTGGCTACACCATCTCACTGTGAGCACGTCATTCCTCTGCCCTTCATCCTCGTCAAAAAGGTTCAGCTCAAGGAGGCACCATATAGGGAACCAGGTGCTTGGGCCAGGGGAGAGGTTACTGGAGAAGCGGGCAAGGACGTAGAAAACAATTGTGTCCGAAGGCGAAGCGTGCAACTCAATAGGTTTGTCCATGACAGGAATGTTCTTTGTACCTTTAGTACTAAGCTCAGGTGGAGACAAGGAAGGTAAAAGTCAAATAACACTGATCCACCATAAAGCACTGGATACCAAGATGTGAGACCCACATGGCTTGTCCTTGGAAGTCCTGCCCTGGGGAGGAAGAGCCCAGCACCTCTCCAGGTGCCCTAGAAATGCTCTGCTCTGCAGCTCGGGTGCAGCTCTCATTGCGCAGGCGGGAAGGACACTGGAACCTGCTTCCTTAGGGCCACTCGTTCTGAGCCCCCCTTCCTGCCGGTCCCCTCACTGTCTACAGACAAAGCTTCCTTTGGAACCTTCAACACTCTCTTGAAGTTTGTTCAAATGTCAGCCTGAGTGATGGAGATTGACCCCTAGGAATCCCGCTGCCCTGGGACCTACTCCTCTCCATTCCCAAAGGTGGACACCTCAAGGTCACAGATAGAACAGTCCTGTATTCGTCGGCTAGAGCACTCCCAAGATCACATTCCCATTGAGGGTATAATGACTCTTAAATTCATGCTGAAGTTCTTTCCCAAGAAAAGGCCTAATAAACAGAGAGGCAGCTCACCTCCAAAGGCACAGGGTCAGAGGCTCCTGTTCACGGAGCATCTACTGTGTGCTTGTTAATAGGATCCTGTTCAGTCTTTGTAGAATCCTCAGGAGGGAGGCATCAGAGTCTCCACTCACAGGGGGAGAAACCAAAGTCCAGGGAGAGTAGCTCCCTGAAGACTCACAGCCAGGAAAGTACCATCTGCAGGTTGAAGGAGGTCTACACCCTCCCAGATCAGACCTGGCTTCTCTTCCTGATGTGAAGCCCCATGTCAGCTTTGCATTTACCACCACCAAGCTCCTGAGTGTGTTGTGGAAAGGGCTGGGTAGGTCGAGCTCCAAGATATGGTCCCCATCTCCATCACGGCGCACAGTGTTTGGAGACTAAGGTGGTGAGCAGCCAGGAGCCCGACAGGGGAGACTGAGGTGTAAGCAGCCAGGCACCCCTCCTGCTGGAGGCAGGAAGACAGTCATTTCAGGGCCTGACCCACAATGTGGGGAGCAACTGACCCCGGAAGCGTCTGCCACAGGTGCAAAGGCAAACCTTGCTTCCCCCAGGGACCTGTGCTCCTTCACTGGACCCTTTCTTTCTGGGTCCCAGAAGTCTCACCCACCAGCGGGGAGCTGGGCTTCTTCCCTCCACAGGCTTTTTGGGAAAACAAGAGACTGTTTCCAGAGCTTTGAGAAAGGGCCCTAGTCCCCAGATCTCAGCCAGGGCCGAGGTAGACCGGGAGAGCAAGCAGAGAACCAGGTGGGCAGTAATGGACTTCTGGGCAGAAACAGGCCAGGGAAACCCGAAAGACCCCCAGCAATGACACTGATGGTTTGTGAAGTCACTGGCCCTCAAGGCTGCCCGGCTCCCGGAGCAGGACCAGTGCTGGGGAAGGTCCAACCTGTGTCTCAGGATGGGGGGCTGCACTAGAAAATGTGAGCCTCCCCTAAGGATATCGTGTGTGCCCAGACGAAGAAAAGACCCCTGGCTGCCCCCAGCCACAAACAGGCATTTACTGCCCATTCCCAAGAAATCCTGAGGAAACACACACTCCCACGGTGTGATGGGGATGGACAATTAATATGTCATGATGCTGTCTTAATTGTCAAAAAAGTTCATTTTTGAGGCAAAATTGTTTTTACCTTCATTTTTAAACCGTTAACATAATGACTGAATGGCTCCTATGCAATGGATACATTTTTAAAAGGCCTCCTTGAGAGCCACTCAAAGCGGGACTTGCTTGGAGGACCACAGGGAGGGAGGGGCGGGCAGGGCTGGCAGAAGGCCGCCCGCCCGTGCCAGCTCCTGGGCTGACAGAACAAGTGTTGCGTGAGATGTGAGGGATGACTGCGGCGGCCCGCGAGCCCCGGAGCAGGTGTTCCTCAGCCTCATTTGCGATGGAGCGCGGCCCCTGGCTCAGCGAGCCGCAGCCGGCGCCTGGCAGCCCTCATGTACCTGCGTGCAGAGAGGCGCTAATGATAATGGATGCGGGCCGATTAGCCAGCCCGTTTGCAAGGCACACCGTGGCCTGGCAGGGGCAGCAGGGATGTTGGGGCTGTCCCTGGGTCCCGCATGCCCAGGGCTGGGTCAGCACTCTCACAAGGGGAGCAGTGTGCTAGGCTCCAAGTCTTGTCTGGACTCACCAGTGCCTATGGCGACATGAGTCCCTACTTAATAAACAAAAGGACATGTGGCTGGCTGCCCACCTTTGCCCTCAGGAAGGGCCCTGGCCAGGGCTGTCTTGTTGGACAGTCGGGCCACCGGGAGCAGGCACCCTTTTGCGGCATCGCTGGCCAGCCCTGGCCTGTCGGACAGCATGCTTCTGTCCACTCACTCCTGCGCTGCTGGGCCCTCCACACCTGCTGGGTGCTCCGGCTGGCTTAGGACAATGCAGCCGAGAGTCAGCCTGCCTCGGTTCATGGTCCAGCTCCATCCCGCTCGCTGTGCCTCCCTGGGTCTCTGCGTCACCATCTGAAGATGCAGGACCATGGTGGCCTCACAGCTCTGCAGCTCTTCTGGGCATGGGGACGAGGGAAGCACCAGAGGTAAAATCTCCAGCATGGTGTCTGGCCTCGGTGACGGGCAGACCTCAGTTAGGATATGGTCATAAGCTATGAAGTGTGGCAATGTGTGTGACCCTGCTGGGGGTCAGGCCATGGGGAGACAGGGGAGGGCAAGGTAGACTTGGTGTTGCTTTCGCAGAAAGCCCTTTCCAGGGATGGCAGTGGCCACACCACTGACCAGGGTCTCAGGGCTCCGAGAGGCATGCAGCAGCAGGAAAGCAGGATGGGGCCTGGAGGGGTCCAGGAAGCGTTCACAAAGGAGGGCCCTTTGGGAAAGCGTCCCCAGGGACCAGCCAGGGGTCACCCCAGGAGGAAGTGAAGAGCTGCTTGGCTGCAGGCTAGTCACGGGCCTCTGTAAAGAATCTCTCATTCACCGAAAGCATTCACCTTCTAGATTGCTTACAAAGGAGCTCCCTGCTACATACGAGTTCCCGCGTCTAAGCCAAGGATAAGGTGCTGAGGTTAGAAGCTCGGGAGAAGTGGGATTTAAAGCATGTTGAAGGTCAGCGGGAAAGCAATCAGGCCATTCAGAAGTGGACAGGAGATGGGCTCAGGGGTCCAGAGCCACACTGCTCCAGGCAGGCCCCGTGGAGGCAGAGCCGGGTTGCCGGCAAGAGCCCACTGCACCCCTGCCAGAGGAGCACCAGCCCCTTCCTGTCCCCGGGCATCCACAAGGCACAGAGAAGCCGGGTGACCAGAAACTCCAGCCTCTGCAGAAGGCGGCATGCACGCTCAGAGCACGCTTCCGCCCCGCTCCTGTTCTTCTCAGGCTCCACGTCCAAGCCCGCCCTCAGCCCTGCTCCCTCCACTCCGGCCAGCGGTACAGGCATGGCACCTCTCCACAGTGCATTTCAGAGGAATGTTCCCACCATGCATAGTATATCAACACCCAATATGGGAGCAATTTCACTTCTTAATTTATAGCTGCAGCAACAACATTTTCCAACTGGTCATAAAATATCCCCTCCTCCTCTAATCCAGGGTCCAGTGTTCTAGACTGGGAATTCTATGACTGGCATGGGAAGCAAGGGGGTGGTTTATGGAGCGTCTCCAAGGGAACGGGGTTATTACAGTAAAAGTTAGGTGACAGGAGAAATACAGATGGCAGTGTTCAAACTACAAAACCCCAAATAGAAAAGCATACCTGTCCTTCTCTACTTGCCAGACAAGCAGAGTTATTATTACTGTTGTTGTTTTATGGCCTTTTCCACAGAAAAAATATAGCATTATAGTTGCCAGAAGCAAGAGCATAATTAAATATGGCTGTACATAGGCCCAACCAGCCGCAGCTCACTGGGCTGTAATGTCTCTGGAACTGTTGGTCAGACCCAGAGGGCGTCCCAGCCCCATCCTGGTCGGTTAGGGTTCTCCAGTCCAAGGACAAGGGGGCGGCGGGGCCCCGCTCCATGGTGGGATGCCAGCCAGCCTCCACCTGTGAATGCTGTGGCCCCTTTCAGTCCCGGGACTCAGACGGGGAGTGGGGCTACCCCTGAAGCAGTTGGTTCCCAGTTCTCAGCTGAGGCACAGTCCTCCTCACGGTCAGATGTCCCTATAAGGGAGCACAGGCGCCATAAGCCTGAATGCAGAGGGAAAGGTGCCTGTGGGCCATGCTCGCTCCCTGCCTCCGCCCTGCTGGAGCTGGTAGCCTGCTGAGAAGGTGGCCTGTCTTGAGAAGCTCACCGGCTTCCCATGGCCTCCTCCCTTCACGCCCTGCTCTGTGCACAGTAATGACTTCTACCACAACTCACCAGGCACTGCCAATTCATTTACAACCACCTCACCAGTCACCCCATTTAATAATAAGGACGCTGAGCTCAGAGGAGGAGGAGGAGCTCCCTCTGAAGGCCAGGGAGCTGGACGTGGCAGAGCTGGGACTGTAGCTCAGGTTGGTCTGGTCCCTGAGCCTGTGTCTGCAACAGCGACACTGGGACTGGGCCACGTTATCACTCCTGGAAGCTTTGAACTTTCTGAACTCTTCCAGTGATCGACTCCAAGCCCAGAGGACCAGCCTCAACACCAGCCCAGCCAGGGGGCACCCCTCCCCCTCCCCCTGAGCTCACCTCTCGAGACAGCCAAGTGCACAACCCTGGCAGTTTGACTCGGCATGGCAGGCACCAAGTTCACCCACGGATATGCACCGAGTGTCCCCACTACACTGCACCAGGGACAAAGGCGACCAGTGTGGCTGGACTCAGCCCCTGGCTTTGAGAAGCTCAAGGTCTAACCCACGAGCCGACAGAACAAGTCTTAGCAAACCAAAAATGATGGTTTTGTTCACTCGACAGACAAGCAGCCATCTCTTATTGGTTTGTTTGCTCTAAAGTTGGGAGGAAAGGTAAATTAGAGCCGAAAGGTGGTCCATGAGGTGACTAAATAATAAATACTGTAAAGAACAGACATTTCTTATGAAATACAGTTTGCAGTATAGGCTGGAGAGGGTGGGCTCCACTGTACTTAAACCCACACACCAGCTCTGCAGGCAGAGGCTGCAGGAAAGGGAAACGCCACCTACTTTTTGAGATTGAAGCCAGAGGCAGTTCTGTACTAGAAATGTCTGCATTTAAACTACAAAACCCCAAATGGAAAAGCATTTCTGTTTTTCTGGATGACCAGGGAGGAATGGTGGCTCCCGGAGTGGCCATGGCCCAGGGCCCTGGGTGTTACAGGCCGACCCCCAGAAGCCAGAGCGGGACCTAGCAAGCCCCATGGAGGCCTGCCCCTTGACAAGCGCGAGGATCGGCCCAGTGAGGAAGCGGCACACATTTGTCCCCACCGCAGAGCCCCTCCGGCATGTTGCACACGGCAGCGGACCAGGACCTGCCAGGTCCCAGGTTCCCCAGAGATCAGAGGGGGCCATGAAGAAACCCATCCCTTGTGTGGGTGGCCTGCCCTGGTCAGGGAGGCACTTGCCTACCCCAGGACTGTAGGGACCCCTGAGACGGGGCTGGAGGGCATCCAGGGTGTGGGTCCATCTTTATTTCCATATGGCTCCGTGTGCTGAGCATAATGCCTTGTTGAGATTTGGAGTTCAAGCAAATGGGGATGTTTGGAGGAGCAGTGCAACCACATCTGGCTCTGCGGCCTTGAGCCAGTCACGTAACCTCTTGAGTATAACTGTCCTCATCTGTAAAACAGGTCCAAACGGCCTTGCGGGACTGCGGTGAAGGCCCAGACGTGAGCGTGCCATAGACATGCTCATTGTTAGCATCTGCACTTTCCTCATTAGCTATGATTTGCAGAAACGTGATTCACGAAGCCTGCAGGCGGAGTTTCCCTACCTGAATAGCATGAGCGCACGTATGATTCTTGAACTCCCGACATGGACATCTGTGCACTCTCAGTGCAGAGCTGTCTTCTGCATGAACGACCTTGAGAAGTCAACCCAAAGCTCCTCCATCGGTCTGTCTGTTGGCCAGCATTTGGTGCTTATTTGCCAGCTGTGGGTACAGCGCTGTTCTCGGCACTGGGCACAGATGGAGGAAAAGACACTGCCTGTCCGCAGGCGCTCACGCTCTTGAAAAGCCCTGGAGCACAAATCATAACCAAGCTAAGTCGCTCGGCGTGAAGAATGGCCTCAGCCTTGGTGGCTTGAGAAGCAGGGTGTCGGTGCCCTGCTCGGCTGGAAGGAAGGGGCCCAGAGTGGGGACCTGCCTGCCCAACAGCAGGCTTCTTGTCATCTCCCAGTGTGGGGAGGGGCATCCCGCATCGTTTTTTGACTGCACCCTCTGGGTTGACAAGCAGGTTTTATTTGTTGGGACCAGGGGAAACTTGCTCTGAGATGTGCAAGCGGAAGAAGCAGGGAAAGCCTGCTTCTGAGCCCGGTGGGGCGTGGACTGCTGCCCCTACCGCGGCCAAGGACCTGCTTGGGCAGCTCCCCCAGCTGAGCCAGGGGGTGTGCTCGAAGATCAGTAAGACGTCCCCAGAGATGTGATTCTGAGCCTCAAAAGGACCCACTGTACAAACACAGTAGCAAGTGCAGTTGTCATGGAGCAAGGCCAGTTTGGTGGGAAGTGCCACGGAAGAGGACAGACACACACCCTGTGGATTAATGGGACCCAGAGCATGGGGCACAGAGCCCTTGAAGGCAGGGCTCAGGCTGCAGAAAGCCCTCCAGTCAGCCCTAATTGCTGCACCCATGGACCCTGCCCCTGCCACGTCCACCTAATGATGAGTTCTTGTTAATTAACAGAGAAGAACCCTTCTTAAAATAACATGTGTCACACTGCAGGAGAAGGGTTTGATTTGTCCAGCTCTGCCTGGCATCCTCTGTGGATGCCAAGTAGGTGATGCTAAGTCAGGGCATGTGGGTCCTAATGAGGAGGGAAGGGGGGAGACAGGAGAAGAAAGAGCAGAGGAGGGGAAAGAGGGACAGAACAGGTGCGAGGCCCACAAAGGATGGAAGCAGGCACCTGTGGTTAAAGCCACCCTTGGCGCCCACTGCACACTCCCACAGCCGACCTGCCCTGAAAGGAGCTCTCTGGTTCCCTGGGACCGCGGCTGAGTGTTTCAGTCACAGCCTCAGGGAATGCACTAGAAATTACAGTGTAGGCAACAGTCTCCCTCTGACAGGGGAAGGACAAACCTTTGCCACCGCTGGGTTCACTTGTTTGCATTTAGAGACTTTGATGTGTGGGTCCAGGTTCTAGTCATGACTTCGTGAGCACAGAGAGGGAGGCATGGGCCCCCCAGGCCCGTGTGCTGAGCCAGCCAAGAGCAGAGGAGACCCCTTTCCCAGCTCCTGGCCCCTGGCCCCGGCAGGCAAGCCGAGTGTCCCCTGAGGTGCAGCCCTGCCTACCAGGGATGCAGAGCAATGTCTCCTGTGGCCACCAGAGAGAAGGGGCTGACTCTGTCACTAACTCCTGCTTGTAGAAAGCCCCGCCCTGAGGAAGCCGACCCTCCCCTCCTGCCGCCCACCGGCCATCCCCTCCCGCAGCATCCCCTCCCCGACTGGCCCAGAGCTCGGGTCCCACGCCCCAGCCCCAACTCCCTAGTAGCTACTCATACATTCTGCCTAATTATTATTTTGTGCAGCTTTTCACAGCAGAAGGAGAAAAGATGAGGAGAAGAGAAAAGAAAGCTGAAACCTCTATAATGAAATTTTTAAATCACAGAGTTCCTGCTGTTAATATTTTTCCAGCCTCCAAAAGCATCAAATATTGTTTTATCTACAACTCATCTCAAATGTGGGTGTGTGGGCGTGTGTGTATATATCTATATTACCATACGTGGACACCCAAGTCAGGGCCGAGTCCGGAGACACAGCAGTGGCAGCCCCGTGCGACAGCCCCACCACCAGGCTCAACACAGTGGACTGGTCACTTTGTCCAGCTGAACACTGGGGGTTCTGGCCCGTTCCAGTCATTAAAAGCAGCCAAAGTCTATGTCACTTTGAATCCGCTGGTCTCCTCTTGTTCCGTGCTGCTTTCAAGCACCTGCCTGCCCAGCGTCCTGCTTCTGACTGAAAGTTTTTGGCCCTTTGAAGAGGTTTTTGGAGAATTTAATGGAGTTTCCGTCGTTCTCTCCATAGGGAAGAAGTACCCGGCTCACTTTTGAGGAAGAGTCGTGTGCAGCACACATTCTTTCCAGTGTTTAATAAGCCTCCCAAATGTGTCAACACGACGGGGTGTTTATCTCGATTAATGCAATAATAGCTCCACCAAATTGCCAGGAAAATGTAACACAGACTCTCGAGAGCAGGATCCCAGTTGAGGAAGAAGCTCGTGGAGCCGCTACCAAACGTAAAACTGCACCACGTGGTGAACAGCAGACCCAACATCAGTTTTGGGGTTTTTTTTAATTTGATTTTTGGTTGATCACCTCTACCCCAGCACACGCCACACACACACACACACATGCCTGTAGCCTAACTGACTTGCGAGGCTGGTGAGACTGAGGAAGGGCAGGTGTACAGAGCAGGACAAAGGGGGGGACCTCCCCAGGCCAGGCCAGCCCCAACCCCAGCTAGGCTGTGGGATGGGGAGGGGCTGAGCCGCGTGTGACAGGGACTAAGGAGCAAACACCCTTCCTTCTAAGTGCTCGGGCCCGCGGCCGCGGCCACTGCTCCCACAGCCCTCAGGACACTCGAAACCATGCCAGCAGCAGTTCTGTTTTTTGCTACGTAATCAAGTCGCAGAGAACATGCTTTTTGTGCTTTGCAAGACTTTCTGTCACGGGGCCTCATGCTCCGACACCCCCCTCAGGGGTCGCCTGGGCTGCTGGCTGCTGGATGAGAAGGAGAAATTTCCATTTCTAAGCCACAGTCGCAGGCTTTGGCAGTTGGCAGGGAAGTCTTTCTGCATAATAGACACAAATAGTTCCTGAAATCACAGACTTTGTAGAAAAGGAAAACAAGTCTTCAGGCCCCAGGTAGGCCTCTGAGCCCCCCAGGGACTGGTTTTGAGGGTGGCAGCCACGGAAAGGAGCCATTTCCAGCTGGTAGCTAGGGAAAAAAAACTGTAGACCCGCACACCCCAGTAAGAGCTAAAACCTTTCTCCTGTTTGCTTCTGACAACAGCTTCAGCAAAATCCCATCTCCTGCCTGACACTCGCCATCCCCCTGGCAATGACTGGATGTCATACCTGGTTCCGAGTATTAGCTCGAACTCACTGGTGCGCAGGCTAATTATTCATCCCTGCTGCCCCATCTGGCCTGCCTGATGGGGTGTGGACATCAGGCAGAAGCTTCTGGGTGAAGCCAGTGGGTGTGCAGGCGGCCTTGCCCGGGCAGCCAGGGCACCTGGGAGGGAGTACCTGCTTGTGTGGGGTGACTCTCTGCCCCCAGGTGCCCCCAGATGCAATGTACCATGATGATGACGTTCAGGCTGGACAAGGGGGTGGGCGCAGAAGAAGGGCTCCCCAGAAGGAATGCAGGAGCACCAGAGGCAGAAGAGGATTGTTTTCTGAGAGGAAGAAGCAAAAAGCAGGAGATCTCAGGGAGGAAACCGATCAATCGGGACCACAGCCTGTGCCCAGCAGACCCGGGTGCCAGGACCCCAGCCCAGGAGTTCCAGCAGCACACGGCACCGAAAGCAAGGATCTTAGTCTAAACTTGATCCTCAAGGCAAGACTGGAACTTGGTCTTCAGGATCCAAGGACCTGCTTGTCTTCAGAGCTGCCCATCGAAGCGCATGACGTTGATGACGACAACGGTGATGGAGACGGCGGGGAGATGGCGGCCGGCCTGTACTGGGGCGCATGCTGGGACCCTGTCTTGGACAGTTTGCGTCGATTGCACTTTTAACCCTCCTGACAAACAGTGCTGCCAGCTGTCACTGTGGCTGCTGTTACTTTACTATTGTCATCATCCAAGGTTTATTCACAGGTCTGCAGAAGTTAAATAGCTTTTCCGTGGGATTTTGGCCACTCCAGGCCCTGTTCTCATCCTCACTCAAAGAATTCTTCTGTCCCATCTAAACTGTCTTTAAGAAGTTCTGGCTTTCATCTGTTCATCCATTAAAGGGTGTCACATCAGAATGCCCTGAACTAACTAGGTCTACAGGCCCCACACTGACGGCGCTTCCCACGGCCCCCATCTCGTTCTTCTCCCCTTCAGCCCAGACAAGAGACTCTGCCGGGGCACCGCAGAGCTGTCCTTGCTGCACCCCCAGGCCTGAAGGGCGGTGTGCTGGCCCTGTGACACAGGCCTCGGCTCGCTGCCTCCCTGGGTCAGGCCACAGAGGGCAGTGCCCCCACCACTTCTGCTTCCTTCTGAAGGTAGCAAGGTGCCACTGGGCTCCCCAGGGAGTCAAGCTGAGGTCCAATGTCCCGGAGACCAGTTACAGAGTCCCGGTGACAGGGTGTCTAAAGGAGTTGGAAGGAGAGAGGCTGTGTCACAGGCTTTGCAGAAAATTAAAGCAGAAAATACACCCTTTGGCGGAGCAGAAGGGCCCAGATGCTAGTGTTCATTGAGTCAGGCCGATGTCTGAGTCTGCAGACCCGAAGGACAGCAGAGGCCTTTAGGGAGGGACTTGCAGAAAGTCAGGGCAGGCCTGGAGGGGTGTGGAGGTTCTCCTGAGCCACACGGTGGCAGGACGCTGCTCAGGGCTCCCTTAGACCTAGGCCCTCATCACCCTGGAAGAGGGGAAGCCAGGGAAGAGGGCGTGTCGGTCCGCATCCACGCCAGGACGCAGCCTCTGCCGAGCCCCTCAAACAGTGCTGGCCCAGGCTGAGAGGCAGCCCACCTGGGAACACTGCGTACTTGTCTGGACACCTGCTCTGGAGACGGGGAGTCCGAGACACCCCACACTGACCACTCTGCCCTGCTACTGGAGGGGCACCCACCCCGGCACCCCCGATCCTGGGGGAACAGGGTGAGCTGCGCCGCTGACAGGTGGGTGCTCAGGGACAAGCTTTCTGTAACTGAAGCAGGTGGGCCCAGGCGAGCCCGAGGCTCGCTCCCACCGAGACCCCACTTGTCCATCATACCAGAGGTCACAACTTCCCCTGCTCCCCCACCACACACACTCCCATGGACTGCAGGAGTCGGTGGATAGCCAGAAGGGCCACCAGCCACCTGCAGGGGAGCAGAGCGGGCCTCCAGCCCAGGCCAGGACCAGGGCCCTGGGGCCTCATGGCACATGCCACAGACTTTGTAAAGAAGTATGAGATCAAGGGACGGCGTCGGGGAGGCACCTGGAGGCCCAGGCTGAAGCCCTTCATCCCTGGAGATGCTGGCTGGAAGAGGAGACTCCCTGGTTCCTCTGCTTTTGTCCTGAGAGCCTCCTGTGTGCACGGCCACGTGGGCACCAGGCCCACAGCCAAGATGCTGCATGGGACACTGACAGGGACATGATGACCATGGTGATAAGGACGGCTGGGCCAGGGCCACACCAGCGCTCCACACCACAGCCCCACTTACCCTCTGCCACACCCCATGAAGCCAGGTGTCACCTCCCTGTCTCCAGATGTGCAGACTGAGGCCCACAGGGGACACATGCAGGGCTGCCTGCCGAGTAGGTGATGGCCTCAAGGAACCGCTGGCTCATGGCAGGTGCTCAGGAAGGGGGATGATGAGTGAATAAATGAACTCACATATCAATGTTTCCAAATGCAACTTTCACCGCTCGCTGCTCCTAAGAGGGACCCTAACTGCACGCTGAATTGCACGCCTGTCTCTGAAATGCCACGCCACCACAGCTGGGTCATCTTCCTAAACTCTGGGTCACTAACCAGAAGCACTTCTATTGCAAATGTGGGTCATCCTTCAAGGGATTCCTGTGGGCAGAGGAACACCCCCCACCCCCACCCCTGCCAGCAGGTTCCCAGGCTGGTGTGAGGTTAAGGCCAACTTTCCAGGCCCTCTTTGCCACCTCATCTCCAGCCCCTTCAGGTCACCCAGGTGTCAGCTCCGTCTGCAGTGGCCCTGGAAGATGAAGAAGACCAAGACGGTAACCCCTGCCCATACCTATGGCCCGAAGCATGGTAGTGTCTTCCTGCCTCCAGGAGGACGCTCTGGCACCTTCCAGAAAGCCTGTGCTTTTCTCGGGTCAAAGTCCTGTGATTGATGCCTGTCTCTCTCTTCTTCATCAGGGAATCATTTCTCCTGAGCTCCTGCTGGCTCCTTCTGGTGGGGAATCCCTGCAGAGCTGAGCCCTTGTGAATCGATGAGGCAGCTGTGATAGAGAGGAGAGGGTGCTGGGCCTAGAGGGAACCTCGTGTCTTTACTTACTAGCTCCGTGACCTTGAGCCAAACACTCAACCCCACTGAGTTCCACTTTACACTAACAGGGTGGATGTGATGAGCTTTAATAAAACTCATCTATGTGGGATCACTTTGAATAAATGGGAAGGGAGAGAAAAAATACCCCCCTATTCAACGTGCATGCAAAATATCGGGCAGCCTTCCTGCTCTGGGCTTCCTCCCACCTTGGGTGGGTCCTCCAAGAGTCCTGGACACATGTCCCAGGGGAGACCCTAACCCACTCACAAGCCCTCCCCCACCTCCTTTATTTTGTTTTATGTCCCACTGTCCAGTATCTTCTGCACATATTTCTGTCCTCTGGCCTCCTTGTCTGTGTTTCTGAGCTCTCTGGCACAGCTGCCAGGCTCTCATACCTACTGAGACCACCAGCACCCAGCCTGTCTGTTCTCTACCTGCTCATAGAAGCAGAAAGAAAGTAAGAGAGTCCACAAATCCAGTCACTTACTGTATTATTTAGGACTGGGTTCAGCTCAGTGAAAAGAAAATCCATAGTATTAGTGGCTATAACACATGAGCTTTTAGTCTCTCATTTATGTTCAGAGGGAAGCAATTCAAGGATGGTTTGACTGTTTCATAAAGCCATCAGGGGCTTAAGGTCCTTTTATCTTTCTGCTGCATCCTCAGCACCCAGCTTTCATCTTGAAATTTACCTCATGGCTCAAAATAGCTGCTAAAGTGCCAACCTTTATGTCTACACTCCACCAACAAGAAGAGGGAAAGGAGAAGAGGAAAACCATAGGCTCATCTCCCAACTAGGTCAACAATCTTTAACAGCCTCCCCAAACATCTCTCACAATATTTCTGCTTGTATTTTATTAGTTGGAACAAGGCAGCAGCTGGTTACAAAGGAGTTGGAGAAATAATCTTTTATCTGAGCACATTGCTACCCCAAATAAAAATTGGGTTCTATTACTAAGAAAGAAGCAGAAAATGGATATAGGATGGCATTTAGCAATCCCTGTATCATATGCCCAAGATCACACATAAGTGGATATACAACAATATAATCACAGTTCATCTGGTGATTCCTGTGTGCCATGCCCTCATTCACCCCACTGCCATACCACATGCAAGGAGCTGACCAGGTTTGCTAGCACAGCCTATGGAACAACTGTTCCCCTGCCAAGTACCTCAGCCCCTCGTTGCAGCCTACAAACCCCACAACCCCAAGAAGGGAGAAAGAAAGTGCCTGCACTTGTCTTGAGGCCTCCAAAGGTCTGGCACAGTCTTGGGCACTTCCCCCTGCTATTACAAGAATCCTCCATGCAAACCTGGGACCCTGAGAGGGTAGAGTCACTGCCCACATTTGCACATAGAAAACAGGGCTCAAGACACTAAGCAGCCTCCAGACCCTGCAGTCAGAAGACCTGGGACTCCCCTGCTCTGCTGTTCCCAAACCCTATTCTCTTCCTGCATCACCATTCTGCTTCCCAGAAAGCCACTGCCTTCTGATTTCCATGAGGGATGAGGGGGAGTCTTCCAGTGAGATCAGAGGGCCCAAAGACTGTGAGTCTTTGAGGTCCGTGTGACAGCTCTGGGTCCCACAGAGACGTGAGCAGTTTGTTCTGCTGCCCTCCAGCCCAAGGAAGGGCTGCCCTTGAACTGGTCTGTACATTCTGGCAGATTCTTCTGGCTTCTCTGATGCCTTCTAATAGACCAGTGAATATGTACTGAGCTCCAAAGATTTCTCATTTGTGTGTCTTCTTTGGGGAAGGAAGTTTCTGGATAACCATAGGAACTTAAAAAAATGATAGCCATTTGTATGGAAAACTTTATAAAAATGTAGCGTATGTGCTCCTACAAAGAACAACATAATTAAGCAGAGTATGAACATCACTTAACTTCCCAGTAATGACAAGGCCATAATTAGGGACATCAATCATGGTACTCAGCTCTGGTTTACAGGGCACCCTCAGGAGTTGCTGACATGTAGGGCCATTGGCCCCTGCAAAAAATGGCCCCATTTGTTTTGTTTTCCTAATTCCTTTGGCTATTTTCTTCCCTTTGTTTTTTTTTATTAATATGTCTGGTGCCTCTCTCCTCTACAAATGGTTAAGACTTCGTGTTGCCATCACTGGGTCCTAATTGCTCTTGGTTTATCATTTTGCTTTTTCACTGCTGCTAGGCCCTGGGCCTTCAGGTCTCTCTTCCAATGGAAATGCCTGGGGTCTATGCCAAAGTCTGGCACAGAGGCCCACTTTGCTTATTCCCATGATCAAAGTTGTGTTCTGGATGTCTGAGATTGGTCCAGGATTCAAGTCTGTACAGATGAGGGGCCATGGAATCTTGGAGGCCCTATTTGGAACAGTTGATGCTGCTGACATGGGACTGATTGTCCTTCAATGTATCTGACCTTATAGTAATAGAACCAGACATGAAGACATGGGGCAAGGATACCAGCAAATACACAGTTATTTGTTATCAGCTCATTGTTATCATTCCCATGAAGATGTTTTAAGTGTTCTAGTTATGTTACCAACGAGAGTTAGCTTTCCAATTTACACCAAAGAGACCTTTCAAAAACATAACCAGTTTACACCTTTTATTGTCTAATATGGATTCTTGTTATCTATGAGGAAATAAAAATGAAGATGAACATGGAATCTCAGCTTCTGCAAATTCTGAGCTATTCATACATTCATAAAACAATAGCAATTTGCAAGTGCTTGGTTTTCCCTTAAAGCAAATGAATATGTAACAGTCCATTCATGTGCTGAGTTAAATACAGCAAATGCAAATCACTCTAATGATCATATTTACAAAATAAGTTACCTTTACTTAGAAATCATTTCACAGTGCTTTGAGCTCTCCAAGTGAAGTTGAGACTCAAATTTGATCCACCATCAGAAACAGGCAATGGGAAACGGACACGGACCCCTCTGTGCTCAGCAGCTTGTCCTCCCGTTTCCTTTTGCTATCCCGCTGGTACTTGCATGACAATGAGATCTGGTTCTTGGAATTCCTCGGCCTGGGTTGTCCATCCCCCAGAATGACTGTCCTGGTGCACCTCACTTCATCACGCCTCACAGATGTGTTTTTTACAAATTGCACGTCTGTGGCAACCCTACATCCAGCACGTCTACTGGCGCCTCTTCCAACAGCTTTTGCTCACCTCACGTCCTCTGTCACATTTTGGTAATTCCTGCAATACTTCAACTTTTGCATTATTATTATATTTGAATTGCTACAATCTCATGATAAAACTTTAACATATGGGGAGCTGCTTTTTCTGGGTGAACAAAACGGTTTCTTGAGATGGAACCTGCTCTTGGTGAAGATGCTGTGAGGACTGCTGAAATGACAACAAAGAATTTTGGAAATGCCACAAACTTAGCTGGCAAAGCAGTGGCAGGGTCCGAGAGGACTGACTCCAGTTTTCCAAGTTCTGTGGGCGAAACGCTGTCCAACAGCATCTCGTGCTAGAGAAATCATTCGCGAAAGAAAGTCAGTTGATGTGGCAAACTTCACTGTCGTCTTATTTTAAGAAATGGCCGCACAATCACCCCAGCCTCCAGCGACCACCTCCCTGATCTGTCAGCACATCAGTGTCAAGGCAGGACCCTCACCAGCAGAGAGACGACGACTCGCTGAAAGCTCAGATGATGGTTGATATTTTTTGGCAATAAAGTATTTTTTTAATTAAGGTCTGTATACATTTTTTTAGACCAAATGTTACTGCACACTTTAAATAGATGGCAGTATAGTGTAAACATAACCTATATCCACTGGGAAGCCAAAAAATTCATTTGACTCACTTCACTGCAGTATTTGTTTTATTGCAGTGGTCTGGAGCCCATAGTATCTTGGAGGTGTGTGCCTGTGTGACAGTTTCACTTCTAGGATGTAGAGGCTGTGCAGAGATGCCTGTTTGAGAAGGTACAGGAGTTGGTCTTTAATCTGAAGTTGGTCACAAGTACCACTGTGGCTCTGGGCAAAGGAGAAGGGGCTGTGGCTCCAGGGCTGCCCCAGTCACCGTATGGCACATCTCAGGGGTAAGGAGCATGGCCCACATCATTGTACGTGATCCCCAGTATCTGCATTTCTTTTAGATCACAAAGGCACATGCCCACACATACACACACCCATGCACACACACACTTACATGCACACAAACTTCAGTTCACCAGATGGAGAGGCAAACATAATCTCAATCAGACATCCTCCCTCACATCACCCTTCTAGCCACCACTGGAGTTTTCTCATCATTATCACCTAACAAAACCATGGCAGGATTTGAAATATATCCCTAAGTAACAAGATTGGTTCTAAACAATTTAAAGAGGAGAAATGTTACTGGTTTTGAAAGATGCTCACACTTCTCCCCATGTTGCTGGAGGGCCAGTTAACTGGGTCATCTCCTCTTCTGAGCAGCACAGAGAAAAGTCAGGGAAGCCAAGAGATGACAAATGGGTGCAGCTGAGGGGATATTATGGGATTGCGTGGTGTTGTCAATAAACCACTTTCTGACCGTCAAAAACTGAAGCATTATTTTGATATAAAAGAAGATCAAAGGTGCATTTACTAACATCAGCTGAGCTGTTGGTCATAGAAGAATTTAGGAAATCAGTAAATGGTATATAAAGAATAAGGAATTATGGTTATTTCAAACACACACAAACAGCATGACTCAGAACAACAGAAGCTGAAAAATCAGGAAGAACATTTGTCTATATCCTGTAATAGAAGAGGAGAGACACGTTTAAACTCATTCAAGATTTACCAATAAAAAATATGGGATGAAACATATTTACTGCCATCAGAACGGCAAAGCCATTACTACAGGGCGGTTCAACTTGGTTGTGTTAAGTTGTCTTTTATGCAGAGAAGTAATCCTAAATTAAATATTAAAGATTAATAAATATAATACCCATAATAAATGACACACACTAATTTAATTAAAAATAGATGCTGAATTTTACAAATGGGGCATTACTGTAATGATGTAGAATGGTCTTGTTATGCTAAAAATGTGCAGTCTTGGAAATGTGCGATCTCCACACACATTTCACCCTTATTGAGGCTCATTAAAATTTTAAAAATAGCTATTTTAATTGTCAAGCATTTGACAGACTGCTATAAAAACTTGACACTTAAGTTTCAATTTTACAATATGCATTTTAATGACTCTTTTCCCTGCATGTTTTGCTATCCATAAACCAGTTTTTCAAAAAAAAAAATTAAAATGTCATTTTCCAATAGTTTTTAGAGAACAGAGTTAAGCTTGCTGCAGGGCTGCAGGAAAACATGTTTAAATCTTTACAAATAAATATGAAAATTAGAACTATATTTTGTTTCCACTGCAGTCTGTGGTTTAGGTGTTGATTTCAAAGCCTTCAGGGGGACCAGGAAAGGAAAGGAAGATGCTCATGGGAGCTCAGGCAAGAGGAGGGAGCGGGGCTGTCAGAGAATTTTAGCAGCGGCTTTTTGAAAGGAGTTCCCATCTCCTCCACCTGGGATGTAAGACATGGTGACAGATGTGACTCACAGGAGCCACTGCAAAGGAATCTTCAGTTAGAACAAAAGGCCACATATAGTGGGATAGTGAGTGCCACTGCAGAGAATGCCTGCGTTATCCAGAGAGGCTGTGTGAGCCCTCGAGGGCATGAAACTCTCCTTGGCATATTCGGCAAGGAAAAGTGTGTGAGTCAGGGCTTTCCAAATGCCCAACTATTTGAGGAATTTGAGTTTTCCTAATTGATATTATTCTCACCTAATAATATCCTGGCAAACCATCCGTTGTCAATCCAGGAGTTGCTTTGGATTCACAAACAACATTTGAACAAGGAAAGGAGAAAAATATTCTATCAACATAGTCACACAGTTGAGACTCAGGATGGTTTGATTAGCATCCCCTGGGGACCAGGTAAACAAGGGTGTTTTAGCGTCTTTATCTTCTTTATCACCAACCCAAAGAGTGCGTCTTTGTAATATTTCCCTCTCTAGATAGTGACACCGAGCTTAGAGATGGAATAACACCTGATGGCGACCCACAGCTAATAAGAAATGGATTCTGAGTGCATCCAGACCCTCTGCCAGTGAGGGTCTAGGGAGTCCCCACTTTGGAGACATTCTAAAGGTTTGAGGATGTCATGCCTGATGCTTTAAGGTGAGCTCTTCCCAGCTGTCAGGTCTATGAGCTTATTCCTCAAGGATTTCAGTCACTGTTTCCAGTTAAGTTTGGCAAGGACCTTCCCTTCCCACATCTACTGTGGTCTCACCACACCCTTTTCCCAGCAAAGTAAGTTTCTGCTGAAACTACCACTACAAAAGCTGGGGCTGCCTTCAGGATGCAGCGCGGACTGGAGCTGGGGGGCCCAGCCTCTCCGGGAGCTCTGCAGCTTTGCTCTCTGGCCACAACCTGCTTCCCCGCACCTCCTGCTCTCACGCACAGACCAACTACAGGGGCTCTTTGGAAAGAAGCATCATTCTACACCTGCACGGGTCTCACCTGTTAACAGCTGGACAAGGATGGGACCATTTGGAGAATAAAAATATAAAGGGAACCTGGGACATATCAGTGACCTCGCATCAGTTCCGAGGAATTCCTTACAGGCCACTCTTCAGGGTCTGACTGAACCATGAGCAGATCAGGGCTGCCCAGTGCTGTCCTGGGGACTCTGGGGAGCACGATGCCCTGGCTGCCTCTAGGAACTCCCATGTCGAGGGCTCCTCACTCCATGTCAAAGCAGGCACAGCAAAGACTCCAAAAGCAGTCGTGGCAGGGTGTGGGAAGCTGGTATCCCCCTAATAAAATGGCATCGCCCTACTTCTCTGCTGTGGCCATGAGAGCATGGCCTCCATGCAAATGCACAGTAAGCCTACCACGGGGCCAAGTCCACTCCCCAGGCAAGCAGGGGCACCACTCCGTGCCACAGATAAAAAGAACGCTTACAGCCTGGCCGTGGTTCCCTGGGGCCACGCAGAGCCCAGGCACGGCTCAATGCCTAGAGAGCGACCCACTGCCCCGCTTCAGCTTTCCACGGTTTTTCCACTGTGCAATCCAGGGATCCCTAGAGGAAAGCACATGTCGCCAGAAACTCATTTTAAATGCTCAGGAATCAAGTTCAGAACCTGCAGAGGTTTCACATGAGCCAGGGGGCAAGGGCATTTATCTCTGTGCCTGCAGTCCCTTAGCCTGGGTGCTTCCTTCCTGCAGCCCCCCAGAGATGTCCCCTCCCAGAGGAGCCTCTTCTGACAGCCAGAGCAGGCCCACACCACATGCCATTTGCAAGGCAGCACCTGGCGGGATAGATACATACACAGAGTAATGGTGAATGTTACATGGCAGTTTTCCTGGGCCCCAGGGCCCCAGATGGTTAGACCTGATCCTGGGTGTGTCTATGACCAGTTTCCAGGTGAGGTCAGCATGTGCAGCGGTCCACTAAGGGAAGCAGATAGTCCTCCTTACTGTGTGTGGGTGGGACTCCTTCAGTCCATGGAAGGCTTGAATAAAAAAGCTGGATAAGGGAGAAGTTGCCCAAAATGCTGACTGTCTCCAAGCAGGGACATTGGTCTTCATCCGCCTTCAGACTCAGCATCGGAATGGAATGTACACCTGGGACTTCTATAACCATATGAGCCAATTCCTTATCATTCCGTGTTGATATGTATATATACATATATATAATATATGAATGTTATAAAATGTATATTAACAGTAGTTTTTATTTCCATTTGTTAGATTATGGTTTCCAAATTTGTGCCATTCCCAATCCCACTGTACTGGCCACGTGAAGGGCTTCTCTCAATTCCTGTGTAGAAGCAGGTCTCCCTGGTCATCCCCTGTATGTATCATCAACATTGCTAAAAATTGCCAGATTTCTCTTCAACATGGTTGCAATAATTTTACAGCACCCCATCCTGCAGTACATGAAGGCTCTACTCTACTCCTCACCAACACTTGATGTGCTATGACTCAAAGTGCCGACAGTCTGGTGGGTAGGAATGCTGTCTTACTGTTTTCATCTGCATGTCCCTGATTTCTAGTTGTACATTCTTCACAGGTATATTGATGATTTATGCATCCTTTCCTATGAATGATCTCTTCAGACTGCTCACCCATTTTACTATTTTTGAAATCGATCTTGAAGTATTCTTTACAAAATCTGTTGATACATATTGCCAGTGTCGTCTCCTGGTCTTTGGCTTAGCTTTTATCTTCTTGATTGTGCAGTGCTCCACCCCCTAAAACATGTGGTCAAATGTATCGACTGTTTTCTTTATGGCTTGTAGTTTTCACATCTTGCTTAAGAACTCTTCCCTACTCCAAAGCCATGAGGATATATTCTCAGGTTTTCTTCTAAAAGATATAAAGTTTTGTTGTTTATATGAGTTTTTGTTTACATTGGAATTAACTTTGTATGAGTCTAAGGCAGGGATCTAATTCCATTTTGGTTTTCCATAGGAACAGGCAGTTGACACAGCTCCACAAATGCAATGGTCTAGTCTCTGCCCCTAATTTAAAGTGCCCTACTCTGGTATATAAACACTCCAGGTACACATGGTAGCAATCTCTCTCTGGCCTCTCTGCGCTGGAACATCCATGCCTCCCGTGTTGATTAACAAAGCTTCATCTTTCTTACTAAGTTTTTTATATTGAATTTTTCTAAAACTACAGAAAAGTTGGAAGAAAATAGCATATGTATACTCACAGACTCCAAATTCATAAACTATCCATATTTTACTATATACTCACTTTTAGTGAACAATCAGAGATTAAATTGTAGAAATCACCCCCAGATTGTTTGCATATATTTCGTATGAAAGAGAACATTATTCTACATAACCAGAGTATTATCATAACCAAGACACTGAACCTCATTAAACATTATCTGATATATAATTCATATTTAAATTCCTCTGTTCCAAAAAATATGTCCTCAGTCGCTGCTTTTCCCCATCCTGGGTCCAACTGAGTATTATTCATGGAGTTTAGGTTAACAACACAATTAACCCATTTGAACTATGACATCCTCATACCATTTCTTCTTTTATCATTGATGCAACTGGCGTATTTTACATGTCCAGGTACAGGCCAGCTGTACTGCTGAATGTCCCACAGTCTGTGATTGTTTCCTCACTGATTCAACTTTGCTGGCAGGAATACTACGTATCAAGAGACACAAACTGTCAGCTTGTCCAATTACTGGTAAAGCTCAGTTTGATTACCTGCTTAAGTTAGTGTTGCCGGTTCTCTTTCTGAGAAAGAGGTTTTGTCCCCTTTTTAATTAAGAAGAAATCTGTGGGGTAATAGTTTGAAACCATAGGACTATATACTTTGATCCAATCATTCTGGCATCCATTGGTGATCCTGTTAAAATCAGTTGCATTAGTGGTTGCCAAATAGTATTTTCTAATTTACGGTTTATTCTGCATTCATAAACTGGCCAATCATCAGTATGGAAGAGCTTTCATCCTTCCCCACCTTCCCTCATTCCTTTCTTGACCATCATTAAGGATACATGAGTTTCTTTTTTGTCCCAAGTGTTATAGTTCATTACAACCTTCACTTTTTGTAAAGTAAAAATGAAACTTTCTGTGATCTTCAAGTTGACCTAAATTTGGACAATATTAAATCTAAACCCCCTCCCATGTCCTTCTGATATATCCTAACAATTTTTGAGCACTTCTTTGATTTCTGACAACAGATTCTAGGTTCTTCTTGTACTTGTCCAACACATCCATTTTTCAGACAGAATTGGCAATTTTTCAAAGAAGACAGGTTCATTTTAATGGGAAAACACATTTAGTCAATAAGGGCTTTTACCTTTTTGTGCTATTGACTTCCCTGCAGTTTTTGTGCTATTAATAAATGGTATCTTGAAAACTACAATCTTGGTTACTTATGGCTGGTACATAGGAAAGAAGTGATTTATGTATATTGATCTTGTATCTAGTAAACTTGCCAAGCACTTTATTCATTCTAATTATTTGCCTGTAGAATTTCTTGTGTTTTCTATGTATACAATCATATCATCTGCAAATAATGACAGTTTTATGTCTTCTTTTCCAATTCCTATGCCTTCTTAACTTATACTTTCTTGTTTTATTGTGTTAAGTTGCAATGTTTAATGAAAATTATGATGGTAGCATATGGACCTTGTTCCTGGCATTAAAAGAATGCTATTGATGGTTAGCTAATAAGCTATATAATTTTGATAGGTGCCGTTTTCTAGATAAATATTTTATTTTATTCTCAGTTTAATAATATACCTTTATCATTAGATTGTTATCAAAATGTTACTCTGCATTTATTGAAATTGTTGTACTTTCCTTTTAAAGTGTTAATGTAGGGAAACACACATATCAGTTTATTAATATCAAAATATATTTTATAAGGACAGGGAGTAACCTGGTCTGTATCCTTTCACCATATCTAAACTAGAAGACTAAACGTAGATGACACTGTTTTCAGATGTTGGGCACCAGCCATCTCTGAACTGTGAACTCCTAAGAGAAAAAAAACAGGTAATCCCCACAATTACTTTGAATTTCTACCTTGAGGTTTTTTTTTAGTTTGATATTGAAAAGGGGATGCCAAACAGAGTGCAGTGGTCTCGCTGACTTGAGGAAACAGAGATAACAGTCTCATGAGGCTGAAGTAGCTAGTGTGGGGCCTAGAACCACAGACAAAGGAGCTACAAGGAGAAAGATTCCAGAACTCTGCATAGGGGAGCCCTTGCATTTGTTGCTCGATAAGACAGATAATGGTAGATAGATAGACAGACAGATAGGTAGGTAGATAGATAGATAGATAGATAGATAGATAGATAGATAGATAGATAGATAATTGATTGAGAGAGAGAGACAGAAAGAGTCAGCCAAAACTGACTGAGAAACTATAAACTGAACTATGCCCAGGACTCACATATGTCTGGGAGATGTTAGAGTCCTAGGGATCCAGATTGGAGAGTCCTCATTGAACACTCAGAGTATTCAGAGAAGACTCCAGAAGAGTCACACCTTGGTAGCAGAGATAAACTAGAACAAACTCTAAAACATCTCTAATAAAGTTTAAAAATAACCCTTGTATTAATCAAACTGATCCTTGTGTAACTTACCTCCTACAAGAAAAGAAAAATCCTAACTTTCTTTAAAGGAAAACAACAAAACCCACATGCAAAAACACAAAATTACAATGTCCAACTTTAAATTTAAAAATTACTAGATATGAGAAGAAGCAAAAAAAAAATGTGATTCATATGCAAGAGAGAAGTCAGAAAATGGGAGATGAGGTAATTAGCAAAAATTACTTGGAATTATATGTTAGGTACATGTTTCAATTTTTAAGAAACTACCAAAATTTTCTCCAGGGGATTGTAATTTTACATAATAGCAGCAGTGTGACAGTTTCAGTTGCTCCAATCTTCACCAGTACCTAGTTGGACAATCTTTTTAATTTGAAACATTGGAATAGGTATTTAAACCTCACTGTGGTTTAAATTTGCATTTCTCTAATGACTAATGGCACTGAGCATCTTTTCAAGTACTTATTTGATCTCTGTATATATAATTTGATGAAGTATATGCCCAATATTTTGCTCACTTGAAGGATTGGGCTGTTCTCTGATTATTGAGTTGTGGCAGTTCTTAATATATTCTGAATACAAGTCCTTTATGAACTGTGATTTGCAAACTTTTTCTCCAGTCTGTGACCTATCTTTTCATTCTTTTTTGATGAGCAGATGTGCTTAATATTGATTAAGTCCAATTTATCCATTACTTTTCTTTTCTTTTTCTTTGGACTTGTGAGGACATGTGTCTAAGGGATCTTTCCTTAACCCAAAGTTACAAAGATTTTTTTTTTACCATGTCATCTTCTAGAAGTTTTACAACTTCAGGTTTTATATTTAGGTCTAAGATCTCATTTGGGTTAATTTCTGTATATGTGTGAGGGAAAGACCAAAGTTTACTCTGGTATTTTGTGTTATACAGGCATTTTGTGCCTTCTCATTTTCTGTGTTGATCAGTCTTGCCAGGAAGTAATTAATTTTATTTAATTTTTCAGATAACCAATTTGTGGCTTTGTTGATTCGCTCTGTTAAATTTTGGTTTCCTATTCCTTTAATTTCTGCTTTTATCTGTATTATTTATTTCCTTCTACTTTCTATAGGTTAAATTCAATGGGCTTTTTTTTTAAGAATTTCTTCAGTTGGATACTTATGATTCATGCGTAGTCTCTGTCCTTTTCTCCTACACTATATAAAGTTACGGCTATGAATTTCCTTCTCATTGTGGCTTTAGATGAGTCCCAGAAGCTTTGACACATTGGTTTTTCATTCTTGTTTAGTGTGAAATAATTCCTAATTTGCACTGCAATTTTTCCCTTTGACAGAAACAAAATTTTAAAGTATATTGTTTAGTTTGCCAACCTTTGGGTCTTTCCCCTATCAGAGAAATAAAGAGCTACACATCAACTCTCTTGGGACCCCAGCTTGCCAACTGCAGATACTGAGACTTCTCAGCCACTGTAATCATGTGATAATTCCTTACAATAAATTTCTAATCTATATACTCTCTCTTGCTCTCACTCTCTTTCTCGAGTATCTTCCCTTCCTTAGCGTTTGCACATGTCCCCTCGGCCTGGTACCCTTCCCCTGCCACACACATACACATGCATACATACACACACACCTTCTCTGCATATGGCTGGCTCCCTCTAATCTTATAGGATTCACCCCACATGTCGTTTCTTTAGTGAAGCCCCTGCTACCCACCCTATCTAAAGTTGATCTCCCCACCCAGGAGACTCTCTATATGTATTTGTTTCTTTCAAGGCACTTAGCACAACTTGTATTTATTATTTCTTCACTAACCTGCTATTCTCTCCTCCCCCGTGGAGCCTATGTCCCACCTAGAAGGGGTCGCCCTGTCTTGCCCACTGCCCAGCCCCAGTACCAGAGTTGGCACCCAGCCTCAGTATTCTCCATTCAGATCTGTTGAGTATGAAGGACTCTTTTCACTTTTCCCAGTACTTCCAGTATTATAATTGCTAAATTTCTCCTGCATTTAACCTGGGACATGGCTGCCCAGCTTCAGACTACATGGCCCTGCTTGATATGCCCCACGTGTGTTGACATGACTGTGCTTTCACTGTTGAGGAGTGATGTTTACAATTTACTTCTTGATGACGATTTTATAAAGAAATTGCTTGTCCTCCTCTTGCCCTCCTTCTCCTTCCTGAGGCCTGGTGGTAGACGCAGCGGTGGTGAGCCAGGTTAAATCTTCAGCCAGAGCCAACATTTAGGCTGAGTAACGAAATGGAAACACCATGGAGCATTACAGTCCATCTACCTCAAAGCACCAACAGCTGCGGGCTGTTCCACGCGAAAGCAATACTCCTCCTCTCTGAGCCATTAAAGCAGAGGGCCTCCTTGTTACCACTGAACATCACATGGCAGATTAAGGAAGATGAGAACTTTGTTATTGTCCCATCTTCTGGCTGTAGAGTAGTGGTTCCCAAATAGGGACATTTGACAGTGTCATTTGGCAATGTCTGGACACGGTTTTGGCTGTCACAGTTTTGGAGTTGGGGGTTCCCACTGGCATATCACATGTAGACGCCAGCAATGTGGCCAAACTAGAATGCGCAGAGCAGCCCCCCACACTGAATGACTATCCAGCTCCAGGTGCGGGTAGTGCCCAGGCTGAAAAACCCTACTCTAGAGAAGTGGTTGGCTCATACCTATTGCTGCAAATGTAGGTGATTTCAGTGCTGCCTTTATGATGAGCCTTCACTAATACATCAACACTCTTATCTCCAGTAGCCTCCTTGAGGAAGGAGGTTGGTCTTTTCTCTCCAAATACCCAAATCAGTCCCCAGACCCAGCCCAGCATGTGTGCCTAGTGACTGTTAGCCTCTCCTACTTCCTGCACGCAGGTCTGAGCTCTGACTATCCTTCCCTGCTTGTCTGCACCTGGCCAACCCCTTCCCATCTATGGCAACCTGCCCTGGTCCCTCCCAGCCCTATGATGGGTTACTGGGTGCTGCTCCTCTGTGCTCCCACATCCTGTAAGTTCCGCCACTGTCATCTGCACGAGGTTTTAGAATTCTGTGTTTGCACACTGAATGAGCTAGGGAATAAGACTTATTTCATTATCCTGTCAAACTCATGCAGAAATTAATATGTATGATTTCAAAAGAATATATCAAGAAAGATACTTCAGTTTCTACTTGTTTAGCTTGTGGATATTAGTGCATTTATTTCTAGCTCAAGGTGGGCACCACACCTCTTTGTGCCAGGCAAGGCTAGTCCATGCTGCTAATTTTGAAGATACTCTGGCATGTGAAAGGGGAAGTTGAAATTTTGGCTCTGGGATGGAAGAAGGACTCATGTGGCTAAGGGAGCCTAACGGGGCCCAGGACATCATAGGAGACTTTCGACTGCCTTTGCAGACGGACCTGAGCCACTGAACCAGGGAAGCTGGAGGTTATAGGCAACCTACATTTGCCTTTCAGAAATCAGATACTGAGATTGAAAATTTGGGAGACATTCAGCAGGCTTGTAATACCTAGAACCACCTCATCATAAACAGACATATTCTCCTTTCAACAGACTCCAGGCAGTGGAACAAGGGCATTAATACACAAGAGTGAAAACACCAAGTCCCATTAGGTACAGAACTGAAGAGCTAGTGCCTTTTTTAGTTGGAAAGCCACAGCACTGGTGTATCACACAACATAATCAGTTTGTGTTTGTGGGTTGGTTTTTTTTAAGCTTTTCATCACTTTTTTTGTAAGCTCGAGTGACACTGAGGAGTAAGGCCACCGGAAGCCTGGCTCCACACCTCATGGGCCCGGGGACCTTCGCAGCTTGGGCTGGCCTGGTTAATTGTTGTAGACCTTCCCTAAAATACCCACCATACTGGGAGAGGGCTCCTTACCAAGATTCCTCTGGAACCGATGATGAGGTTACAACTTCCAATCTTCTACAAATCATTTGTTAGTGAGCAAGTTATCAAAATATGAGGCAGCCCCTTCAAATATATTTTAAACACTGTTAATGTATTTCCACATGTCACAGTCTGACAGCTCCACAGCCCTCAACTTTGCCACCAGGGAAATTTACATGCATTTGAATTCACTGGGCCGAGCACGGCCTCCCCACACTGACAGCCCATTTAGCTCCATGATAAGTTAATTTGTGCCGTGTTTGATAGATTTCTGTCTTTTACCCAAAACAGAGTCTGTGAAAATGGCTCAGGAACAAAATTTGCAAAACCTTCATGGTGCAGCCTCAGTCACCATGGAAGCTAAATTAATAGAAATGTTCAATTCCATATGGCCAGCCAGGCCCCATCGGTGGGTGACCTCCCTCTGCTGTCCTGCGACCTGCACTTCAGGCTCCTTCGCCTTCTCTCTCTCTCTCTCTTTTATATAGTCTCCATGTATTTATTCAATTACTCAACAGTAAAATTGATTGGCCAATGTATCCAAATGAAATAAAGTTTTAAAGAATTAAATTTTCTGCCTATTTATTTCATGCCAATGAGCTCTATGTTACCAAATCCCCTGATGTCTTTTGATCATTGCTTTCATTTTCTAGGGCTGCGGTCACGATTTACGGCAACGTGGGGGGCGCGAAATGAGAGAAGTGTATTCCCTCACGCCTCAGGAGATGGGAAGCCCCAGCCCAAGGGGCCGGCCGTGGGGGCTCCTTCTGGGGGCTCCCAGGGCGGAAGCACCCGGGCCTCTCCCCCCGCTTGCAGTGCATGTTCCTTAGCTGTGAGGGCCCCGCTCCGGTCTCCGCCCGTCCTCTCGTGTGCTCCTCCACCTCCCTCCTCCCCTCTTCACCAATTTTCCCTCCTCACTTTCTGCAGCGGCAAAGACACTGAAGATTCGTGAAGAGGAAGGGGGCTCAGAGCCGCCCAGAGGCTTCTGTGGGGCTGCCTGTAGCCCGCGCCTGCACCCCTGAGCTCTCGTGGGCGTGCCCAGGGGGCTTCAGCAGAGTGTAGCCTGCAGGCCAGAGAGGATAGACCCCAAGGGCAGCAGGCTTCGATCGGGGCAAAGCCCATCAGGAGATGGGTGTAGACCCTGTTGCAGAACAGGGATGAGCTCCTGGAAAAGTCTTCTAACTTCTAGCTCACCCTTTAGTATCAAAATTAAACCACCCAGACCTAAATCTCTCATGGCGACAGGTCTACGGAGGTACTTAGGGACCTCCGGTGGGAGGGATTTGACCAGCTCAGCTACTTAGTTCCAAATGTCTATAAAACAATAGTGGCATAAAAAAACAACTATTGTATTATCTGTCTTGGCTTTATGGGTCAGGAATTTGGGCAGGGATTGGCTTGTGGGTTTTCCCTTTTTACATGGTGCTGAATGAGGCCACCCAGTAGTGTTTAGTTGGAGGGTTCAAGACAATCTCACTCACACGCCTGGCTCCTTGGCAGGGATGAATGGGAGGCTGGGCCTAGTGGCGACCGCTGGGAGTATCTTTATATAGCCCAGGACAAGGGTCCCAAAGTAACCAGGGGGCAGTTGCATGGCCTCTCATCACATAGCTTCAGAGGTCACGAGCCTGACTCTTTGTATCAGCTAATCCAGTCAACATGGTCCCGGTCAAGACTGCCGAGATTTAAAACAAGCACAGAGACCCCATATCCTGATTGGAGAAATGCCCAACCATTAGTGTCCGTGTGTAAAACTGCCCAGGAACCATAGTGCCTGCATTCCGGTCCCAACTCAGCCCTTACTAGCAATGACCTTGGGCAAAGTATCCTCCTTCCTTGTCAACTGAAAGGGACAGCACCGGCCTCATGGGTGTGTTCTTAGGATTCAATTATGTAATAATGCTAGTGCTTACAATCTTCAATGATTACTAGTTATCTTTGTATAGACCCTCAAGCAAGCTTCTCATGAAAATAACCTTTGAGGTCCTTTCAAACTCTGAAATTACATTTTCACCCATTCACCCACTGTGTCTGTATCTTAAAGAGTAGCAAGCCTTGAAGGTCACTTACGTACCAAGCCCAATGCCAGGCACTGAGAACATGATGGAGGATGAAAATGCATGGGTACCTGCCCCCAGAGTTGCCGGTGGAAGAAAGAGATACATTAGTCAAAAATACCTGAATACAAAACTTCCATGCTGACATGCTGACAGGCTCCACAGAGAGGCTGCAGGAGCCTCTGGTAGGAGGGGTCGGCCTGTCCAGGGAGGCCAGGAAAGCAAGAAAGGAAGCGACACTTCAGCCAGGACCTGAGGGTGACCACCTCCACTATATGCAGAGAAAAAGCTAGAGCATTTCCTCACAGGTGACCCAGGTCTGGGACTGGAAGAATCGCCGCCATGGGGGGGTGCCCAGGGCACTAGAGGGGGCTGCCTGCTCATCGCCCAAGCAGATGAACATTTCTTCAATCAAAGGACACCGGTGGCCAACGCAGCACCTCACGCAACAGAGGCCTTGGTCGGCCTGGAGGAGAAATGCAGGAGCTGCTGGGGAGGGAGGGCCTCCCAGAGAACCGGCGCCCGGGATAAGACATCCCAGTGAGTGTGCTGTGTGCTGAAGGCTGTGACCCCACAGCGGGAGGGAGGTGATGCGGCCAGGCATGAGGCACACCTGCAGACGTAAAGCAGGGCGCTGCCCCTGAGCCAAGCAGGACGAAACATGCAAATGTGTGGGGGGGTGGCGGGAAGACAGCGGGCTCCTCTGAGTGAAGTATGAGCAAGGTCTCTGCTAAGAGGCTGGTGGGGGAGGCTCAGTGGGGAGAAGACAGGGGGCAGAAGGTGGTGTGAAATAATTCTGTTGGTGATGGACAGGAACGCCTAGGGGAAGGGCAGCGGCTCAGTAGCTGACCTGCATGGCTGAGTGTCCCTCTGGCTGAAGGCCTTGACTTCAGGCTGAGACCAGTCACCATGACTGCACGACTGTAGATTTCTGCCAGAGATATCCAGCCCAGCAGCTGCCACACAGAGCAGGAGAGGAGCTGGGCTCCACCAGGAGTGGCTCTTCACCTGGTGAGTAGTTGGAGAGAAAGGAGGCCAGGAAATTGGCCATGTACGTGGGTCACCTGAAGAGTTGCCATTCAATGATCCACTCGAGGCAATGCCTTTAGAAGAGGAGAGACAAGGAAGGAGAAGGGCATGCAAGGTGTCCAAGCCATTCTTCCTTCAGGCTCAGGGGCTCACTGGGCCTGCCCACCCAGGCCAACCTCTTCTCAGAGAAGGCTCTGGCCTCTGGATATCCAAGCTGCCAGAGTTCCCTCTGCCTGGAATGGTCATCCTTCATCATGCTGGGCTTCAAATGCCACCAGCAGCCTCAGTCAAGGGCCCCTCCCGTCAGCAGCCCCCTTCCCACTGTTGTCTGTGCATCTTGCACGTCCCTGGTGAGCTAGAATCTTCCCAGGGGCAGAATCCATGCCTGATTGCTCACTGCTGTGCTTCCCAGTCTAGCGTGGCTCTCAGCACACAGTAGGTACACAGGAAATGTAAGATTGATTCTACCCTTTGTGGCACCCAGATACTAAGGAGATTGTAAACACAGATTGTTGAATGTCTGAGTGATCAAGACGGGCTAAGAGCCCTCCGACTGCATCACCCCTTCCAGAAGCCAGTGGAACCTCCCCTTATGCCGAAGAGGCCGCATGTAAACTCGTTAAGGGCAGCATTCATTTATTCAGGAAGCTGCGCCCTGGTAGAGCAGCTGCAGGAGCTCATAGGCACCCAGAAAGAAGCACCGAAGGCCAATTAGAGGAAGACGATGCTGCTCGGTATGCACACAATAGCCCCTCCGGAATCCTGGTGCCAGGTCCAGGTGTGCAAAGTTGGACCACAGCCCAGGAAATGAGGACACGCTGAGAAATCTTGAGAATATGGGTATAGTCCTTAGAAATGCATACAGGGATGGCAGATTTAACAAGTCCAACCAAAAATAGAAGACACCCAGTTAAATTTGAACTTTTTTTGGATACATTGTGAATAATTTTTATAATTATGTCCCGTGTAATGTTTGGACATGCTTATAGTAAAAATTATTCACTTATTTGAAGTTCAAATTTACCTTGGCATCCTGTAGTTTATCTGGTGAGCGTGCATAGAAACCACTGCCCCCACATCCACAACATGACCCTCCTCCTGCCACAGGGTTCACATGAGGCCGGAGAGTGGATGAAGCCCTGGTCACAGCGGACGCACCTGAGTCCCCAGCCTTCGGTTCAGCTCCTCCCAGCACGGAGCAGTGGCTGGGTGGGCAACAACAGCTCTTGCAGATGCCAGAGTAATCGTTGGGGCGGGCACAAAAACACCAACTGTCTCAAATACCAACCAACTAGAAAGAGTGGGTGCATCAGTCTAGAATGTTGACTCAGGGGATCCTCAATACTGTGTTTCTGAATTAGGAAATACTCCAGAACAATTTCCTGCACAGAATCGGTGTGCAAAATTTAGGTGTGGCGTTTGCTTCCGCCATCTCTTGAGCGCTTCCTCAGGGCCTGCCATCCAGAGGAAGACGCCGTGTATGGCTGCCTGTGTGCCTGTGGAAGGGTAGGACTTCTTAGCCATTTGAAACCAAGCAATCACCCTCAAGGCCCCACAAAGGACGGAAGCACGTGAAGCTGCAAAGCAGGTCGTGCACCTTCTAAGGGACACCTGGTACCCAGGGGCCCACACTTTAAACAGGGGAGCAGAGACTGGAACAGACTGTCAAGGGCTCCAAAGAAGCCAGAAATCCAGGTTTAATAGAGGAGCATTCTTGGCAGCCAGCATCCAGATAGTAATGATTCTGAAACTCTTAAATAGCAAGAGTCACGTCCAGAGGCCAGATGTGGCCTCAGCTCAGGCTCTCCTTGGCTGTCGTCCTCCTGAGCGGAAGCACCTTGTAGAGCAGGCTCTGGCTCCCGCTGTCTGTCCGAGAGCCCCCCAGCCAGCACGGGCAGCCTGAGAGCCTCAGAGGCTCCGCCCTCCCAGCATGTCTGCCTTCTGCTCCCTCCCGCCTTCCCAGGATGCGGAGGGCTGAGAGGCGGGTCTGACGTGACAAATGGCCTCCGAGCCCTCTGTAAATACTGGAACATATTTGGGGTGCACAGCGCTGGGGAGGACAAATGCGATCTGGATGTGGTCCTGTCAGCTCAGCCCTCCAAATCACAGCCTCGCGGGCTCGCGCCGTGCACACCTGCTGCTTGTTGACAGTGCAGAAATGAGAGATTCGGAGGCAATTGAACACCCGTGAATCCAACACAACCAATCCACACAAAGGTATTTAGCACAGGTGTTTCTGTAATTGTGATGCATGAGGCCACTTCCCAGTGTTTGGTGGCCCTCAACACTCACACCTCCACCTGCCGAGGGAGGGTGGCGGGTAGGTTGGGGCCCACGCGGGTGCTGAGACTATGGCAAGTTTGCCAGCGGAGCCCAAACACCCCTGGCGCATGTCCTTGCTCACATGTCACCTTTGGGGACCCTTGTCAGCCAAAGAGCACTTAAACGTCTGCTCAGCCCCCTCCTGGCCTTGTTCCCTTTCAGAGCACAGAGGGGCTGCTGAGCGGCTGGCTGGAAATGCCCTGGAAGCAACCGCAGGCAGACAAGGGAGGCAGGAGAAAAATGATCAAGCCCACACGTGGAGTGCGATAAACCTGGGAGACTTAAAAGGAGGTCAGTCAAGTGAGCTGTCAAGTGGCAACAGGGCCCTGAGGTGGGGAGTTCAAAGTCATACACCAGCCGGAGCCATGTGCTGGGGTGCCAGGGACCCGGAGCCCTGACATAAATGGATGGGGCCGGAGGTGTGAACAGCCAGGGCCAGAACAGAGGAGGCGGCGGCCCAGCACCAGCGGGCCTGCTCCTCGCAGCACGGCCCCAGCTCTCCCCTGCACGGCGGTCTGGGCCCCGGGCCTCCCGACCGGCACATCGTCACAGGCTGGGTGACGTAGAGTACAGAATGTGGGCGGCAGGGGCCGGGAAGCCACGCAACATGCCTACTTCTCCAGATACATGAAGTTGGCTCAGAGTATGTCACTATTTCTCAGAAAACCCAGGAGGTAGGGGCAAGGTGGCTCAGAGCTTGAAGCCTGTGTGTGACGCCAGCATCAGCAGAGAGGGAGGGAGCAGGGACAAAGCCAACCGCGAGCCCACTGCTGCAAAGCCAACCTGGATGCCACCAGCGGCATGCAGCAGAATGGCTCTTCAGTGAGGTGCCCGGAGCAGGCGGGCACCCAGTCACCGCCGGGGTCCTCGGGCGGCCTGTGCCCGGTGCTTGGCACACGGCCAGCACTGGCAGCGAGGGGCATCTGCCATCCACAGCATCATTCGGCTCTTCTTCTTTTTTTTCAGTAGTTTTCAGTATCATTTCTCCATCACCACATAGTGAATTCTGTCCCTGTCCAAGCCAAAGATGAACGCCGGCAGCTGGCCAAATGTGGCTGAAGCGGGTGGTCGGTCCCCTAGCAACGGGAGCTGGTGCCAGGAGCTACGTTGCCAGCAGGGATGGGAGCCTGGCCTGTGGGCTCCATGCATGTCCCGGGCACACACTGAGGCTGCAAACACTGTCCTGAGAAGCGAGCTGGGCCCCCCGCACCTCGCCATGCCAGCAGCCCTTGCCAACTGCAGCGGTGAAGACAGGCAGGTTGGGGGTGGCCCATGGGGACACACACCAGTACCCACACACTCACACACTCACACACACCCACCCTCACCTCCTGTCTGTAGACATCAGGCCTGCTGAATATCCGGGCGGAAGCCTGGACCCTGCATTTTTTAACTCCTTCCCAAGCGGACCCTAAACTGAAGCCTGAGAACCACTGTAAAGAACACAGCCGCTGGGTGGAGGTGGGGCCTCTGGGAGGTAGTTGGGTTTTGGTGGGGCCAGTTGGGTGGGTGGGCCCTCCAGACGGGATCAGTGCCCTTATAAGGAGAGGGCAGCTTGCTCCATCTCTTGGCCTCATCAGGACACGCGAAGAGGTGGCGGCCTGCAGGCGGGGAGGAGGGCCCTCACCAGACTCACCACACTACTCCCTGGCCTCAGACTTCCCATTGTCAGAAATGTGAGAAATAAACTGCTGCTCCTTAGACCCCCAGACTGTGGTGTTTTGTCATGGCACTCGAGCTGTACTCTAAAGGATGGGCACTAGAACCAGCCCTTTGTCAAACTTAAGGAAAGATAACCGGCTAAGGAGGGTTCTCTTCCACTCCAGAGTGGAAGGTGACAGACATGCTCTAATGACACATGGAATATTCCCTCCTCTGGACTCAGCAATATAAACAGAATCCACGTTAAGCAGGAAAAGACTCGTCCGGACACACGCCTTCCTCTCATTCTGGAGCCAGGGATGGTGCTAGCCCCAAACTAATCAGTACACAGCCCGGAGACCTGAAACCAGACGACATCAACCTACAGGAAAGAACCCCTATAAAACTGAGCCCCACAAGTCCTAGGGCTCCTGCCCCCCGGCCGTTATCCCCATCTGTGTCTCACTCCCTGCACACAGGGACCCCCACACGCAGGAACCACCACTCCAAATACAGGAGGCGACAACGGAGCAGAGATGCCCCTAAAACTACTCTTTTTATTTACCCTCCTTTCATCTCCAGTGTGGTTTGTACTTACTTTCCTTGCTTAGTTTCCTTAGGTTTGCCAGCTTGATGTGCAAAGGTTCCTTTCAAAGTAATATTTTTGAATGTTTCGATTTTTGTAATTTTTGAATGTTTCTAAATTTTTCTTTCAAAGAACTAGCTCTTGGATACATTTCTCCTTTCTGGAATTTGTGGGTTCTTTCCCTCTGCCTACTAAAGAGTGAAGCCTCTGAAAGCTTTTGCTCCTTGAAGTTCATTTAGATTTTCTTTGGGGCTTTGCTTAGTGTCCATTTACCTTTGTATTTGGGAGGGTAACCTTTTAATAGGAAGGTTTGATCATCTTTAAAAATATCCTCCCTTGTTACATTATATATGTATCCTCCCTTCTTCAGCCAAAGAGGCCTGCATGTCTGTTTGCTCTTTTTATTTATATTAACAACTTAGCCCTCATTTTATTGGTGTTCCCTGCTAATGGTGAAGTGATGGCTCTCCTTGTAATTGTGGCTTTTTATTACCCAGCCATCTTCACTGCTATGTTTAATAGATTTCATTTAAATTACCTCGATGCTCTATGATTTGGCCCTATCCAAGAAATTTGATGAAGTTGAATTCATGTCATATAGCCATTATTTTTAATATTTTTGTCAAATAAAATTGGTCTTTCATCTACTTTTGTAAAGTTCAGCATGCTTTCTCTGTTTTCCTTCTCTACTTTTAAACCTTTCTTTTTGGATGGATGTAGCTGGATGTCTAATAAGCAACTCCTTGTTAGAGTTTAGTTTTTAATGCTTCAAGGACTTGACTCTTTTCATGGGTGAACTGAAACCCTTCTGATCGCTGATAAGGTCATGAGCACAGTCTGTGGCTGCCCTCATCTAGAGACGCTTAGTCACTTGTGGTTCTTGATGCATTAACCCTGATATAGCTGGATCTAACATTTAAAACTATTTAGAAGGTAATTATTCCATTCTTCACACTACTGTAATCTTAAAACAACACACATACACTTTAAACCAGTTGACATCTACGGGATTTACTAGCATCTCATCCACATAGCTCTTTGGGCCTCTAGGACAGAGAACAGAGGGTGGGGTTCTCTCTCTCCATGTCCTTGTACACCTGCACCCACTCTGGCATGATTTTCATTACTTTCGTCCCAAATTCTGGGGCCTTTCTTTTCCCACCAACAGGCCTCTGGATCATTAGCCTTTCACTTTCTAATATTGGCTTTCTTTCATTTTATTAGAAGTTATCCAGTATTACTTTATTTTACTAAGTTCTACAACTTCGTGATTACCCCTGATGATGAATTATTTTCTTCCCGCTCTCCAAGGACCTGAGAGTTCTATCTCCATGTTTCTATTTTCTCACATTAAATCTCTTGGTTGATTTCTTCAACATTCTAGAGGCAGTGCCCCCAGCTTTAAATTTCAGAATGACCCTTTTTCAATCTCAGCTACAAGACGCCCTAGCTTTGTGACACTGGCAATTTACATAATCTCTCTAAATTTTAGTTTTCTCATCTACAAAATTAGGATAATAATGGCACTTACCTTGTGGGACTGCTGTGAACAGTAAATGAAATAATGAATGTAAAGTGCCTAGCAAACAGAAGCTGCTTAATGAAAGCTAGTTTTCAGTTTTATTTTCAGTATATTCTTATTATCGTCATGAGCAGGAGTATAGTTTTGGGATGTCTGCTGTTTCACAGCATCAATCTTAACTTCCGTGTTCCCAGGAACAACCTGACATCACTGGCAGAACGCAACATATTCGGGTTTTGTTTTAGAGCCGTTGTATTCTGTCTTCCTGAGAGAGGATTGGAGCCCTTTGCCGAAACCTTACTATGTTTCCTGTGGGAGGCCAATTCCAGAGTGAGATTACCCTTGGCACCTTTTGAGTCTTTCCTTTTCCTTTGAAACAAGGAAAATTTTGCAATGGGATCAGCTGTTCTTTCCGATAAATAAGGGAGCAGTTTGTCTGGGAGGCAGCTGTGAAGACTCCCGTTTGCTCAGTTAACTACATGGTAAACTGCCCAGGGCAGGCTTCATGGTGCGGTAAGATGGTGACATTGCTGAAGAAATTAATTGTTCAGTTCCAGGAAATCCTGTGGCCTGAGGAAAGGACCACGTTTGACGTTCATGTCACCTGGAAGTACTGCCACGTACTTCCC
Source organism: Phataginus tricuspis (assembly GCA_029783875.1). Lineage (NCBI taxonomy): Eukaryota > Metazoa > Chordata > Mammalia > Pholidota > Manidae > Phataginus > Phataginus tricuspis. The sequence continues at coordinate 4,028,565 of JAQQAC010022981.1, forward strand.
TAGTCCCACCACAGCAGCCACCTGGCCCCTGACCATCCACCCCAGAATTGGGCTGAACACTGAGCCAGATTCAAATATGCTCTTAGGTTCCTGTAACAGATTCTTCTTGGAATAATTCATTTAGTAAATTGTTTATGAATACCTTCCACAGGGCTCCCCTTCTAGGAGCTGGGATCTCCTTCAGTGAATGACGCTGACAGACACCACAGCCCCACATAAAGGGCCAAAGCTCGGTACTGAACCCGCACTGGGGTCCGCGGGCTAGCGCCCTGCCCTGGCGGCCGCAGGGCCCCACGCCACTGCTACCCAGGGCCCACCTGCGGGGGCACACCTGCCCACTCAGACATCCCAACCACAGCCTGAGCAACAGCTCACATTGGCTCGGTCCCTGGTGTGGAATATCATACGAAGGTTTTCCAGGATATCCTGGAATCCTAGCTTCTTTAGGAGGTGGCTGTTTTTGAGAATTTTTTTTCCTTTTTTTTTTTCTACCCCCAGATGATTTCACGAGTATTTTAATGGGAAACAGAAACTAGGCATAGGGGGATGTCTAATATCTTTGCGCCCCACTCCCGTCTCTGTCATCTCCTTGGATGCCTCTGTCCCATGCTCTTTTAAACACTCGGTTTTCAGTAAATTTAAGGTTGCCCCACTCAGCACCATGTGTCCTTTTAATGACATTTTTTGCTGGATTGTGTACTCAACCTTTTTTATATAAGAGGTGTTCCTCTGAGATGCTGCCAATCTGATCTCATCGGAAGTTTATGAGAAAACCCAATATGCTCCGGTCCTACTGCAGATAGGGCCCGAGCCAGCTAGCCGTATTTATCCGCAGCTCTAGTGCAAACACGCTGATGGTTCCCAGCTTTGTCCTGTGCTGACTGGTTCCAGAGTGGTCTCTGGGGCTCCGCGATCCTGCCAGAATGCTCATGACATCACTCATATTATTAATAATTACAGGTTATTCACAGATGGATGGGCAGATGGACACACAGCGACAGAGATTTGTTTAATCTCAGCAAGGCTATTTCCCCTACATATTTCCCTCTGCCGACTCTTGCTGCCTCCCTGGAGAAAAAAATTAATAAAAAAACAAAATGTCTATGAAAGAAAAATGAAAACCCTGCTGGAGCTTTGGTTGCATTTTCCCCCTTCCAAAGGAAAAAATGACCCTCTCCCTTCGCTTTCTCTGCGTGGTCTGTGCGGAGCATTCCTTTGTGAGCCTTCGCACTGTAAACATCCCCAAAGAAAGACATATCCTTGCCCTTCATCTGACCCTTGGATGGCTGCAGGCTTGATCTGTGATCCAAAATTCACCATGGGAGAAGGAGTAAGGGCTGATTTTTATATGTATGTACATACAGTCACTGCCTGGTCCCCAGGCATGTCCCAGGTTTTCTGGAAGGGAAATGGAGCATCCTTCTGTCCCTGGAGCACTGGGGCCCTTGCAGAAAGAAGAGGTGCCCCTGCTAAATGCAGGGACCAGTCCCACATGTTCAAGCCCTGAGGTCATTCAGCCAGACTGCAGCTGTCCTTGACAAGGACACAAAGCAGGCTGTCCACCCAGGGCGGGTGGGGAGAGCTGCCGACTAGCAGACCTTGCAGCCTAGGAGGGGAAGAGCCTTTAGGGCTGTGCCATACTATGGTCTGTGGCGTGGCCCGTGCATCGTGCTGTTACCACCTGCACTCGGGTTTTGCACGGCACACATGGTCCTCTTCTCTCACTCTGCTTTCCTCCGTCTGCTGCAATGGTGCCCTCTGCCCTGCTTTCCGTCAGCTCCAGACATGGGCCCCCCTCCAGGTGACAAACTCCTCTCCCTCTGCCTGATGACACTATGTCCCTTTAGCTCAGTTCTACTTAATCTCTTCACCTAAACATGAATTGTTTAAATCATCTTTTCTGGGATCTTAAAGGAGCAATAGAGCCTTCAGCCCTGTAAATATTACTGAGACAGGCCCACCAGATCCTTGGAGGTCCTGTCAACACCTGTCATTCCTACAGATTCTAGACGAGTCATGTATGTGGCTGTGGATGAAGAAACACATTAGCAGTTGGAACCAGCAAGACATAATTGTAGCGTCATCCAGATGGAAAAAAAGGCATTTTCAGAAAATAACTCACCTTATAAGTATCTCTCTATGCAAAATACTTTGGGGCAAAAGAGTTACTGATCATTTTTCAGATACCCAGGTATTTGACTGCATCCAACCTGTCTCATGCTGTTCTCCTGCCAAATCTCTCCTTGTGCACAATGCCACCTGGCCATCAGAGACATGGCTGCTGAGCTTTGATACAACTGTGTAAACCTGACCTAAAACTGTCAAGTGTTTCTCTGCTGCCCAAAGTCATAAATATTGGGTCTTCCATGGGTTTATCACAATCCCATGATTATCAACTGAATCTATATCTTTCTGATAAGACCCAAACCATCTAAATATGCTAGGAAGGTTGCCAACATAGCTGTTTTGTACAACTTACCAATTCCCAACCCTGAGGCCTTAATTCACAGAGAATGCCTGCTACAGAGTCACTGCTTAACAAATCAATTCTTCTTCAATAAGAAGATGCCCAAGTATAAAAATGTGGACTCCATCCCCCAAGTGAAATCTCCTCCATTTCAGTGCAAAGGGCAGGGTCATTCTGAAATCAGTTAATGCAGAGAGAAAAAGCAACCAGGCTTTCCTGGCTGATACACACTACACACACAGCTTATTAAATATTGAAACTCTTTAGAAAGGTCTACCGACCACAGGGTCCAGATCATCGGTGATGATTGAAAATATATGATTTCTACAAATCACACCCAGCCATTCCTACTGTTCAGCTGGAGCACCAGCCACTAGCAATGAGTCATTTTTCCAATGGCATAAACAGATTTATGCCGCTGCCTCCCCCCAAGTTCTCAGCCAGCAGAAGCACATGTGCAGACCACTCGGCCCAGCTGGCCTCTATTCTGAGGCCAGCCACAGTGGCCCGGCTAACTGGCCCACGTGGGGCTCCTACCTTTGACCTCAGCTTCATTAGCTCAGTGCATTTGCCCCCTGAGCCAAAGAGGCTGCTGAAATATAAATCAGCTGCCCTCCCCTAATTCCCCATTCCGCTAGCAGAGGTGCTAATGAACAGGGCAGTGGCCAAAGAGTGCAGTGGGAGAAGAAATAGATTTGAGGGAGCTGCAAATTGCAGAAAGTACCTCTGGACAATGGTGAAGTGGATGGTGAAGCTTTCAATGCAAAACTCATCCACCAAACAGGCCCCTCTGACCCCCACCCCCTTCTGGTTTGGCAGTCTGTCCGGGGCTCCTCCCTCATGCCCTGTCTTGACCCCACACCCACCACCCACAGACATTCCCTCACAGGCTCTTGGCCCTGAAAACAAGGTGGTGCCCCACCAGTCCCCAACACCCTCACGCATTTCAAAACAGAAAAGTAAAACACATGTATGCTGAGATTAAAGTCCCTTTGCAACCAGATATCCTGACTGAAACAATGGATGAACTCACTGAAGCTAGAGTTTCCTTGTTGTTGTGTCCTAGCTCTGCTGACGCCCTGAGCCCGGGCTGCCCACAGGCACCTGCCAAACCCCCAGCAGAGCCCTCACGGGCCACCTGCACTCAGCCCCTCTGCTCACGTTGTACCCCTCTGACTGGTCTCTTCCAATCACAGAGCCATCTGACTCCTCTTCATAAGCCAGAACACCTACTCCCCTCTGAAACCCCATTTGCTGTGAACTTATAACCTTGAGTGTCCTTGGAGTGGGTATTTTCAACATCCCTGCACTGCCACTCAATGAGCTTCATCTACGCAGTGAGGCTGAGGCAGGCACGGCGATTCCATTTTTCTTAGCAGTGCAAAGCCATCATCATTTATCTTAAAAATTGGCACATTCCTCCAAATACATTCATGAGAAGGTTGGGTGTCTACTCCAATGATGGTCAGAATCCCAAAGAAAGCATCCCACCTACTTGCCCGTATCCTAAAGCGAATATGAAAAAAGGATAGGGATGATGTGTTCTATAGAAGCAGAGATTTGGGGGAAACAGACATTGAAATGCATGAGGTGAAATATATCCAAAAATATAAGCTCAAACTTTCATTCCATAATGGAACAACTACCAAGTAGAGGGAAAAATTCTAATCGCATACACAGAGATCAAGAACATATTGCATTTCTATGTAAAACAAACTGATTTCTCACAACTCAGAAATAAATTAGAATTATTCATTCATAACTTCGTAGATGAGATTTCGCCTCTGACATCCCACTAATCCTTATTTTCATCACATCTGGGAGGAAGAAGTCACATTTTCCACTTTGGGGACCTCTGAGCTCCTCCGAGGGAGGAGCAATGTAGCTTCAGCCTATTTTTTTCCAAAGTGCGTCATCAATAACTCCACGCCGGGGCCATGTGTGCCCCAGCTCCCACCAGAAAGCAGGAGAATGAAGACCGCTTGCCCTGCAGCGATGCACAGCACCGGGTACCCCAGACCCTGCTCCAGAGCGGACAGGCCAGGGCGAGCCAGGGACCGTGGGCACCAACATCCAGGCATCAGAAGTCAACTTCTTGGCTTCAGCCGACAGATATTTTCTCCAAGATGCAGAGAACCGACGTACGCTAGCTGCTGACTCGGAGCATAGAAGAAAATGGGCCCTTCTTCAGAGTGAGGGCCTGTTTATTACCACTGCCCAAATAATTCTCCCCCTCTGCCAGGAGCATTGGCTACATAAAGCCACTGCCCATGCTGAGCAATCTGAGGTCCCCAAGGGGACGTCTGTATGCCCAGTGAAAAGTGACAGGAGTATGTCCTCGTGCCAGTGCCCCGAACAGCCAGCTTCCCAGGTGAGACAAGGAGACATCATTTACCTGTACTGAGGAAACACTGCCTACCGTGGCCCATGGCCCCGGGACAATGGCCAACTGTGGCTCACCTAGAAGTTCTTACTGCTTTACTTAAGCTTCTGCCTCAAGTATAAGTGAGCAAAACACTGCGTGTGTGTGTGTGTATGTGTGCATGCAAGCACACGCATGTGCATTTGTATGCACAAAGTCCATGAGGGAGAATGGGATGCAGACAGTTCTGGGATCTTCACCTGGACTCCCGCTGCCCGGAAGCAGCCACATCTTCCTTGTCAGAGGAGGGAGGAGGGGCATAGGGAATTCTGAGAGAAGGTGGCTCCTTCCTTGAGTCTCTGCTTCTTTTACAATGCCTCCTCTGAAATCCAACTGGCGAGGCAGGCTTCCCCATTCCTTGGGTGAAATTCATGGGCAGGTTTTAAATCTAGGGTTGAGTCTTACTCGGTTACAAAGACCAGTTTCCCGAAATAGGAGCAAAGCTGAGAGCGCACAGCCTGGACAGCTCCTCTGCTTGGTTCAGGTACCGTGAAAACACCCAAGGGCCAGGGTTCCTGCGATCTCCTGTTTCAGCTGTCCTCAAAAATTCACGGTGTGACCATTTCTCCCAGTTATTCACAAGTTGCTCTAAGTGGGTGGAAGGATGGTCTCCACCTAGTTCTCATGGGTTAAAAGTTTCAGATAGTTCTAATAATGTCTGCTGGTTTAGAACTGAATATCTTCTGTAGATGCAAAATTTCTTTTATAATACTAAGCACAAGAACTGACTTTTTAAAAACACCTGGCTCCAACAAGACAGAACTTGCTTCAGGTGTCTCCTGGGGGAGTTGTGTTCCTCAAAAGATGCTGAAGTCCTAAGCCCCTGTGCCTCTGAAGGTGATCTTCTTTGGGAACAGGGTCTTTGCAGATGACCCAGTGGCAATGAGGTCCTCAGGATGGGCCCTAATCCAATGTGACTGGGGTCCTTATAAAAAGGGGAAATTTGGACACAGAGACAGACACACGCAGGGAAGACGATGTAAAGAGACAGGGAGAAGAGGGCCCTGTACAAGCTGAGGAATGCCTGAGGCCACTAGAGGCCAAGTGAGAGGCCTGGAACATACTCAGAAGGACCAGCCTGCCCACACCTGGATTTCAGACTTCTGGCCTCCAGAACTGTGGGATGATGTATTTCAGCTGTCGAAACTCTAGTGGTTGTTATGGCAGCTGAGCTGACTAGTACAGAGTTGAACCATCAACTCCCTTGTCCCCACACCTTTAGCAGACCGTGTGTGCTCTGTCCTCTGTGTGGGGGCCCCTCTCCTGCATCCCCAAGGCCCCTGAACTTCTGTCGGGTAACTAATTATTAGGTGATTTGTCCTAGGAGACTGAATACACAGATGGACAATGGCCAGGCCATCTATGAAAACAGAACCCTGACCCACAACACATGCAGCAACCAGCCCCCGGGGCCAAACCACAGCCTCTGCCACCATCAGCCTGGGACGGTCAGGACGTGGCCAGAGCTGCTCGCCTCCTGCCTCTCTGCTCCTGCTCCCAACTCAGGACCAAGCAGAGACACCACAAGGGCGCCCAGATGAATCACACAGGACGCTCTGCTCCTGGGAGCTGCCCCAGCTTCCCCAGGCACAGCCTCTGGGGGGCACACCTGAAGCCTCTCCTTTCTCACTGTAAGCATCCCCCTCCTCTGCCTGCCACTGAGCGTTGGCCAAAGGCAAGCCAAGCCCCTGGCTGTGGCAAGTGCTGCCCAAATGGGCTGCTTGTCCTCACCCAGGTGGTCTTCATTTCTTCCCAGAGTCTGATTCACAGTTTATGTCACAAGTTCCTTGAAGGGAGAGCACATTATAGGTTTCCAGAAACACTTTTGGATGGTGCAAAAGTGAATGAATGCCGTCATGACAACAAGTAAATATTTGTTGAATGAATGAATGGGTTTTGTGCAATCCAGGTATCTGGGAGAAAAAGATGAGTGGAGAATATGAAACACTATCATGAAATGTGTTACTGAAGCTGACGCATTCGGTAGCTCTGGACTTCGGTCAAACTGGGGGAAATGGCCAGACTGTGAGCTTCCAGTTTCCGATATATGCATTGTTCTTTCAGCTTTATTTATTGTGGTATTTTTCAAATTATAATACATTTGCTTTCTTCTGAATAGTCAGATGCTTCAAAAGGTACCCAAAGGATGCAATTAGCCCCTGGGGAAATATGCTATTATGTGCACATATCATGTTTTGCATGGGCTTTCCATCATCTACATAATTTATGTGCTTCTGCATAATTTTGCCTCTTTTTATGTTTCCTATGTGTTTGAGAGATAATCTAGAAGTCAGTTTTCTACCATCACAAACACAGAAAGAACTCAAGCCAGTTCCTTCACCCAATCTGCTTTACTTCCAATGAACCCCCTTGCAGAACCCTCAGGAGACTGTTGCCTTTCATAGGCACCAAACATCAAGGCGTGAAAAAAGTAGAAGGTTCAGGGAGCTTTCGGGAATGAAACAGAACCTTGTCCATTTTCATATTCTTCTGGGTATTCACTGGGGTCTCTGAAGGATGGTGCTAGCATTTTAAAGCTCTTTAAACTGTTTATAATCCTCACTTTGGTTTTGAAACAGAAAAATAATGCCAAAATTAATGGCTTTTTAAAACTTTTGATGTGAGCTGGTTGCATAAATTTCCCTAAAACTGAGAAAGTCCCTCATCTAGGGAACAGGTAAGTTGTGTATAACTCTGGTTGGACTTGAATTGATTTTTCTCTCTCAACAGCCTTTTCTACTTTCCATATTTTTAATTTCCATCTCTCTTGTGCTTTCTTTTCTGCTCAAATCTCCTTACAGCACCGTTGGTAGAGGCAGAGTAGGGCTGCCCCGCTGAGCAGGGGCCCAGCACGGAGACTTCCGACTTGGGCCTAAGCAGGCTTGGGCAACAGTTTGGCCCTCTGCCCAGCCTTGCCAAAATCCAGATACAATATGATGAATCATAGGAAGTCCATATTTGGTCATTCATATGACCATATATGGATTTCCTAGTTATATTTGTTCCTCATGCACAGTTCCTGAGAACACTGCAGTCTTAAAGGTGAAAAGGGGGTCTTGTCATGTTAATGAGAGACTTTTGGGCCCCCACCCAAGGGCGGGGCTGGAGGTCAATCAGTCAGTGGCCAGTAATTTAGTCAATGATGACTATGCAATGAAGCCCTCACAAACCCCCATGAGAAGAGCTTCTTGCTGTCTTGGATCCTGCTTCTCCATCAGGGAGAGCTTCTCCCCTTGGGGAACCAGAAGGCCTCCACGTGCCACCCCGCCAGGCCCCAGGCTCCACGAGGATAGAAACTCCTTTATTTGGGACCTTGCCCTGTGCCTCTCTTCAACTGTCAACTTGTATCCTGTATGATATCCTTTATTAAACTGGTAAACGTAAGTGTTTTCCTGAGTTCTGTGAGCCGCTCTAGCAAATTAATTGAACCTAAGCAGGAGGTTGTGGGAACTTCCAATCTCTAACCTGTAGGTCTGAAGCACAGGGAACTGCCTGGGGCTTATGACCAGCATCTGGAGTCAGGGTTGGAGGCCAGTCTTGTAGGATGGAGCCCTTAACCTGGGGAGTCTGGTGCTGTCTCTGGTCAGATAGCGTCAGAACTGAGCTGAGTTCTTGGACACCCTGCTGGTGTTGGAGAACTGCTTGGTGTTGGAGAACTGCTTGGCGTTGCAGGCGTGGGAAGGAACCCCTCCCCCTCAACACACAGGGGAATCAGGTCCGCGAGCCTGAAAGGAGTTATACTACTCTTACACTGATGTGTATTATTACTGTAGCATAACACTATTGTTATATGGGAAGAAAAAACCGCATCACACCAGAACATGCCATACTTTTCTCTCAGATTCCTTTTCATGAAGAAATAGTGATAAAAATTTAACACATATGTGACTCTCTTCTGCACCAAAACATGGAGGGAGGGTGAATCACAGGCAGTTTTAGAAATTACCCTGCCACTTACCTCATCATTACAGATGAAGAAAGAGAGACCTCACTGAGTGCAGTAGCCCCTCTCCCAAAACCAAGCTTTGGAGAGGGTGTCAGAGTCTGGGTGAGCCCCTGTGCCTCCTCTCAGTCTAGAGTTGTGGGGGCCACAAGGTCCAGGAAAGGTGGGTTTCACTGATCCATGCACATCAGGTGCCAGGCTGCAGCACACACTTCAAGAAAGCAGCCAGCCAAGGAAAAGTGTGCTGCCTCTATGCACTGAGCAAACCCAGTTGGCCATGGACTCAGGCCTCTTGCAAGTGCCCAGGAGCATTGTGCATTTGCCCATTGCTCCCCATTCCCAAGGTGAGACCCTCCGAGCAGCGCAACGTAACTGTAGAGACTGTCGACACTACGCAGGAACCACCCCTGCCCTTATGGATCCATATAATCCTTACAAAGATGACCCAGCAGCCACCCCAGAAAAGCCAAACAGACGGCACCAGAAAGTCAGAGGGCCCAGTAGACAGACTCTAGGACAACTTTTTCCCCAAACATTCTGAGCCAACAACAAGACTTCCTAGTAGAACAACGAGGACTTACATACTGAGAGCAGCGATCACTGAGTTAAAAGGAATGTTGGTTCAAATTTTATAATTTCTACAGAATAAATATTAACTCTGAGGGCCAGGGCAAAGTCTCACAGCCCTGACAAGAGTAAGGCATCTAGATGAAAAACAGATCTTCCTTGTACCAACACAAAGCATTGCCAAAGACAGAGCAAGGGAGGAAACCAGCATCCCTACATGGGCGCTGTACCCACCATGCATCTGAAAATCATGTCAGCCACGAGAACCGAGGGCAGAAGGATACCTCTGTCCAAAGCTGTAGAACATGGTGCCTCTGCTTCAGGAATTCCGTGCCGTGTCAGGATGGATGTGTGAGCTGAGGGCTGCTGTTTCCACTAGGGGTCCTTCTGAGGGGCACTCACCACCAGACACCTGCTCCCACGCTCCCTCCTTCCAGGCATTACCCTGGATTTCTACTCTCCTCCTCTCTCCTGTTCTCCTCCCATTTTCTGCCTTCTTTGATGGTTCTCTTCCTCTTCAGCTGTTCTCCCAACATGACACCTTCATTCTGCTAGAGGCTCTTTTTCAAGTAAAGCACAGAATATCCAAGACCCTCCTTTAATGAAGGAGCAAATTGAGACCCAGGGAAAAGAGAAAAGGGGTGCTGAGGAAAAGGCAGGGTGAACCACAGCTCAGTTAGCTCCCCTGTACAACGCCTAGAAATCCTCCACATAAAGTGTCATTTTGTCTTTTGGTAACAAAGGAGAAGGCTACCTGCCCCAGTGTAAAAAAAAATAGTAAAACTTTGAGTAAAGTGGTGATTTCAGCCCAGGTGTCTAGTCATCTTACCAAAACGCCACTAAAAGGACTAAAGGAAACTAAAAATGGTGAAGAAAACGTGTGTGTCACCCTCCCACATCCATCGCATTTGGCCGGGTGCGGGCTGAAGCCAGGGCAACGCGGGGCCCGAGCAGGGCGGGTTCCAATCGGAAGGCATCTGTTCCCTGTAGACCACAAATCTGAAAATGCTCTCATGGATTATTCAAGCGCCTCACCAAGCAAACTTCAGCAAAGGGGAGGAGTCTGACCTGAAGCACAGGGAGGAAGAGAAAGGGCACCGAGGGGTCACTGAAGAAATCCTGTTTCCATGAACAGTACCTTGTCCAAGAGTGGAGGCCAGCCAAGAGCAGAGAGCTGGTTTCTAAAGCAAGCTCGTGGCACAGTAGCTCTTGTGACCTACTGAACTATATGACTGGATTGTGTGATCATCACTTTATGTTGGTTGCTTCTGCAGTGATACACACTCTGGGCAGGCAGGCGCGCAACTGTCTTCTTTCCAGGCTCCGCACCAGGTGGGATGCTCTGTGCAGAGAAGGCGCAGGATCAATACCAGGTGAGGGATGAGTAGAGAAGGGGCATCTATGTGCAAGGAAGGAATCTGCCTGCAGAATTGCCCAGGGACCGTCTCCACCCTGCGGACGGGGCTGCTGAGCCCTAGAACACAGCTGTGCCCGCTAATACTCATTTCGGTAGCACGGGGGGGAGGTGGGAGCCATCCACTCTCTCGACGACCGCACGCCAGACCTGGCGCACCCTGTCTACATTCAGTAGTAAGTGAAGAAAACAAAACCCCAAGTTCAGTGACATTAAAGAGCAACAATTCACAACGCAGGAAAAGAGCACTTTGGGCAAACGTGTACAAAACTTGTAAAAATAAACGTCAGTAACATTAGAGAGGATCCAAGTCGGGCTCTCAAAAATATCTTTAAAACATAGGAAAGAACACTCAGTAACACGGGATGAAGGATGAAGGATGAGGCAACGGTGAAAGACAGAGAACAACCGGACGGGAGTCAATAAATAACAAATTACAGGAAAGAAATGATGTGGACGCAGAATAAAACAGGACCAGAGGCTCAAAGTGAGGGGACAGACCCCTCAGTAAACTGACCACATCAGTGAGTCAAGGATTTATGGCTTTTCAAAGAATGCAAAGAAAAAGAACAAAATAATTAAAATAGGAGAGATATGACAGATAAAATGACCAAAAAAATGGAGATGAGCTAATAGATGATTACTTTTCATGAGGAAGAGCTTAGAATAGATGAAATAGAGCAACAGCTTGCAGAATACATCTCCCCAAAGATGGAAAAAAGCTTGAATCTGAAGTACAAAATGGGTTCTCACTAGCAAAAACTGGATATGCTCTTAAACAAACCTCATAGACATACATTGCTAAAAGTCTTCTGTTTTAAGGATTAATAAAAAGTATGGCAAGTGTCCATGCAGGAAACAATAATAAAAGCAATAAAGAGAAGAGGTTGCTTACAAAAAGTAAGTCAGCTTGGCTTAGATTTCTTCTCCTCTTCAACACTAAATGTCTTCGTACTTTTGAGCGGTTTAGAATCCCAGAAGGATGGACAAGATTCTGAAATTTAAGGTCTCCCTACCATACAACTGGAAATCGAAAGACAATGTTTTATGCTTGACATTAACAGAGGATATGCTTGCAATATGCATTTTTATATTGAATTTTACTTTTAACTAAAATTAACTTTAAGTATTTAATTAAACTCAAGTTTAAATATAAAAATCCAACTTAAATTTTAAGTTTAAAAATGTAACCACTTTCAGAATGGAAGCCCATCAGTCAGTAGGGAAGATAAGTTAGGAAGATTCTGTTACCAGCAGTGGCAGCTAAACTATTGGGGTTAACTCTGGCTGAAGACAATGAAAGATGCTCCACCAAATAGGTGTCTCCTTCAAAGCAGAGAAGAATTAAAATGGTACTAGGGAGCCCCAGGCCATATTCTGGAATTGCCCAGAGAGGCAGAATCTCAAATCACCCTGAGGACCTCTGTGGAGCCACACCCTTGTTCCTGGGCTGGGTTTGAGGATGAGGAAGCAAAAACCTGCACACCCCTTCCCTCCCCCATCTGGGGACCCTGGGAACGGACTAGAGAAGAGGAAGAAAGGGAACAGGAAAAGCTCCTGCCTCAGAGGCTCTGGACCGTAGCCGAACACCAGGCCCACGAGCCCAGGTAGGAAGGGGCAGCTCACTTGAGAACATGGACGGAGATGAGCCTCAGCTGCTCCTAGAAAAACACCTGTACAGCCCTCTAGGGAGGGCACGATTGCACAAAACTTCAGAGCAAAGGTTCTCACGGCCACACAAGGAATTAGGCAAGTTGAGCAAGAAAGAGTAGAAATAGCCGACAGCAGAGCCAACCCCGACAGATTCCAACGTTTGAATTATCAGACAGGTATGGCAACTTCACCGCACTTCCCACAGTTAAGGAAATAAATGAAACACTCAAAATCGGCAGGGAATCAAAAACAGGAAAGAGTGACATGGCAGATTTGCAAAAGGACCAAAGAGCTTCTAGAAATGAAAATGCAATGACTGAAAGTTTAACAAAATCCATAGACACCTTGGCAGCAGAAGGGACAGAAGGCAGATAATTAGGGACCAAGTGGGACAACAAAAACATCCAGAATTCAGCATAGACAACAATTGAGGTACAACTCAGAAGAGAGGGTCAGGAGCGGGTGGAACACAGCCACTCATAAGTTTAATCAGAGCCCCAGAAGGGGTGCGGTGGGGGGGCAACACGGAACAGGAGATATTTGAAGAGAGCATGAATGAGAATTTTCCAAAACCTGTTGAACACTTGAATCCACAGATATAAGAGGTCAAGATAATCCCAAGCAGGAAAAATAAAAAGAAATACCTAGAAAGGCCAAATGAAACTTTAGGAAACCAAAGACAATGAAAATATTTTAAAAGAAACTTAAGAAAGAAGATGACCTCCCACTTTGAAAGGCCACCAGTGAAGGAATGAATTCTTGGGCAAATAAAAATGACGTAGTGATGTTAATGTCTAGTGGCTATTGAAGAACAAGAGAATGTAAACACCAAATGGCAGCTAGCGAACCCCTGAGAGATAGACTACGTTGCATGTACTACCTGGGAGAAGGAAAAATACCTTGATTAAACTCCAATAAATTAAGTTTGCATGTTGTGTTTCCAGAGTAGCCCCTAAAAAACAGAATCGGAGAGACTTTCAAACTCAAAAGAGGAAAAACAGTGAAACGATTTACTAGAAAAACAAACAGAAACAAAATAACCCAAACCCAAACCCAAAATAACCCCAAACCTTGTCCAATCAAATCTAATCCAACGCCAGCAGGGAGAGAAAAAGAGAAAGCAGGTGGAAAGCAGGAAAACGCCACGGGAAGTGGCATATTTAAAACCAAATATATCAGTGAATGTGAGCTGTAAAGTTTGCCCTTCCCACAACCGCAGGATTTGTAGGTTCTCAGACGGGGCCTTCCTCTGAGCAAACACCACAGTTGTTTCCAAAAGGACCCATTTTCCTCCTCCGGTCCCCCTTCTAAGCTACAGGAACCATACAGAACCTGGAAAGGCACAAATCCAGTGTGGAGGCTGTGCCAGGGGATGGGCTGCCGGGAGGGAGAGGCTGAGAAGATAAAGATGGGGCAAACCCTTGGTCCCTGAGCTCGGCAGGCAGCGGGTGACAAAGGACAGCCCCGGGAGCAGGCCCTGTGAGGCCCGGGGGGAGGCGGTGAGCTGAGATATGGTTGCAGGCCTGGCTCTCTCATGATGTTGGGGTCCAGGCCAGGACACCAAGCACTGTATCCCCTCGCTGACCAGATACTTGACGGGAACTGCCCCCCAAGAAGTGGCTGGGCCACGGATAAAGCGGCTTCCTGCCTTCAAGAGCAATTTGCGAGCAAGAACTCAGCAGCGGGTCTTCAGCTGGAGCCAACATTCCTGGAAGCTGGAGGGTGGGAGCCTCCATCCCGAAGGGGGGCTTGGGTACCTGGGGGGCCCCCCAACATGCCCTTCTGGGGAGATGACGTCAAATGTCACCCAGCCACCTCCAGACACATCTGATGCCGACTCCCAGCTTCACATGAGTGGGGTGCCCCCACTTCCTTCCCATGTCCCCTTGTGATGGTCCTCTTCTGTTTCCTTTTCCTGCCTTGGACTCTGTAGGCCACCACATGGCTCACCTCCAGAGGGCGACATGCAGCATAGTCCGCACAAGGCACCACTGAAGCTGGGCGACCCACGGCTGATCAGTCCGTTGGGAGGGCTTCCAGGCATTAAACCTCTCTCCCGCGCAAACCTCTCCAGCCGACCACGCCAGCTTCTCCAGAGCCAGTTTCTGGTTTTCCCAACGGTCTTCTCAGCAGGGTCCTCCTGCTCCACACCGAGGCCTTCCTGCCACGGCCCCTCAGGAGGTGCTCTCTGAGAGCCTGGAGCCCACAAATCACTAAAGGCTTTTTGGTCAGAGCTCTCCCTGTTCGGTTCAGGCTGTGTCTTTCAAAATGCAAAGTGTTTAGAAGAACAGGCCAGATGCTCTAAAGTCATCAACCGGGAGACTGCTGGCCAGGAGGAAGCCACTTGAGAGCTCCTGGCGGGACACAGAAGGTGCTGTGGCCAGGGCACGCAGCCGACTGCCTGCTGCCCCCTACCTGTGGGTTAGACAGGGGCTGCCCACTGCTCTTCAGATCACCAAACTCTTCCTGCATATACATCCCTTTTCCTAGAACTCAAAGTTGCCTGGAAAGTTGTCTAGGTTCCAACAAGTCACAGACTAGAAGGGAACCCCCACCCCCACCCCAGTGTTCCCAACTTTCTGGGACAAACAACCACACCTTGGAAAGAACGTCTAGAGACAATACCTAGGAAGGAAGGGGCCCTGGAGGGAGCCCATCCTGGCCCAGTACAAACCAAAAAAGCTGGGACAATTTAAAAAATTACGCTATTTGTGGGAACACAGGTGGGCATACACTGCTTCTCTTATCCTTCATTTACTATAATTGATATGTTTAACTCATGCATCTTGAAAATGCATGAGACAAATAGCTGAGAAAATAATGAATGTTTTATTAAACAGTTCACATGAAGTCAAAAACATCAGAGGGTTAATTAATCATACTAGTATCTGGTTACATAAAAGCATATAGACACATGCTTTAAATTCAGTTTTTAAACAACTAGCAAAATATCTAGTTACTACCCAGATTCTTTCCCATGGTCTTCTTGGGGTAACACTTGTATTATTTCTTATATATTATGTTCAACCTGGAAGATGTTAAGCCAAAAAATCAACTTATTCATGATTCTTTTTATGTAGCCTTAAACATAAATGCTATGCTCTCCATAAATCTGACATCATTAGAATTGTGTACAATGAGATTAATAGCTTGAAATAATATTTTTCATCATAGTGTCCAAGGTCAGAGGTTCACAGATGTATTCCATGGAGTTTTATAAGTTACTTGAAAATTTCTCTTTTTTTTTTCTGTTGTCATTTGGCTGGAAGTCTAAAAAAAACATCATTTTTGTAATATAAAAGCTCCTCTTTTACCATAATAATTTCTCATCAAAAGTCATGCCTATGAAGTAAAATTTCAGTTTCTGAAGGGACTGTTTCTCTTGCTGAGCCCTGTGGAATCCCCAGGGGTTTCTCAAATATACGTTGGGGATTTTTTCCTTGGTTCTTTTTCTTATAGGAACATAATTGGATTCTGATGCCACAGTTTAAGGAAATAACATACTTCAAACCAACAAGCCCCTCAAGCAACTGAAATCCTTATTTGCCTCTTTTTTTTTTAAGAAGAGAGAACATTTACACACACACACAGGCTTATACTGGGCATTCAGTGACTCAAACTCTTTAAATGACAAAACTTGACATGTGTGTCCCAGGACCTATGGTGGAGGTCACCGAGGTGGCCCACGGGCCCTCCTGCAGGTTCTCTCCCTGCCTCAGCACTGCTCCGGCCCTCAGAGTGAGGTGGACCCATGACTTGCTTTTAACCAATCAAATGTGGCACCGTGACATGAGATTATGTACACATGACTATGTTGCACAATCTGTAACTCCTGCCTTGTTGGGATGCTTTCCCCTTTGCTGACTCTGGGAGCTGATCGACGGAGAGGGCCACGTGAGAAGACACTGAGAGTGGCCTCCAGCTAGCAGCCAGCAAGAACCGAGACACTCAGTCCTTCTGCTGCCAACATACTCATGACTTTTGGAAGCAGAACCTTCCCCAGCTGAGCCTTCAGATGAGAACACAGTCCTGGCACCGAGGTCTTGATGACAGCCTTGCAGAGGACCCAGCTAAGCCCTGCCCTGACTGCCAACTGACATAAACTATAAGGTTTAATAACATGGCATTTTAAGCTGCTCAGTGGGTGGTAATATCATCACACACACAGGACTCAGCACTCCCCCTTCTCCGCGTCGATGGTTGAAGCAATCCATCACCTAATGGCATTTCACCAACCTTCCCCCACTTCAAGCCCCTTGACACCTTCCTTTCCCTGCTGACAGAGCCAGGCCTCCATCTCCCCTGGTCCAGCCCCCACTGCCCTCTGACCAGGAGGCCAGCCCCTTCTCCTCAGTCCCACCAGTACTTCATGGCTACCCGCCAGTTCAGACCCCACAGCACCGACCCGGCTGGGTCCTGCTCAGAACTGCCCTCTGCGCTCCTTACATTTCTGACCTTGTTTGAGCCCCACAGAAACCTTAGAGGGGTGAGCACCATTGTCCTCACTTTAAGCATAAGGAAATCACGGGCACATTCACCCAGGAACACGGCTATGAGTGACTCTCTCAGGACTAAACCAGACCATCCGAAGGCTGTCCTTCCACCCCTCCCTTTCCCAGGACAGTCCGCCTCTCTCTTCCTGGTGAGGTTCCTCAGCTGAGCCCCACGGTAAGTCCCTCTGGCCTGTGGGGTTGGAGGCTGCAGGCCATGCTGAACGTCAGCTCTCTGCCTTCACATCCACCCCACGCTGCTCCACACCCAGGAGGCAGGCCAGTCCCGTGTATCACGGGCATCCTCACCCTTCAGCTACCAGTGGGACTTACTCAAGGCAGGTGCCTGCAGGAGACCCCAGGGCCAGGGGGAGAGTGGGGTCAACTCCTCCCTCTCAGGTGGCCAGGGGGTTGCCTCCCTCCACTTACAGCCATGGTTTCAGTCAGGCCGTGGTCTCCATGCAACCCTCTCTCGGGATTCTGGTGACCACCCTTCCCTACCACCCCAACCTACAGGTGGCAAGCCATGGGTGGTACCAACCCAGGGGTACCTCACTCTCCAGTAAAGTTGCCTTTAAGTTTCTCTACCTGCCCACTGGTAAAGAGGCCCTTTAACAAACCCTGCTCAAATACCCCAAATTGTGCCCCTTCTCCCACAGACCCCTAACTGGTGCTGTGCTGGACTCAGGACACCTCTCCTGTCTGGAAGGTGGCTGGGCTCTTCTGCCTGCCAAGGAAGAGCCGCAGCCCCCTCCCCAGGAGCCCGTCCCCCACAGCGCCCTCTCCAGGAGCCCCAGCCGTGGTGCTGCCTGCTGTCAGGGCGCCCACACCTTCTCAGCACTTCACAGCGGCGTGACTGGCTGTGTAAGGGGCCGTGTGCCTTGTGTGTGTACAGAGCCTCTCCCTTTCCCATAGGGGGTCTGCCCCCTCCTCTTCCCCATGGGCACACCATCTACTTCTCTCAGATTATGAGAGAGGTGTTTCCTTCATTATTACCTGCCCAAGTATATGTAACATAACTCCAATGGATCCCAGGAAATGTGATCTTAAAGAAGAGCTTGTACAGTCATTCAATATACTATCAAGACATCATTAAAGTCAATAACCCAGTCCATTAGCAGTTTAAACACATTTTACCTTAACGTGATTATATTCAATGAAGTTCCAAAGATGTTAGACAAGTGCAAACATATATAAAATCTATATATAACATAGCACTATTATCCTCACCAGCCCCACACGGTCAGGTGGCCGGGCTGTCACCCTGGTAGCTATGTGGCAGAACTCCTGGGGCAAGTCGCAGGCAGCAAACTGCCACCCCACTGCATTCCCAGGCACACAGGACCCTTAAAATAAACCCACATAGATTCAACAAATACAGTGGTTCCTGGTGGTCTGCAAAGACACCTGTTCTCTGAGTCACTGGATGGAAGGTCAGTAGCTGATTCTTAACTACTATGGCAAAGGATTTGTACTTGATGGAATAGATTTATATTGAAGCGGCTCCTTGGAGAGGTCAGATGGGCTCCCGCATGGACACTGGGGAATGGCTGGAGTAGCCCTCTTTGGGGTGCGGGGCTGAGTCCCCGTGGCTTCCAGGAACACTGCCCCAGCCCTCAGTGGTGGGATGGGAGGGATGACCGCAGCAGTGAGGAAATGCTGTCCCCAACTTGCTCCAACAGAACTGAGCCACCCCACAGTGGGGGCAGCTTTACGTCCCAATGAACACATTTGTTCTTGAGAAGTGACACCTCTTTGTGTGGACAAGACGTTCATGAGCAAGAACATGGCCTGGTTTCAAGTGAATGCACACATCCTATCTAGGCAACATTCTGGAGGCTTTTATGTTGTTCTTCAGCAGTGAATGGTTCAGTTCATGGTTTTCCTACACAAGCAGGGAAGGAAGAAATAAGTTCCAGAATAGCATGTGACTAAGTGCTTTCAACCCATCTGTCTCCAGATATTGCTCCTTTTTTGGGCACATGCTGGACTACATTTCCCAGCTTCTCTTCCACTTTGGTGTGGCCATATGACTATGCTTTCTGGCATGGAACATGGGCCAGTGTGGGCAACATGGGGCTGGGCACATCACCCTGAGTGCATCTATGCTTTTCCTGCCTTTAACTGCGACATCCATGCCCACCCTTGGAGCAGCCAGGGTACAGACCTCGCTCAGAGGCCACAGCTGGTGACCCAGGGCACTCCCTCGGAACCATGTACCAAACATGCAAGAAACCCACCTCTTCTGTCATGAGCAACTCAGACCTTGGCTATTTGTCACTCTAGACCAGCTCACTGGAGCCAGTACAGCTTCCTTAGCTCAAAGTTCAGATTAAAAAATTCAGATGAGTTCACTGAACACATCACTAGGGGAGGGCAGGTCTTCCAGCTCGGCCCTTCTGTCTCAGCATCATGGCCTCAGCACCCAGAGCTCTCAGAGCCATGTTGGCTGTGGCATGAAGCCCTGAGCACCTGCTTAGAGTCTGACAGGGCTGGGGACACGCAAGGGCCAGCTCTGATGCTGAGGGAGCCCCAGCTGGAAGCAGATGGTGACGTGGGGTCGTTTTCCTGCCCACTCTACCTCCTGTGTAAGGCTCTCTTTACTTCCTCCTGCGTCTGCCCTCAGTGCCCAGGACCCTGTAGGCACACAGGCAAAGGTGTTCCCATGAGAAACGTCACGTTACAAGGGAACCTGTCAGTCATTCCTAACGATCTCTTCTCTTGGACCCAGCATGCCTTAGCAGTCCCCCTCCCCTCCTTTGTCAGATGAAGAAATAACCCTCAGTTCAAGCCACTGAGATGTGGGGCACATGTCACTGCAGAACAACCTGGCCCCTCTTGGCCCAGCCCCTGCTCATCAGGGGCCATCTACCCCAAATCTGAACCACCCTTCCAGCTCGGGGCCATCTACTGTCACTGTTTTTCCTTCTTTCCAGAGCATTTCTTACATACATTTACTAATTGTACATTTACAAATAGGGATTTATGTGCGTGTCTACCTCATCGGCTTTCATTCCCTGTTCTTTTCTGGAGGACCTTGTACTGAGGGTGGGGGTCTAACAGACACTTGCTGAGTCCAACCCAATTCCCCGGCGAGAAGGGCTCTCAGGCGCAGCAGAGGCCACCTGTTAAAACACACCCGGATGGCTTGCCTCGCTCCCTGGCATAAGCCTCAGGGACATTCTCATTCTGGAACGAAATGTCAAGGTGTTTGTCATTCAAGTTACGGGACTTCTGCGCTTCTGCCTGCGTCATGAGCACCATGGAAATGGAGACACAGGGAAAATGAAATCCCACCCAGAGTGAGGGGCTGGACACAGCAAGGATGCAGGCTTTAAGACAGTCAGGGATGAGCCTGGACAACCGCACGTCTCCTCCAAGCGCCGCCGCCGCGCGCGGGCTCCTTGGGTCTGTCCCGGCGCCAAGCACTCGTGCCCTAGGCGGTGTGCTGTGGTGTGCCATTATTCCCTGTGGCAGGGACACTGAGGAGTGAGGAGGTTTCCCAAATGGAGGCCAGCGTGAGCGGAAAAGGTGATGAGCAGCTGTGAGCATCCGGTAAAGATGCCGAAGACACTGCGGGCTCTGTCCTCGGGAAGCAGGAGCTTGACGCCACGTCTGCGTAGGATCCAAGTCCCCTGGACCTGCAGGGACACGCACGGCCACTTTTTTTTTTTTTTTTTTTTTTTAATAATTTATTTTATTTTAG
>JAQQAC010022981.1:4049326-4067894 GCA_029783875.1 Phataginus tricuspis
TAATGCCCCTTTTACCCTCTTATCCCTCCCTTCCCATCCATCTCCCCAGTCCCTTTCCCTTTGGTAACTGTTAGTCCATTCGTGGGTTCTGTGAGTCTGCTGCTGTTCTGTTCCTTCATTTTTTTATTATTTTTTATTTTTTCTTTGTTCTTATACTCCACATATGAGTGAGATCATTTGGTACTTGTCTTTTTCGGCCTGGCTTATTTCACTGAGCATAATACCCTCTAGCTCCATCCATGTTGTTGCAAATGGTAGGATTTGTTTCTTTCTTATTGCTGCGTAATATTCCATTGACGCACGGCCACTTTGGGCGACAGATGTGCTCGGTCACAGCACGGGAAAGCCTGAAGAGGCCGGGGGCCCAGACTCAGCCACACGCGCGCTCTGCTCAGTTCAGGGCAAAATCAAGCCCGTTTTGGGAGTGCTCGCAGGTGCCGGTCCTCAGGCCGCTGCAAGGCTCACGGGGTAACAGGTCATCCGAGGGCCAACCCTGGGCAGTGAGCCCCCGCCTGGTCCCGGTCTACCGGTGCGTCTGTGTCAAGGGCGAGGAGTCACAGCTCAGTCCTTGCTTACAGTGGTGTGCAGGGTCAAGTGTGCGCTATGGGAACAGCCGGCAGCAGGGTGAGGAGGCGGTGAGTCCCTGGAGGGGAAGGTGAGCCCCACGGCATGGGTGGCGGGGTTTCTGAGGAGGCTGGGTCAGGAGAGAGCAGGGATGAGGGAAAGAGGGTGCAGAGCAAGACAGCGTGTGCAGGAGAGCAACTGACTGAACTGAAAGAGCGCAGGGAAGGCGGAAGCCAGGACTGGAGGGGGGCCATGAGCTGAAGGCCTGAGCCCCCAGCCCTGGGCGCGGCCATCCTCCTGGAGGGTCTGGGCTCCGCAGGCACGGAATGAAGGTGCGCTCGGGCAGTGCTGCAGATGCCCCGAAGGGGCGCGGGCGCCCTGCTGAAACAGGGTGCCGAGTGCCAGCGCTCGGAGGTGATGGGGCTTTGTGCTGCCCGCATCAGTTAGAAACGGTCAGCTTTCAGCTTGCCGGGAAGCCTCTGGGGGGTGGGACTGGCTGGGGTGGCAGGGGTGTGTGGCTGGGTGGGTTTGGCATGCTGTCAACCTTCCGGGATCATGTGACATGGCGGCTCCCACTGAGAGGGGTTTTGTGCGCAGAGCCTTTAACACACACATGACAGGCTCCTCAGAAAGAGGCAAGAAAGAAGTCAAAGAGGGTGGGTGCCTTTTTTTTTGACCAGGAACACTCAAAGAAAAAATTGTCAGCAATGTAAGAGAAAAAACAGGTCGACAGCAAGGAAGCTCTCCGCCTCAGCTAAAGCCGCCCACTGATGCTATTAGCCCAGGGAACACATTTTCAACAGCTGAATCTCGAGCACACCCACCCAAATCAGAGATGCCCTCAATCCCAGGTTTATTTTAGGCCAAGGGTAGACTGAAGGCACCAAGTGTCACACTCACACATCGCCCTCCTTTTCCTGGTTTTCTGGCTTTCCTCTGCTGGCACCAGCACGGGTCTGCGGACAGGGGTCTGCCACTGCTCAGCCCGCCTTTGGGGTCACAGGTGGGTTCACTACGTGTGTTTAGAGAGATGAGGGGGCAGCTGACGGGGGCCATCTAGAGAGAAACCTCAAAATAGAAGGATAGCTCTCCAACTGACAATTGGAAGCACATAAAATTTACACTGGTCACATTGTGTCAATTTCTTTCTTTAGAAAAACATACAGTTTTGTGACTCTGAGGCACACAAAGCTGCCAAGCAATTTCATGGGTGCTGCCCCCCAAAGCCTCTGCACCCCCAGTCTGGGGCCATACATGCCCCACCAGGATCCAACCTCATTCCTTCATGACCAACTCCCAGGAGGCCTGATGCAGTAACAAATACGGACAGCAGAGTCGGATTCTCTAAGTCTGGGTGGGGCCTGGTACTCAGCATTTCTAACAAGCTGCTCACTGGTGTTATTAGTCCAGGGAACACATTTTCAACAGCTAAATCTAGAGCACACCCACCCCAAATCAGAGATATCCTCAATCCCAGGCTTATTTTAGGCCAAGGGTTTCTTTGAATAGCTCTGTTACACCAGCCAGGCTGGGGCATGCATGTGACCCCAGGCCATACCATTAACAAACCCAGCACGACCAGACAATGCTCCAATCCTATTCCATATCTGCCTTATCACTAGGACCAACTGCATGCCACAAGGACCATCAGATACAGTGCCTGCCTTCTGTCTATGAAAGACTGAAAAAAAAATCTAGCATCTTGTAGAAAGGTAGATCTGGAAATAATACAGAGGGCCTGATATCTTTTTATACTGCTCACTGTAATAGAATCTCCTTGAAGAATATTTTTATTTAAAATGTCATCACATACACACACAGACATAAGTCTATATAATATGTGTTCATTGTGAAAATCTGTAAAACTACAGAGCAGTATAAAGAACAAGTTAAAAATCATCTGTAAATTCACTACCCTTCTCTTTGCCATGCACGTGAACCTTGAAGTCACAGTATACACAGTTTTAAATGATTTAACATAACATCTTATTAATATTATTGCCCACTGGAAATTAAGTAAATCTTATTTTGATGGCCCCACAATACTCTGTTATAAAATAATGATTCCCCGTTTACTGAACATTTAGGTTGTTTTCTTTAGTGGGGGTGAATACTGATTGTAACGAACATCCTTATGCATGTGTATATATATATATATTTATCACTCTGCACATTTCATTCAGCTCACCGAGTCTGGGCTTCCACAGTGTGTCAGGTACTGGCCGTTCCTTGGGATGGCTTCCAAGAACAGGAAATAGTTGGCTAAACAGTAAGGAGATGCATATACCAAATTACTCTCCAGAAAGTTTGTGATGATTGAACACTTCTAACAAGGGTTCAGAGAGTCTGGCTAAACCCCAAACCTTCAGAAGCATTGAGTTTTATGAATTTTTACTTTTTAAAACCCATTTCCAAAGCAGATATTGAAATAATTTGTTGACAGTTGTGTCCACCTTTAGCCTGGCTAATGGTGATTCACAGACAGTCCACCCCACCCACTGAAGCAGAAAGCTCTTGTGTTTCCGCTCTGGTTCTACTGGAAGTGGGGTCTTGTGCCAGCAGTAAATGAGTGAGGGGAGAAAAACCCAGAATCGTGTAATTGATTATTTAGTGCAAAAGAGGAAGAAAATGATCACAGGTGGTGATGGCAGATGTGACGGCCCAGGGTACTTGGCAAAGTGTGGGACACATTTGGTTACTGATACAATGGCTTCTAAGGTGTTGGATGTCCAAGTGAAACGCTTTTGTCCCTCCCTAGTAACAAATTATATATGTACATATTTTTTATTTTCTCCACTTACTTTCCTCTCCCTTTTCTAAGTACTTAAGTCAGTGACATCAATAGCAGATGCTGTGTGAAATTAGATGCCTAAGTGAGGCCATAAAATTCTCTCAATAAACAATGTCCACAATTACATGTTTAAAAACAGACCATCACTGTCACAGCTCAAAACGGATGCATGACACTTGAAAGACAGGAGCCATATGTATTAAGATTGGCAGGGTGCCCAAGTCAACTCTCATTCTAGGCACCAATTCCAAAGTTAGTATAATTTTTCTTGAGTAGTGCATACTAATGACTTTCTAACTTTCTCTCCACTTATTTAAAAAGTTCCTTCTCTTCTCTCCTAGAGCTTCAAGGATCCTCACTGACAGTCAAACTTGATAACGAATCCACCTGTGTAGCAAAGCACCCTGCTCACCGGCACAGCCCCTGCCCGACGCCCACCACTCCTGCGATCATCCTCCAGGTGGTGAGGTTTGGGGAGACTTTGGCACCAGGGAAGAATCAGAAATTGCTATTAGGTCGCCAGTACATCAAAGATGGCTTCATTTGCATTTCGCCACCACAGTGAGGATGAATAGGCGAACGGTGTGTCATCTGCAGACCAGCAGAGTTGAAAGATGGGTAAACATCCCACACGGAGGCCAGAAGACAGATTGGGCCGTTCCCGCTAGGCCACCAGACCGCCTCCACCGCAGCGGTGCTGACCGAATAGCAACGAAGACTGTCGTCGGTAAGTCCCAGCCAGCCCCACCCTTACGCTCTATGACTCGTCTCCCATCCAGACAGCCTGGGCCTCACCAAGGAGATATCTTTATCCCCAGCAACTCTTAAGGAAACAAGACGTGGGGAGGGGAAAACGAAGCTGTCGGTTTTTCCATCAGAATCAACTACAGGCAAGAAAAAGAAATTCAAAATGATAAAAGATACAAACACACAGCACACACACACACACAGCAGAGAGATGGTACAAGAGAGCTTCCTGGCAAATCGTTCTCTTGGGTGGAAGGAATTCCTTTTTTCCCCCCTCCCTGTTTTGGGCCCGTGGTGTACAAAGATCATATTTGACTAGAATGCTCACAATTTTCAAACCCCAAAAATAAAATCATTATTGTTCATTTTCTGGTGAAAGAACTGAATGAGGTCTGGAGAGCTCCCAGAGCTAGAAAGAATCTGAGCCTAACACTTTCTGGCTTAAATATGTGGATTTATTCCCCTGGACCACACAATCTCTCTACACGTTTGACCTTCACCTCTCACAGGCTGCTCTGGCTTTATCTGTCCTCATGCTCAGTGGAAGCCATGCTATTTAAAGCCAGTCTCCAAAATGAGAGGTTGTGGGTGGTTGGCACATCATGTCATGGCTGAAGCCTTGGCTTTCCCCTAGCCATCTGTATTCTTAGCTGTGGCCACAGCCAAGCTCTTTCACACGTGTGTCACCACTAATTCATGATGCTAGATGAGTAGGTATGGGTGAAAAACACAATCCTCCATCACCAGGGCTCTCCCAGTCCACTGGTAGGAGGTAAGAAGCATGCTTTTCGTACCCAATGTTTAACTAAGATCATAAAATATGAGAAATGGGAGAGATTACAGTGATCAAGTGGAGTCTGTTCAACTTCTGACTGTATCTGCATTGGTTACAACTCTTCTGAGAGCAAGCAACAGAATGCACAGTGAACATGGCTCAAGCCCAAACAGAGGCGTATGGCGACTACAGAGGACAAGGCATGCTGGGAGGCAAAATCAACAGGACCAGAGAAGTGTGTGTGGGGGTGCAAGTCACACAGAGCTGGAGCTAAAGCAGGAATTCAAGTCACAACAGACTCACATCACAGCAAGGCATGGCCATGCCTTCACCCTCTGCCCACGGTGACAATAGTGAGAAGTGTATACTGCACACAACCCGGATCCTCCAAAATCTGTGTATGGCTCACATGGCCAAATTAGGAGACGCTCTAGAGTCATGTAGCCCTAAGGGCCACTAGCTTTGAAGAGTCATCATAAAATAAGCACACCACTGTCTGAATAGGAACCATATCAGCTGCCTTTCTCTACTCTTCACAGGCATCAAAGCTAAACTTACAAAGTGTCTTGTGTTTCACAGGTTATTTCGAATAGACACACTTTTTAAATTTCTGAAAAACTATGGGAACTGTCTTGACATTCCTGTGACAATTTGTCATCTCCAAAAACAAATCAGTCCTGTATGCATTTCCTGATTCTGTGCTTATCATTCAAGGCCCATTTACTGCTAAGGCCTTTCTTCCACCTGTACTCAGCAGACACCCCTCGCACCTGCTATATGCCAGGCGTTGTGCTAAGCACTCGGAATCCAGGAACATGTAAGGACCAGTGCCAACCCACAAGGAAGTCATGCTGTAGTGAAGGCGTCCACTGTCATCTGCTAAAGGATTTGAGACATACGGGACATCTGTGTGTCCTTTTCAGTCCTGAATGACTTTCTGTGAGTGAGTATAAATGAACTAGCAGTTTTTAGGAAGTCAAATGTCAACCAAATAGATGTTCCCTGGCTCAGGGTCATTCTACAGATGCAGGATTTATGGCGTTGGTCGCAAAACGTTTTACAACAAGCTCTAACGGGAAATGATGAGGTCCCTGTAAGCCCAGGGTGCGGCAAAGCTTTCCCTTGCCTTTCTGGATAGCGTCCACTCTCCACCCTTCTGCACCCCAGTTCTGCCCAAGGAGATGGACCGAGATTGGTCTGCGGAAGTGAACAGCCTCAGCTTTCGCTTCTGGTTGGGTTCATTCCTGAGACACTGGAAGGAGATGAGAGGGATAGAAGAAAGGGAGTACGACTGGGACCTGCGGCGCCCAGCCCCTCCGTGCCAGGCCTCAGGGGCTGGCTGGCCTTCCCTGAACACCGGATTCCTGGCAGGAGGCTCCCACCACACGACTGCCTTCTTCCAAGCCAAGTAACTGCTCCCCTCCCCATGCCTTCAGACTGAGGGGCAGAATACATCAGCCTCTGTGATTTCCTTACACCTCCCTCACAGCTCTGCAGAGTCCCTTTGTTAAATTCTCCTCAAATTACTCAGTTTGAGTGTGTAATCTATTTTCTACCAAGACCCTGACTGATAAACTGAGTCGAGGTAAAATTCCTTCAGATATCTTCTATATACATTGGTTCTATAATGAAGGTTCCAAGATGGTGCGTGAAAACTCCTTGTTCCCGTGTCCTCGGGGGGGTCGCCTCATCCCTCTGGGTCCCTCTCCAGACAGGCCCTCTGCCAACTCCACTTTCCAGGCTAAAACTGCCCCACCCAAACCCTGACCCTTGTTCCTGAGACAGGAACAAAGAGTCAGGTCACCCGCTATAACCTCAACACTGTCTTATTCCCCCTGTGTCCCTGGAAACATACACACATATTAAATTAAATGTGAGAAAAAGCCAAGTTTGGGCAAAGGAGGCAGAGCGACTGAAGCTATCAACCTACTGTTTGCAGGATTACAATTTAGCTCAGCCTCTCTCAGAAAAGGGCTTGGCAGGATCTACTAAAACTAAAATACATCTACCCTATGACCCAGCAATTCCACTCCTAAATATTTCCAAGAGAAATGAGTATATACGCCCAAAAAAGCCATGCACAAGAATATCCCTGGCAGCATGGCCCATAGCAGCCCCGCACTAGGAACAGTACGAGTGCCATCAGCGGGCTCATGATTGTGGGACTTAGACACACGCAACAAGCCTGATCTCAGTCAGGTTGTTGAGAGAAAGATGCCAAGCCCCAAAGAGCACCTATTGTATGGTTCTGTTTATATGAAAGTGAAGAACAAGAAAAGCTAATGGATGGTGAAAGAATGCAAGATAGCAATTCCCTGGGGGAGGTATATAGTGAGTGGGAGTGGGAATGAAGAAAACCTCAGGGACCAGAAGTGTCCTGTGTCTTGATCTGGGGGTAGACATATGTACAGACTCATCAGACTGTCCGTGGGAGATTCGAAGTCCCATTACATATCCCGTTGCACATACGTTACATTTCACTAACAAGTAAAAATGGGATCTGAGGACCATAATGCTCTTAAATATAAATATTTATTGAAATCAGATGTCTGAGTGATTCTGCACAAGACTGCTTGTCAATGTGTTTATCCAAAACCACAATAATGCATGGCTAGTATTTTTTTCACGTAAGAAGCCTGGGCAAGTGGCAGGTGATGAAACTCAGTGGGTGGTTATAAGAGCTCGCAATTCATTCGCTACATTTTTATTTCTAGCTTCCACTCTTTTTCAGGGTTACGCCTATAACTGTTCAGGATTATAAACACCACTCACGGGGAAAGGAGTCATTCTGCAGACCCACAGGCAGAAGTTATACGGCACGGTTATTGGAAAGCCTTGCCGCCACCCTCTGTAATGAAGAGCTTAGTTCTGATGTGGACACACAGGTTGGAGTAAAAAAGCAGTAAGGTGGCACCTTAAGGGTACTTCCCTGAAAGAGGGAGGAATTTTTTGAAGTCTGCACAGTCTGTCTAGGTATCTGCGCAGAATACACTGTCTTGAGAAGTAAGGTGGTAGCCCAGGATGTCCCAGGCTTCTGCGCCTACAAAGCTCTCTAACTTGCGACGCAACCATCTGCACTGACAGCAGGAGGTCGGTGTGGTCATGCATGAGTCATTTCAAAGGTGGTCTACAGCTCCATCTGAAAGGCGTGGGGCTGGTGGTGTCCTAGCAATGCAAGGCCGCCGTGGCAAGCAGAAATCCATTCTCAAGGCCCAGGGCATGTGAGATGCTCAAGTTCTTCCCCCAGTGGTCCATTTCCCAAGTGGGTTTGGGAAGTTGTGGGTCAAGATACAGACCTCAAAATCCTGTGACGAGAACTGGGCTTCCTACTGCACTACAAGCACAGCCCAACCCACAAGATCATCATCGGGGCCCAGTCTCCACCCCCGCCCCATCCCTCCCCCTCTCGGCAGGCTCCCTGAGAGCCTCCCCTGCGCCTGGCCCTCAGCCCCTCCTCTCCTTCTGCAGGAAAGTGCTCCCTCTCATCCACTCTACCTCCTCACCTCAAGCCTCAGCCTGACTCTCCTTTCCTCCAAGGTCCCTTCTCTGAAATTCCACCTAGGCAATCTCTTGGGTACTCGGAAAGGAAGCCCTGGCTCCGCAACAGACTCCTCAGGGGCCCAGCTGAGGTTGGGGTGTGCCACCCACTCCCCAGAGTCGCAGACCCTGGGGCTTTGCTCTGAGGCTCAGCCCATGCTTGCTGACCAAGGATAGTGCACTTTCCGCTATCCACACAGCCTATCAATTGACCCCCCAAAGTGGGCCAGAAGAAGGCAATCTTGAAGTTCCATGTTTGGAGTCATACCATGTTCAGCTACATACCAATGAGTTCAGTGCTGTCCACATGAAGATGATTTCTGCAGGCAGGAGACGGACATAGGAAGTAAAGGAAACGTGCCAATGCTCACTCCGTAGAAAATGACCAGTTGTTTTGTGTATGGTGTCCTCAGGTATCTTTTTACAAAGTGCTAAGTAGATTAACCATCTAATTAAGAAGAGTCAAGGTGTCATTCATCTTTATTGTTAATAATCCTTTAACTGTGACCAGAAACTCGACAATAGGATTTCCACGTGTCTGTGGGCGATCGGAGAAGCCAGGTCCGTGTGGCCCGGAGCGCAGGCTCTGCCACATGCCCTGCCACTCCTGGGGCCATGCATCACCCCTGCCGGGAGAAGCATCTTCGTCTCGCTGAAGCTTCCCGAAGGCTCATTTAGGCCTTGGCAGGCTGGCGGGTACAGAGCAGCTGTTTGCTCTGACTCTTTCCCATCATTTGACCAGTTTTTAATCTGTGACAACGCTTCCAAAACTGAAAACAGAACCAGGTTGTATTCTCAACCAGGGCTGACCCAGTGCAGGGCTGGCTGGGCACATCACAGCAGGTGCCAGAATGAAGATGAATCCCCGTGACCGCCTGGATGCCTGGTGAGGCAGAAGCTCGCTGCCAGGGGCCCTCCCCGAGTGGGAGCAAAGCCATCAGCAGGCCCAGGGCATCTCCCTGGGTGTGGCCCAGGGACAATTCATCCTGACAAGTCCACACGTCCTGTGATCCTCAGCGAGGTCTCCTCGGTTCTCTCTCAGTCATGAACAGACTATCAGGGAGTTTCATTAACAACTGAGAGGCAGAGGCAAAAGACAGACCTTTGTCAGTCTATAGCGACAGCCTGCCATTCTTGAATTCATTCTAATTTATGTTCATTTAAAGTATTTCTTCTGAGGATTTCTTCCAGACATTTAGGTTTCTTTTCTCTTTTGTAAATTGTGGTAAAATTCAGTGACATAAAATTTACCACATTAACCACTTTATGCGTACCGTTCAGTGGCTTTGAGCCCACTGATGTGTGAGCATCACCCCACCCATCTCGGAAACCCTTCATTGTGCAAAACTGAAACTTCACACCCATTAAACACTAACTCCCCATTCCCAGGCCCCAGGAGCTCCTGACAACCACCATCCTCTTTCTGTCTCTGAATCTGACCACTCTAGGGCCCTCATAGAAGCAGACTTATGCAGCATTTGTCCTTTGCGACTGGTTTATTTTCCTGAGCATAATGTCCTCAACATCCCTTCTGTAACATTTGTAGAATCTCTTTCCTTTTTAAGGCTGAACAATATTCCATTGTGTGCATCTACCGTAGTATATTTATTCATCCTTCAGTGGGAAGTGGGGTGGCTTCCAACTTTTGACTATTACACATAATGTTCTATGCACGTAGTTGTGCAAATGTCGAATAGAATAAAGTCTCTGCTTTCCATTCTTTGGGGTATATTCCAAATGGAGTGGAATTGCCGGATCATAGGGTAGTTCTGCTTTTAATTATCTAAGGAGCCACCTTACCATTTTCCACAGCAGCTACACCGTTTTATATCCCCAGCAACAGGGCACAAAGTTTCCAATTTCCCCACATCCCCACCAACACTTGTTATTTTGGTTTTTTGATAGTAGCATCCTAATGAGTGTGAGGTGGTATCTCGCTGTGGTGAGATCTCTTGCTAAAGATCCAGAGAAAGAAGCCTTGTTTGGTATTCCTAGGTTCCCCACAGGCACATCCTGCCAGCCTGCGGGCGAGGACGAACACAGCGACTCAGTGGCATCACTGCTCCTCCCGGGCTTGTCTTTGGGCCGGGCACTGAAGTGGGCATTCTATAAGGATGCCTCGGTGACAGGTGCAAGCCTTGGCCACTATGAGGTTAGAAGGGAACTGGATTAGGGAAGCAGGTGAGAAGGGGCCAAAGGCCTCTCAATCAGGCAGAGGGAAAGAAGGAATGAAAGAGAGGCCTTCGAAAAACCCAGTCCTTCCGAGAGAAGCATGGAAATTTGGATGTCTCCCCACGTGAACCTGGGGAGGGTCCTCCTCATTAATTAGCATCGGCGCACATATGGAAGCCAGGGAGGGCTGTTCGCTAGCCCAGCCAGGACCGCTAACTCAGCAAGTCACTGGAACAGAACCCAGGGCTGCCAACCGCACGCTGAGAGGGGGTCAGGGGTCATCTTTTGCTAACTAAGAACCAAAAAATACATGCTATTAATGAGATGCCACCCCATGACAGACGTTGTGCAATTAAACCAGAAGAGGCTGAAGCACAGTAATTAAAGGGAACAGATGAAATGGGAGATGAAGGGAGAGAGAGAATCAAAAAATAGTGCAGCCAGACTCCTGAACCATTGAGGACATACTCAAGACTGCTGACAGAGTAAAGCCTGCGTCCGAACCAAATGATTTCTCCATGATTCTCTTTGATTTGATTTTGCTTCCTCTCCCATAGCCATGAACCCCAGCATGCAGATGGGTTTGCACCACTTTCCTGTGATCCCCACACTTTGCTGTCCTTCCTGGCACCCCTGCATTTGCACTGATAGGTGCACACAACATCCCTTGCTCTGCCTCCTTCCTTCCCCTGGTGGCATGGCAGTGACCAAAGACCACACAGGCAATGCCATGAGGTAGCTGTGGGGATTCCACGATAATCCTGGAGCTGGGACACTGGCTCTGACGAGCAGTCCAGTCTTGACAAGCACACCCTCCAGTTTTTCACCAGCCAGGAGGGGCCACTTCTCCATCAAGCAACACTCAGCTTTGTCCTTTTCCGTAAGTCAGGGTAGTGAATGGATCCAACCCAAACATCTGTGGCAACTCCTTTTCCAGGTGCACTCTGAATGCTACAATGTGCGGCATGCACAACACACCTCCCCACTACCAGCTGAGGGTTGGATGCGCTTTGACCTCAACCCACCAGGAAGCAGGGCGCTGTGCAGGGTCCTCCCACTTAGACATGCCCCATGCTCGGTTTCATGCTCTCCTGCAGCTGCCCCGAAATTCTTAATAGTTATTTAACAAGGGCCCAGCAAATTCCATATCAGGTCTTGCTAAGAATTTCTGATACTTTCCTAAATTAACTAAGCCCTAGGCCAGCGCAAGCGTCACAAGCTCTCATGAGTAGTCCAGCTCGTCTTTGCTGCTTTCTATTAGCCTCGCCTCCTCTGCGCGCAGCCCATGCCTCACGGTATAGACAACCAGACGATACAAAGACAGCTTACAGATAGTGCCCCCTCTTTATTTCCCAGCTATCTCTATTTTCAAACCAGAGTTCACATATAGAAAGGAAGACAGAATCTGGTTATCTCAATACCTAGCAAAACAAAAAAGCTTTTCTGTAATAAAATGTAGATCTGAGGGGGCAGAAATAGCTTGTAGCCCAAGCCCATGATAAGGTAGGGCTGTAAGGATAACTGGCTCTAAAATAACAAAAGATGCAATGTTCAAATCACTCTCCAACTGGCCCTCAAATTGTCCCTATTCTCAACCTATTTTTAAAAGTGACTTTCATTGTTTTATGTTAATTGTTAAAAATAAGTAAAATACACACAAGCAAAGTAAGTGAAAAGAATGTATAAAATCCTTTGACCTGAGTTAAGCACAACGGGCACATTGCAATGGCTACCCAAACCCTCTATGCGCATGAGGCTCCTTTATACACCGAACACTGTAGGGATACTGCAAGGCAGCCCCACTGTGCCTCACGGAACTTACATTTCAGGGTGGGAAATTGATAGATCTTGGCTATACATTCCAAATGCTTTGCAGTAAATTGGTCAGGAGAGAGACACAGGGAGGCATTCTTAGATTGTGGGGCTGGGGGTTGTGTCTCTGGTAAGGTGGCACTGAGCAGAGAGTTGAGGGGACAAGAATGGTCAGCAGAAACAGCATGTGCAAAGGACCTGAGGCAGAACACACCAGGCCATCTGAGGATAAGTCTGAGTCAGGGGGTTCAGAGCTGAATGAGCAAAAGGGGAAAGTAGGGGGTGGGAGGGGGCCATCAAGAGGCAGCAGGGCCAGATCACAAGCACCCCCAGGTATGTGGGAGGTGCTGGCTTTTACTCTGAGGGAGATGGGAAAGTACTACAGGAGTTGGAGCAGAGGAAGGGTGGGGTTCCACATGAAAAGTAAAGGGACAATAATAATAATAGTTAACCATTTATGGAGTGCTTATAATGTGCCCAGGGCCATAGCATACGATTCCATGAGTACACATTAAAAGAACTTACAAAATCCTTCTGCCCAGAGATAAGGGTTGTTAGCACATTTCGCTCATTACACAAAAGACATATATATGCACACACGTGTGTGTGTATAAAAATGAATGTATTTTACATATGTACAAAAATACCCATGATTTTTTTATCTATGAAATAGATATAAAACATAAAATATATATAAAATGATGGATTTTTTTGCATATATAAAATATATAGATAGGTATTCTTTTTATATATAATCTTATACATAGGAGTGAGTGTATCGATGTGTATATAATAAGCATTATAAATATATAACAAATACACATATATGCTTAAAGTGTATAGTATGGAGTATATATAAATATACACATGTATAATGAGCACTACACACACACATAGTTCATAGATATGGCATTTGATGAGTTGATTCTCATGTAATCCTCACAGCTACCTCATGAAATAGAAGCTATTATCAGCCTCATTTACAGATGAGTAAGCTGACGCACAGAGGACCTTGCTGAGTCCCAGAAATAATAAGTGGAGTTGGGGGCCAGACTTGAGCACCGGGCTGGGAACCCTGGCATTTAGCCCTGCACACGCTGCACCTAGCAGCCGCGCTGGGGATGCACGTGACGGTGGGGGGTGGGGGTGAGGGGTCAAAGATGGGGAGGCCTGTCTAAATAGTCCTAGCCATCAGCTTTGGATCTGCACTGCATGGGTACATGCTTGTAGAAACGTTGACAATGGGTCATGAGTGGCACCATCTCACAAACACTCTTTAAACAGAGCTGCATCTGGGACAACGTTCCTTGCGGCTAAACTCTCTACAACTGTGGATTTAAACCTTTTAAAGTGAGGAAGGTTCTGTTCAAATTAAGTCTTTCATGTTAGGAAAAACTAATCAGGAAGACGGCCCCAAAGCTGCTATCCCACACTCCTCGAAGGGTTTCCCCAAGGAACCCCCCAAAAAGCTGCCAGGAACACAGGCTGAGTATCACTAACCTTGGGCAACAGGATATTTGCACAAACATGAACACATCACTGTTTATGTAACTAATCCTGTGTTTTTGAACAGATAAGTGGCTTCCAAGCCTTCACTATCAAACACTGCAACAAACACCGATGTGCACATTTAATGGTTATATTAGTGCAGTTCACACAGCAGATCCTTTGTCCAATACTACCTGGGAATTAAGAATCAGGTGTATGTCCATCTTTAAAGTGATAGGAACATATTGTTAAAACCATCTCCCAAAAATGCCATATTAACATTTCTACCAACTCTTTGAGACTAGCAATTCTAGTGTTACACACACACACACACACACACACACAATCTTTACTTATTTTAAAGATGAAAAATCTTGTTCTAATATGACTTTATTAATTAAAGTATTTTATCTCATGCACTGGCCATCTGTGTGTTTTTTCTTAATTTTCTGTATTACTTGTTTACCTCTATTTTTCCTTGAGCATCTTTACATTTTTTGTATTAATTGTCAGTTTTAAAAATCTATGTTAAGTTCATTATGCTTCCAGTGATCATATGAGCAGTTCACATCCCCCAAGTTCTTCTTCACTCTGTGGCCCTGCTTATGGTATTCAAGATGGTGTATGGTGAAGGATGTTGAGTCTATCAGTAGTGTCTTGCATAAAAAGTTCATCCTTACTCCCAGATTGTACAAAACAATTTCCTGTATTCTCTTCTAGTACCTTTTGGAGTTTACATTTTTACATTTAATCTTTAACCCTTATCTTTAGTTGATTCTCAAGTGTGTTTGGAAATGGGGGCAAAGTGTTCCTGAGGGATTCCATGACCTTTCTCCCTTCCCATCTTTCACTACTGACTATGACATTTGTTGGGTTTTTTTTTCATATTTGGCTTTTATCATGTTGAGACAATTTTCTTCTATTCCTAGTTTGTAGAATGTCTTTCATCATGAAAGTGTTGAATTTTGTCAAACACCTTTACTGCATCAATAGAGATGATTATGTGGGCTTTTGTTCATTCTGTCAGTGTGGTGTATTACATTGATTGGTTTCATATTTTGAACTATCCTTGCATTCCAGAAATAAATCCCATTTGATCATGGTGTATAGCTTTTTTTTAATATGTTGCTGAATTCAGCTTGCCAGTATTTTGTTGAGAATTTTTGCATTAGTATTTATAAGGGATATTGGTCTGTAGTTTTCTTATAGTGTCTTTGTCTGGCTTTGGTGTCAAAGCAATTCTGGCCTCCTACAATGAGGTAGGAAATGCTCCCTCATCTTCAAGTTCTTGGGAAAGTTTGAGAAGAATTGGTATTAGTTCCCCTTAAATGTTTGGAAAAATTCACCCGTGAAGCCATCAGGCCCAGAGCTTTCTCTAATGGAAGATTTTGATTACTGATCAACTCTCCTTACAAGTTATAGGTCTAATCAGATTTTCTATTTCTTTGACATTTAGTCTTGGTAGGTTTTGTGTTTTTAGAAATTTGTCCATTTCACCTATCTTATCCAATTTTGGGTGCATGATTGTTCATAAAAATCTTTTATAATCCTTTTTATTTCTAAAGAATTGGTAGTAATGCCCCCATTTTCATTTCTGATTTTAGTAAATTTAGTCTGTTCTCTTTTTTCTTAGCCCATCTAGCTAAAGGTTTGTCAGTTCTTTTAATCTTTTCAAAGAAACTTTTGTTTCATTAATTTTCTCTATTGTTTTTCTGTTATTTAGTTTATCACTGTTGTAATCTTTATTATTTCCTTCCTTCTGCTAGCTTTGGGTTTGCTAAGCTCCTTTTAATCATGTGACTATTGCAGACATATTTTTTAAGTTTCCTGCACAACTGTCTTGCAAATATTTCATTTTACTGCCCTGGAGTTAACACATATCCTCACTGTCAAATCCACCTCCCTCCTAAGCTGCAAATACTTTCTCCTGTCTTATAAATGCAAATGTAAAAGACTGCTGCATCCAGCTTATATCAGATAACTTTATTTGAACATTTCCAAAGCAAACAAAGCATCTGGCTTATTCTGAGTTTTGTTCTTTTCTCCCAATTCCCCTTGTTTCAATGAGCAGATGCCAGCAAAGTCACGCCCAGGACCCTCACCCCCCTTGACTACTGCCCCATGTTTGGCAGGTTTTTGCTTCCAACAATGGGTGTTTGGGTACCAACTCCACTCCAGGGATTGGTATTTAGTCCCATTCAATAGGCAAACACTTTGAGATGGTATGTGTGTCATTTGGAGACAGTTTTAGGTCCCCCGGATCTGGGTTTGCCTTCAGAGGTGAATGCCTTGATAGGAAGTGTTCAGGTGTGCAGGGTGCAGCAGCTCCTAATTGTCCAGAAATTATAAGTAATTACCCCAGAGTGGAAACAGCAATTTGGCTCAATATAAGCTCTATTCTTCTGGTGACAGAAAAGATAAAATGAGTCCACACATCAAACTTCTGAGCCCATAGCCTGCCCCACCTAGTCACACAACCTTACAAACAGGTGATCCAAGGTGCTGTCATTGACATGGTGTGGCTGCTGTGCAGTCCAGCAGCTGAAGCCCAGAAAACATCACTATCTATTTTAGTAACTTGCCCTTTTGCTGCTTCCAGCTTGTCAACCAGCTCCCCAAAGTATAAACTTTTCAACGTGCTGTTGCTCCATGGACCTATCTCAAAGAAGATACTGGGCCAGGTCAATCCGTTTAGTAACAAGGCAAAAATTATTGCTCTCTGTTAGAACTCTATGTCTTCTTCCAGTCGCCAACATCAGGAGGCGGCAAGGCAGAAGGGGGGCAAATGAAAAGACTTGTTTATTTGTCCAAGTCAGAATCACAAGCTGCTATGTCCTCCCAAGCCTGTTATCTGCAGGATGAGCCTCTTGCCTGGGGAGTTTTGGGACAGGGCAGCAAGCCCTGCACTCTGCCAACTGGCCGCAGAGTGCCCCTTCTGCCCAGACACCTGTCAAGGGGCATAGGAAGGCCAATGTGTTTGCACAGGGCACAGTAATGACTGACACTTGCTAGTAAAAATGTGTGTTTAATTTATTAAGTAACCACTTTGATTGGATTGCATATATTGCCTGAATAGCTGGCTGCATTTGCATACCTTATATTTACAACTGGCAGCTAAAAAAACTCCTTTGAGGTAGACTGGAGACACATCTATTAATAAGTCACAGAGGGAGAAAAAATCAGAGTTTCAAGCCTCATTTTAGAAAAAAATATGTGATGAAATAAAAAAGCACGGTTGTGCAGGCAGATGATTGCCACGCAGACAGAAGGTGGTCCTGGGTCTCCTCCCTGCGTGAGGACAGAGGGGATCTCCTCAACCTTACCTCCTCAAGGAATGATGGTTGGGCAGGGAGGTGAGCTGCAAAGTCCTGTGGGAAGGACACATTCAGGTGGCAGCCCCCAAGATATGATCTGCTGGGCACACAGTGGGCAGTGTCCTGCAAATGCATGTGGCACCTGCTGGCCTGGTCCTACTTGATGGCCCTGCAATGACTTCAGGATGATGGGAAAGAGGAAGACATGCCTGTGGTTTAGAAGGTACCCAAAGCCCTACAGTAAGGACCTTGAGCAGTCAGTCCTGTACCGTAGCAAAACAGCTGGGCCTTTTCCAGTGCACTTGAGGCCCAGAGGCAGCCAGCCTTAGGAAGAGTCCAGGTGTTCCTTTCACGGCATGGTGGGCCTGTGCCCATCCTCAGTTCAGACATTCCCCCCTCAAGAACTTGGGGGAGGCATTGGCAATAGTCTGAGCAATAAGGAGCTCCTCCATACACAGTGCCCCCATCCTTACGGATGAGTCTTTGTGGCCCTGGGTGCCCTGGACTTCCAGCGCTTCCTTCTTAGTTACCAGCTCCAGACATTGACAAACAGCACTGACAGGTCCCCTGTCCCCAAGACTCTGATCAGGAGCTTCCTGTGCCTGCGGTGAGCCCACTGCTGTCTTGAATACGATTCCTTCCTGGGGGAGGAGGTTGATAGATGCTTTTTGAACAAAGCTTGTGGGAAAGAAAGCCTGTCGAGGAAGCTCCCATTGCTGGCTATAGGAAGCAGTGCAGAAGTAGATGCCAGCCAGGGAGAGAGCAGCTGCACCAGGAGCCTCCTAGACCTATGCCTTTCAAGCACACAGTCAAGTGAACCTCCATCATCCGCACCGCAAGCACCAAGGCAGGTGCCCAGTCCTGAAGATTCCATCCAGGTGCCCTGTCTCCAAAGCCTTGTTCACTCTGGCCCAGGCTGGGGCACCACCTACCTGCTCTCAGAGGGTTTCCCTTGCAAAAGTTGCAGACAAGATGTGGGCCCCGTCTCTGAACCAGCCTGGATGCACATGCTCATCTACTCACAGCTGCCTTTATGTTTCTTCCAGACTGTTCCACTTCAGACCATGAAATAATGGGACCATTCTAGCTCATGTGTCCAAAAAATCCAGGAGAAAAAGGCTAAGTTACAACTCGCACATTATCAAAGGCCCCAAAATAATGCTCATTCTCAGATTTTCCATATGAAAACTGCAATGTTATCTCTTTAAGCCTCTTCCTAAAGCGTTTGAAAAGAGAGTAAGAAGAACCTTTGCACAACAGAAAATCATAAGAATTTTTTCTTAAGTGAGAACATTCTAAAAAGGAAACTTTCACCAAATAACTTGCAGGCAGATGACCTCACCCCCATGGGCTCCCTACCCCCCCCCC
>JAQQAC010022981.1:4068394-4082492 GCA_029783875.1 Phataginus tricuspis
GGGGGGGCGCCCCCCACCAGCATGGTGTCGCCTCCTTCCCCCTTTCTCCCTCACTGCCCACTTCTACCCTCTCCCAAGGTTCAATCAGCCCTTCTGCTGATGTCTCTCAGACCTGTAGCTCCACATTCCACCCCCTCACCTGTGTCTGGGTCCTGGGGGGCCGCCGTCACAAAGGGCCGCAAGCTAGGTGCTGGACACAGTAGGAACCCTCTTTGTTTCTGGAGGCCAGAAGCCAGAGATCAAGCCGCTGGAAAGGCTGGTTCCTCGCCAGGCTTCTGGCTGCAGCTGGCAATCCTTGACCTCGCTTGCCTCCGCCTCTGTGACCACGTGGTGCTCTCCCTGCGTCCACTAGGCCTCGGTGCCCAGATCTCCCTTCCCTTGCTCTTAGAAAGACACCAGTCCCTAGAGGACGCCCCCCAACCCAGTATGCCCTCAACTTGGCTGCATCGGCACGGACCCCAATTCCAAACAGGGTCACACTCACAGGCACGAGGGCTTAGATGTGAACATGCCATTTGGGGGAAAGAATTCCCCACACCACCCACACCCCAACGGCTGTGTTGGGTGGTCCCCGGAGCCCCTTCAGTGCGGCATGCCCAGAGCTCCCTCTCATACCCGCTCCAGCTTCTGTCCTCCCGTCCCAGCCAAAGGACCCGCCAGCCACCAGGACCTGCACGTGAGTCCTGGTCCCCACCACCCTTGTGGCACCATAGCCACCAACTCCCCTCACACGGCTCTCTGTCCCACTGTGCCCCTCGGGACAGATCCCCATCCTGCCACCTGCACATGACTCCAGCTCACCCTGTGGCCCCCTCCTCCGGGCCAGCTCCCCCCAGTCCGTTGCTGACTGAATCCTCTGGCTAAACACAAATCTGGTCTTGCCTCTTCCCTGACAACGGTCTCCCATGACCCTGATGGAAGCCATACCCCTGCCATGGGTTTTCCTGAACCCAGAGTGCCCTGCCAGCCACACCCGCCCAGACTCACACCACTGCTTCCCCTCCCCAACTTCAGGCCGGCCACGCAAATGGCATCAGGTCCCAGCAGGCGCTGCCTTCTCAGGACTGTACCTCCTCACCTGTAGGGGTCGGCGACCCCTCGCCTCCTGGGCATCTGTCTCTGAGACCTAGGAGCTTGGGCATCTCTACACCTCATCTTTGTGCCTGGTGTCGGAGCCCAGTGCAAGGTTTACCCACTGAGTCGGAACCGCACCCAGGCCCGAGTAGCTCGCTACACTGCAAGCCAATGCGTGGGAAGTGGCTCTCCGTCACCACACGGCCCCTGAGCCCGGACGGTGCCCGGCACGAGAGGTGCCCAGGTGTTGTGAGCTGAGCTGGAATGAGGAAACCAAGAACGCCTCTCCTCTCCTTGATAGTCAAGACTCAGACTCGGCAGACTTTCCAGGACAGCGAGCGTTCTCAGGGAGTACGGACTTCCGGCTGGAATCCGCGGCTTGGGAGTCAATTGCCTGAAGACTGTTTTCTAAAGCTCGTAGCATGGAAAATGGGCTTAACCACCCTGTTCATTTGCCCATCAACCCTGATAGGAAGGTGATAAAGGGCTCTTGCAATAAAATGCACCTGAAAATCTGCATGATCCTGAAATTTGTTTTGTTATTTTTTAAGGAAGCAAATTCTTTTCTCTTTTTGGCATTATGAAGTTTGAAAAGATGAACGAGCCAGTCTTGTCACAGGTTCTTCTTCGAATTATTTTACAGAAAGCAGAGAACATGGTTTTGGGTTGGTCCTACCCCTAAGGAGCCCTTCACCTAATTAATTCCCATAAAACCACTGTGAGTTAGGTGAAACGAGTTAAAAGTCAGACCTAATTCACTAGCAGCCAGGGGACCATGTCTCAGGAATCACCCTCCCAAATGGAATCAAATCAGGGTCTCCCCAGAGAGCTGGCTGGCTGAACAGGGCATGGAGGCGTGATGCCTGCCTGTCCCCGTGGGTCCTCTGTGGCTCCGCCACCACAGCCGCTGTGCTGGCTTGTCTTCATGTCTGTCTGGCCCCCCTGGACTGCCTGGCATGCAACCCGCGCACAGCGGGCTGAGCCTGGTTTGTAAGCATGGCAGGCTGAGCCTGGTTTGTAAGCAGTCGGCATCACCTGACAGGAAAGCAGCTCCTCCATTCTAAAAGTCTTGCTGTAAACTGACACCTATATTTCACATCCCTACAGGTTTCTCAATGAGCACATCAGGCCTTGTACCTTGGTGTTGAGAGGAAGGGGGAAGCCAGTACCTTCCCATACCCACAGCACCCCTGAACTCGCAACACTCATAGCCTTTATATCCAGAAGCCCAGTCAGATCGTATTTACAGGTTAAACGCTTTCCTTTATAACCAGCCAAGAGCAAGCAAAAGAAATACATGCAGCACCCAGCTCAGACCATGCTGAGCTCAGCATCGCACGCATGCACAGAGGCCTGTTGGTGAGTCGTACAGAACAGAGCAAGTGCGTGGCAGCAGCATGGAAAGGAGAGATGGACTTGAAAGGTGAAGAGAAATTCCCGCAAGTGCAGAGCTGCGGCGTGGTCGTCCAAACCATGGAGCCAGAAACCAACAGCGCGAGCTGAAGTCCAAGGGCAGGCAGCCTGGACAGGTCAAAGAAGACCCTCCTGACATAGCAGAGTGCCACCCTCCGTCCGTGGGAAAGACGAGGTCCTCCTGCCAGCTCAGGCCACAGTCCCCTGAGCCCCACCCGTAAACCCTCCCTGATACCACCACTACACCCCCTGCCAGGGCCCTAGCGGAAGCAGACAAACAAGAGGATGCCACGCCGAGGGCAGCCTTATGCTAGCCGTTGGAGCAGAGGCGACAAACAGCTCGTGGTGCCCCGCCGTCGTGCAGTGACGCCGTGCCCCAGGGAGGGTGACTGCGCCCCAGAGTCAGGCGCCTAACACAGCACCTGGCCGACACGCGAACAGCAGCACCCCATTCCAGGAGAGAAGATCTTCATTCCCAAAGCGACAGAAAGCAAACAAGCAAACAGCCAACATGATTTAAAGATTTTCACCATAGACTCAAATGATTTGGTCTTGAGGCAGACACGGAGATGGGCCGCTAAGATCCCCTTGCAGAGAAGCCCCCTGGCCCAGCTGAATGACGGAGGTCAGCCAACGGCGCCCTGCAGTGACCC
Organism: Phataginus tricuspis; assembly: GCA_029783875.1. Lineage (NCBI taxonomy): Eukaryota > Metazoa > Chordata > Mammalia > Pholidota > Manidae > Phataginus > Phataginus tricuspis. Next base: position 4,071,535 of record JAQQAC010022981.1, read on the forward strand.
CCCATCTGCCTCCTTGGGGCCAGGATCAAGCTTTTGCGGACCCGCCCTCTGCTGGCGACTTAGCAAAGAGGTGGTAGCAAGGCCATGCTTCTCTTGGAGGGGCTCCCGACAACGACTGGGTCAGGCAGGAGCTCCGGGGCGCCGGGGCATTTCCACCAACACAGAAGTCCTCTGCTCCTCCGCAGGTTGACAGGGATGTTTTCAACTCTGCCTCCCAGCCCAACAGCTCTCCGCCCAATCCTGCTTCTGCTGCTTTCCCAAGTGTTTCTTCCCCCAAATCTACACTCCTAATGTTCCAATGTCTCTTTCACGGAACCCCAACCACCACAGGCTTCTTTGTAAAAGCTCCTTCTTCCTATGCTTAACATTCACCCTCCTGTCCTCAGTCACCTTGGTGAAGAGATCAGAAGCCGGGCCAGTCCTGACCAAAACTCTCAATGACACGGTGACTGTGAAGAGAACCACTGCCATGATAAAAACAGGACGCTTCAAGGCTCGGCCCACCAACGTCGTGTCACTGGGGTACGGGACTCTCGTCTTCCTGGGATGCTCGTGTGGGCATGTGCCCCTCCGGTTATCCTCAGAGGCAGTGTTTCCCAAACCACGTCTCACTGCGCGATGGTAAGGTGAGTTCCTTGAGGAAAGAGGTCAGCAGGGAAACTTAGTGGGGAAACCCTGTACTTTCACATTTTTTTTTTGAAATTCACAGTAATATGTTGATGAAAAATCTTGCAACAGAGAAATATTTTTGACACTGTTTAATCAATGATTTTCCAAATAAAATCAACTAAGGCATCTTATTTCCAGACAGATACCTCTTAACATCTCACTAATCCTTCACATTCCATGAATGAAATGCTCAGAGACCGTTGGTCAGAGAAGATTCCTCCTTTCTCTTTTCATAAAATGACTGTTTTCTCATAAACTGTCTGTAAGGCGATGCCACCAGTTAGAGAAATGAAGACATGAACGTGCCGTGGATTCATTATCCAACAACACCAACTGCGCCCTGTGCTCCTGGTCCTGATGTTCCAGTCACGGCCAGTGACAAACTAAGGCAAGTATGTATTATTTCAAGAGGAAAACAGAAAGGCAGGGCAAGAGGAAAGGGGGCTAGGGGCTTACCACTTTACACAGGATGGTCGGGGAAGACATTTCTCCCTGGGTGGCATTTGACGGGCGTGTGAAGGGAAGGAAGCCAACGGGCCCCTTGACCACGTGCGTGGCCAGGCCCTAAGGCAGGGACACTGGGCAGGGACAGCAAAGAGGCCACTGGGCTAAAATCAGAGATTATGTTATTAAGGAGAGAACCTGATTCTTCGATCTCACAGGCCCTCTAAGGACTGTGGGCTTTATCATCTTTCCTTCTAGGAAAGGATTCCAATATGTTTGGCAAATGTTAAACAAACTGAAGAATTTCTTAGTGTTTTTAATACGCTAATGTTAAAGGGAGAAGGATATACCATTTCCAAATCTCTTTCCTTCACAGAATTCTTTGGTCGGATGAAAACAACTCCCTCTGGAAACCAGTTTGGGAATGTGGCCTAAATCGTGAACTAGAGAAATGTTACTAACTCTTCTAGCAACTGAAGTTGTTAACAACCAAACAATCATAGGTAGATGAGCTTATAAACAGAAAGTGAGATTGACATACGTGTGTGTGTTCTTATATCAGGGAATTATTTCATTTGATGAAAGTCAAGAGTCTGTGCAGGCAGCGGCACCTCCCCAGTTTTTTCATGCCTGCCTTCCTGAGGTCCAAATGCAGAGCAGGCATTTGAAAACCCTTCTCATATTTCTCAGGAAACTTGCATTGTAAGGTTATGGAAGTTCTGCGCACACTATGGCATAGTATAATCTATTATGACATACAAAACCCACAACTACTCCAAACATTTTTTTTAATCTCAGAAAAATTAGTTATTTTCCTAATCCAGAGTCATTTTTTGTTACATCTCACTGATAAAAACACTTTGGGCAGTAAAAGAAGAATATTTGAGATGCTTATTGACGGAGTTGAATTGCTCTCCAGTACTCCCAGAAAGTGATATTTATGACATCCCATATACTTCTTTAACGTGCTGGTGACAGATGACCTAAGGGTCAACAGAATCTTCATCAGTACTCTGGACTCAGTCCACATATGACACGAGCAATTTCTCTCACCCATCCCTGTCCGCCAGCTTACTTAGGTCAAATAACTAGTGTGGAAACAGCTAGCCAAGCCCCTTAAACATGCCAGTAAGCAGTCACTATCCCCTTGCTTCCAAAAGAGCTGATAATTAAAGTGAATTCAACACTGATTTTCATTTAGATCTGGTGTCCACAGAGAACTGAGGTGAACAAATGCACTTCTAAAGAATTTTCTAAGAATTATAGCTCACAGTCCCTAGACAGAATGAAATGGCCTACTAGAGAAAACAAAGAGACTGTTCTTCCATTTTTTTTCTTGGTTTGCATAAAAAGTTAAAATAACCAACGAGCTGTTTGAATTAGTCATTTTTGACTCAGGAAACCTTAAATTATGAACACCATAAAGAAACTCTAACTTCCTATTTAAAGGAAGCAAGATTATTTAGCTTGAGAGGATGTATATAATATATAAGTATTTAATGCTGAAGCAAAGATGAGTGAACAATAACTACTTGTTTTGTATTTTTCATTTTGTTTTTAGGATATTAGAAAATGAAGTTAAAAGCAAAATCTTTTTAGAAACTATGCATCAGCAGAGGACTTATAACTGCAAACGCTAATAAAAAAACTTTTAAGTACTAGTGAGTAAAATTCAATAATAGATTAAAAGAATGGAACATTATGACTTAGAAAGTTTTGTTCAAGAAAGTAAGGGGGAAAGTTCATATCGCTCCAAGTCATAAATAATCAATTCAATATATCCTAAAAGAGTTTCTATAAAAAATTCTGATTTAAGAAAACATCATACCTTACAAAAGCCTTGCTTGACAGGGTAAAAAATGGTCATCTCCAACCGACATTAAACATCATACTTAGTAGTGAACTGCTAGAATTGTTCTCATTAACACTAGGAACCAAGCTCTGATGCTCATTGTCAACCTTATGAATTATCATTCTTCTGGAAGCCCAGGTCATGCAAATATAATAAAAGGGAAACATTAGATGTATACTTATTAGAAAGCTGTGGTGAAAAATAAGCATTATGTAGATAATGATTACTTATAAAAATGAAAGAGAATCCATTAAAAAATATGATTAACAAAACAGCTTTATAAATTAGCTGGATTCTAGATAAACATATTAAAGGTAAAACTATGCCTCAATACCCTCCCAACTTGTGTAATAAACCATTTCAGCCAGGGTGCAGCATGCAACAACAATATTCAAAAATCAGTCATATTTGTGTATTCTACCAATGAACAAATCAAAAATAAAATGAACACTGTTCCTTTTACAACAGTATCAAAAAAGTTTTTAAGTAAAAAATTATAAAATACTTATAAATAAATTTATCAGGTAAGTGCTAGACTTTACAATGAAGCCATAAAGTATCACTGAAAGAAATTAAAGTTCTAAATAAATAAAAGACATCCCATGTTAACAGACTGAGAAACTATTGCTAAGATGGCAGCACTCCCCAAGTGGATACAGGGATTCAAAGCATTCCCTATCAAAAACCCAGCTTATGCTAAAAATCATCCTATGCTAAAATTCATATAGAAATGTAAAGGCCACAGAATAGACAAAATAATCTTGGAACAGAAGACCAAAGGCAAGATGCATTCTTGCTTTCTGACTTCAGAACTTACTATAAAGCAATAGTAATCAAAACAGTATGGTTCTGTCATATTGACAGACATAGAGGTCAATGAAATTGAATAAAAGTCCACAAATAAACCCATACATTTATGGTTAATGAATTTTTGACAAGAGTGCCAAGACAATTCTTGGCACAATGGGGAAAGAATAATCTTTTCAGCAAATGGTGTGGGGATAATTGATATCAGCATGCAAAAGAATAAAGGTGGACCCATACTTCCTACTATATGCAAAAAATAATTCAAAGTGGACCCAAGACCTAAATGTAAGAGCTAAAGCTAAAAAAAATTCTTAGAGGAAAGCATAGATGGAAATCTTCATGACCTTGGATTATACAAGAGTCTCTCAGATATGGCACATAAGTAACAATAGAAAAAATAGACAAATTGCACTCCATCTATATTAAAACATTCATGCTTCAAAAGACACCATCAAAAAAGTGAAAACACAACCCACAGAATGGCTCATTTACATGGTGGGCAGTTCATGCTGCCTACTAGTGAACAGAGCAAACACATGGTTTCTCCATGTAACTTGAACTTCTCCCAACATGACAGCCCATTTGGCAGAGGTGGGTCCCAAGAGCATCTCAGAAGGTCAGGTAGAAGCTATAAGGCATCTTATGACCTCAACTTGGAAATCACACAGCATCCCTTCCATAGTTTCTACAGGTCAAAAGCCAGTGACAAAGCGGGCTCAGATCCAAGAGGTAACTACACAAAGGTATGAATACCAGGAGAAGTGGCTAATAAGAAGGGTGGAGAAGCCACACTTTAAGAAAACAGCTGGAATTTTATCTGAGCTTCATTTTTTTCAATCTTTCAAACAAAGGGATGGGTCTAAGTAAATGAGTTTTCAAAGTTACTAGTTACGTCCTTAAAAACATTTTGAGATACAGTTCCTATACCATGTAATTCACCCATTTAAAGTGGGTGTCAGTGTAATATCCAGTGGATGTTAGTACATTCACAGACATGTACAAACATTACCACAATCAATTTTAGAACATTTTCATCACTGCAAAAATAAACCCTGTACCTTTAGGTAGTATTTCATTTTTTTTCTAAATAAAATATTCACTGAAATTCTTGTCCAGTAAATAGGCAACCAAGGTGCAGGTGGGCCCCCCCCCCACTGACCAAATCGTACCCCCCTGTCCTTCTCCCCCTGGCACTGCTGACAATGTTAAGCCCTCCATAGAGTCTTACAACTCTAAAGAAAACAACTGGAAAATCACTGGTGATGTCTAAGTCCATTCTTAGTCTCCACAATTCTATTAATTCAATAGCAGAATAACCATAAGGAAATCGTATTTTTAGGACCGTGATGATCAAAGAGGTTTTCAGTTTTCTGGCATTTGTCACTCTCAGGGGTTTGACATAAACAGATGTAGGAAAGGTAAGAAGGACTTTACAAAGCACAGTCCGTCACATCAAGGTGATCATCTCTGAGAAGCAAAGGATGATGTTGGATCCAAGCCCCTGACACTGTAAAATCTCAAACAAAGGAATAAGCTTTAGGAACTCTCCAGGGTGGAGTTACAGGATTCCCTAGGCATGAAGTGGGGATGGGGATCTCAAAGTCAAAAAAAAAAAAAAAAAAAGGAAGGCAGACAAGGGCAGAGGAAAAGTTTCAACATCAAGACAAATCTTCAAAGACCTAAACTTGATTCAAAGAAAAAATAAATGACTGGGAAACATTAAAAGCCCCAGAACATTGAGGGGCAGCCCTGGGCCAGACATCTCCCACCTCTACTCCCTGAACATTCCTCCATCTACTGAGAGATTGTTTTTCCAAGGCAAGCAGCATCTAATCCTATGAGAGATGCCAATGGGATGATATAATCAGCTGTACATCCTGCATCTCAGCAAGGGAGAAACACCAGTACTGTCCCATTAAGTGGCATTTACTAGAGTAACACCCTGAATTTGTAACTTGCAACCTTCTAACTTCTAACCAAGTCTTCCCTCTAACTTAAGATTGGAAAGGGACTTCAGAGATCTCAGAAATGTATGAATTATTCAGAACAAAATTCATGTACGTGTGTGTTCTTTTCAGTAATTATACTGAAAAAATATTTAACTGCACTGGTATTTTAATTTTGATAGGTACATCTCAGAAAATGGGAGAGATTGCTACTCTCACTAGCCCCAAACCCCATGGTTTTACTTTACAAACATATTATACTCATTAGCTACGGACCTTTAATGAAATTCCTAGGTCCTGAAGGAAGGGAAATAATGGGAAAGTCTCTCCATATGCAGATATATCAACTCATACAGGAGATGGACAGAAAGGGCCAGACTTGTGGCACGGTGTCTAAGTGAGGGGCGTCGTTGCACTTGTTCTTCCCGGGTACCTGGAAGCCGAGTATGCTTCTCGGGGCACAGAGGGAGAGAGCAGGCTGCCTCGTGGCCCCAAATCCTGGCCTTCTTTCTGCCTCGTGCTGTCTAAAGCTACAGGACCTGACAATTTGATTGGAGCCTCCATGTTCACTGCTCAGATTTTCCAATGCTTATTTCCCCACAGTGGCCTTTGTGAAGCTGTCAGTGTCTACTTTTCATAAAATAAAAATGGTGGCAATTCTTGAGACAGGATGGTTGCATATTATTCGCGGCTCTCATTCAAGCCACACATTCTCTGGAAATCTGCTCCCGTCCTATTCTTCCTCTGGCTGTTACCTGCTGGGTCTCCATCACACCTAACTGTCCCTCTGTTTTGTGCCTGTTGAGAGGTGCATCCTATTCCACCAAGCACTTCCCATACAGGCATCTAATGACATCTGCTCCCTGGTCGGGCTCAGAGAAAAGGGAGATATTTGTTTGCACCACCCATTTCCACCCAGGTTTTACAAAATCTTCAAGTGATTTCTTTCCTAGGACCTAAAATCTACTCTAATTCTTAGTTGAAATGTTTCCGATGAACTTATATTCCTTCCTATTTCTTGGAAACAAACTACATCACTGCAGCACCTCAGCAGGGGTCATGACTGTGCCCAGTACGTTGGGCGCTAATCGAGGGGAGAGTGAGGCTTACTCACATGGTGCAGATTTCCTGAAGCCTTTTGCCTTTGGCGATGGAAAAAGAGCCTGTCATCTGTTTGGACAACATGTGCTTGTTTCTTCACCGATCAGTAATTTTGGGGGGCAACTTTCCAGGTTGAATCCTCGGGCTTTTGATCCATAAACTCAGGAGACATGTTTCAGAATTCCAGTTCCCTGAGAAGACTGAGTACAGAGAAACCATGGGATCACACGTCCCTCCCTCCATCTGCCACCTGTGGCGTTGTCTACACCTCAGTCCCCTTGCACCATGTCCCACCTCCTCTGTGGTAGCAGACTAAGCCAGTAACGCCCCAGCCTGTCGCGGCCTGGCTCCTGGACCGCGCTGTTTCCACCGTGTCTCCCAGGCCTGGGGAATGCACCCGTCGGTAACGCTCCTGCCTCTCCGGGTATTTCTCTCTGCCCCTTTCACTGCAGCTTCCCGTTATTACCTGGAATTAAGCCTCAGTCGGATGCAACTCTTGGCAGGCTGATTTTACTTCAGTTCAATTCCCCCAAATGCTTGACGCGCATTAACTGATATCACACGTGGCATTCATCTATTTTGGAACAGTGATTTGAAATGAAAGCTCTCACCTCAAACGTAAACAACCGTAGAATATGTCTCCACACAAGTCTTCTGAGAAATTATCTGATTTTGCGGCAGCAGCCATCGATTTAAAATAACACTGGTGCAAGACAGAACCAATCAGCAGACTCTCCTGACGTAAGTTAAACATCTTTACTCCCTAAAATAGAATTATGTATGGTGCGAAAACGTATTGGAGCAAAATTATTCCTGAATGTAACAATGACAGGGCCATTCCCTGGATTTATGATGGGCACTTTGGGAAATGCATAAGTGGCCTAAAAGAGTTAATGTCCCTCCCCAAGTGCTTTATTTTAATGTTTGGGACGTTTATAATCTAGTATACTGCACTGCTTTACAGAAATATTTCATCATTACAAGCCTCCATCCATATGAAAATATTTGCTTTTATGGGTGAAGATGCTCCCTTGACAAAAATATTAAACGTAGCAAGTTTGGGACTTTCTAAACCCAATTGCTTTAAAAATTTGCAGTTTTCGCATTAGCACAATAATAAAAAATAACATGCAGGTATCTACCGCCATTCTGGCCAAAAGGCCATTTCAATGGTTGGCTGAACAAGGAGTTAGCACGTCTCTCTTTCAGCCAAGCTGCCTTCGCTGCCATGTGCCACCTCTGGCTGCACATTGTCAGCCACCATCAACCCACCAGCCGCAAAACACAGGGAAACGAGGAGAATAAGAAAGATAAATGGGAAAGATGAAAAAGTCCCCATGAAAAGAATCTGGAACAAAGACAGGGCCTCGAGTAAGGAGCAGCCCAGCCCCATCGGAGTGAGCCGACCGGTGGAAAAGTCAGAACCGGAGTGACCAGGAGGGAAAAAGAGCATCGTGATGATTTGGGGAAAACAGCCTGGGAGTGCAGAGCTGGCCAACTAGATATGCTGACCTGGGTCCCTGCTACCATTTTCTGAATAAAGAGATACTACTTTTCCAGAAGACAGACAAGCAGATTTGTGTTTAAACGATATTCAGCATCTCTTCCCCAGCCAGGCTTCCGTAAATCATCTCCCACCTGTGTGGCACCCCGTCGGAGCCAGTGAGGGTTTCAGGGGAGCAGCATGCCTCTGCTGCTCCCCTGGGCATGTCAAACAGAGTCCATTACCAGCCAGAGACAGTAGTTCCAGCCCTGCGGCCCCGGAAGCGGGAGACCCAGCAAAGTGCGGAGCAGAATCCACGAGCCAACATTCCTTGAAAAGTTTGACTCCAGCTCCTGGCCTAAGGCTGCCAACTTGAAATGGAAACCTCCTGAGAACCTGTTTTCTTACAAAATTTACAAAGAGCTTTGCTGCAGAGCCAACAGCTGGAAATGCCATGCGAGCAGCCGCTCTCCAGGATCTGATTTCTTGCAGCATTTCGGCACTTCTGGTTCAGCTCCTGGCAGGCAACCGAAGCCAGAGAGGTAATAAAACACAGTCTGCTCCCAGGACAGCACTGGGCCAGGCTCCTTCCTGGAGAAGGGGTGACTGATGCCAAGAGCAAGGCTGGGACACACGCTGGAACAGCTCTCAAGAGAAGGGGCACAAGGGACAACTCCAGTGGGGTGCTGCGGGGCTGCGCCTTTCCCAGCGGCCAGGCGCCAGGAAGCCAGGCCAGCCAGTGCACCCTGGGGCTCTGGATTGCCCTGGCCCTGACCACAAAAAACTGTAGAGGCAGCCACTGCAAAACTAAAAAGCTTAATTTGTCAGCTTCAACCCTAAAGCAATTAGTAACAAGTAATGTCCATTCTCTAATTGTTTTTTAAACAACTGGGGGAAAAAATTGTACCAGTGGATCTGATACCTGTGGTTCTTCCTGGGTTTCTGTTTCCCTTACTCTGACCTGCTGTTTTCTGTCCTCTTTCCACCATTCCTAGTCATAGAAGAAAAGGATGCTGAGGACAGGCTTGGAAGAGGCTGTCCTGTTGACCCCACGTGGCACAGACTCTATTTACATGGAGGACGTGTCGAAAAGGGGGAGCATTTGAGGGTCGGGGGAAGGAGGCAAAGTCCCGCAGGGGAAGAGCGCCTCGCCATCCTGGCCAGGGTTTCACCCTCCTTGATGAAACAACTACAACTTCAACTCTATTTCAACTTCTTCATTATTTTCTCTGTTGATGAAAATAAACAACTGTTAAATTTTATATTACAGAGAGGAATGGCCAACCTCTAACTTCCTGACAGGCCAGTGTATGATTACCCATTGGCAGGGCCCAAACAGATCCAGCAGGGAACCACTGCGTTTGCTTAAACACCACGGTCCTGACCGGCCCCACCATTTGCAGGGCAGTATAAAGAGCCCACAGTAGACAGAGTAAGTCAGGCCCAGGGGAGGCATGTGGCCCTTTGGGCTCTTGGCTCAATGAAGGCATTTGGGTAGAGTTCTTAGATAAAATACAGGTTGGAATTTCAGATAAACAGTGAATAGGTTTTAGGAGCAGCATATGCATGCAATGTTTGGGTTATCCTTTACTAAAAAATGTTCTCATTTTTCATCTGAAATCAAATTTAACTAGGCATTTTGTATTTTTACTTGCTGAATCTGGCAATCCTAACTTGAGATTTCTGTTGATAATGAGGCAGCCAAGTTCCTTCATGCCCAGAACAATCAAGCGAATCTGGAGCCAAGGCAGGTCTCCAAGGACTGAGCAGCAAGGAGGAAAACTAAAGCAACAGCTCTTTCCTCCCTCCCACCGACTCCAAGGACCTAAGCAAGAGGCTTCGTAACTTGACAACAGCTTTCTCAGGAAATTAAGCCAGGATGCCAGAAGCCCAAGAAGGAAAAAAGACCTGATTCAAAAAGAGCAAGTCAGACATTAAATAAGGAAATGTTAACTAAAAGTGGAGAGACTAGAGACCCCCATCCTTTCAAGGTGGCTAGAGAACTTGGTGTCTGGTAAGAAAAAAAGAAAGGGAGGACAGGTGGAGAGGGAGACAGAAGCAGACAGACACAGCCGGGGAGAGCAAACGCTGTCAGCCGGTCCCACAAGCCTCCTTCTCTTCGACCCCTGGGCTTTGCCGAGGCTTGAAACACCGCTCAGGTGGGCGTCAGAAAGCAAGGCCAGTCCCCAGTCCGTGATGCGCTTTTGAGACTCTTTTATTATCATTGTTATTATGATTTGTTTATTTGTAACACAGTGTCATTGCATGCATTTTGAAAACTTCAGAAAAGGATAAATGAGAAAACAAAAATTACTCATATTTCCAAGATCAGAAGATAGCCACTGCATTCCCTTCTATCGCTTCTCTAGACATATCTACTACTTTTACCACATTGGAATTATGAAGCATATAACAGCCTGTAACCTACATCTATTTTTTTTTTTACAATTTATTTTACTTTGGTATTATTAACCTACAATTACATGAGCAACATTGTGATGATTAAACTACTCCCTTCATCAGGTCCCCCCCACCAACCCTATTACAGTCACTGTCCATCAGCGTAGTGAGATGAGAATCACTACTTGTCTTCTCTGAGCTGTACAGTCCCCCCCGTGCCCCCCCACCCTATGTCTGCCAATCGTAATGCCCCTTT
>JAQQAC010022981.1:4087492-4172672 GCA_029783875.1 Phataginus tricuspis
AAATGTTCCATGTGCACTTGAGAAGAATGTGTATCCTGCTGCTTTTGGGTGCAGAGTTCTGTAGATATCTGTTAGGTCCATCTGTTCTAGTGTGTTGTTCAGTGCCTCTGTGTCTTTACTTATCCTCTGCCTGGTTGATCTATCCTTTGGAGTGAGTGGTGTGTTAAAGTCTCCTAGAATAATTGCATTGCTGTCTATTTCCTCCTTCACTTCTGTTAGTATTTGTTTCACATATGCTGATGCTCCTGTGTTGGGTGCATATATATTTATAATGGTTATATCTTCTTATTGGACTGACCCCTTTATCATTATGTAATGTCCATCTTTATCTCTTGCTACTTTCTTCGTTTTGAAGTCTATTTTATCTGATACAAGTACTGCAACACCTGCTTTTTTCTCTTTGTTGTTTGCTTGAAATAATTTTTTCCATCCCTTCCCTTTTAGTCTGTGTATATCTTTGGGTTTGAGGTGAGTCTCTTGTAAGCAGCATATAGATGGGTCTTGCTTTTTTATAAACTCTGTTACTCTGTGTCTTTTGATTGGTGCATTCAGTCCATTTACATTTAGGGTGATTATTGATAGATATGTACTTATTGCCATTGCAGGTTTTAGATTTGTGGTTACCAAAGGTTCAAGGGTTGCTTCTTTACTATCTGAGAATCTAACTTAACTTTCTTGTTAAGTTATTGTGAACGCCGTCTGATGTTTCTTTATCTCTCCCTTGCTCTTCTTCCTCCTCCTTTCTTTATATATTAGGTGTTTTATTCTTTGCCTTTAGTTGGTATTTGGATGGTCTGCTTTCTTTGCTATGCTTTTATTTTCTCTGGTGACATCTTTTTAGCCTTAGGGGTATTTCCCTCTTGAGCAGTCCATTTAAGATATCCTGTAGTTGTGGTTTATGAGAGGCAAACTCTCTTAACTTTCTTTTGTCTTGAAATTGTTTAATCCCTTCGTCATATTTAAATGATAATCGTGCTGGATACAGTATTCTTGGTTCGAGGCCCTTCTGTTTCATTACGTTAAATATATCATGCCATTCTCTTCTGGCCTGTAAGGTTTCTGTTGAGAAGTCTGATGACAGTCTGATGGGTTTTCCTTTGTAGGTGATCTTTTTTCTCTCTCTAGCTGCCTTTAATACTCTATCCTTATCTTTGATCTTTGCCATCTTGATTATTCTGTGTATTGGTGTTGTCTTCCTTGGGTCCCTTGTGTTGGGAGATCTGTGGGCTTCCGTGGACTGTGAGACTATTTCCTTCCCCAGTGTGGGAACGTTTTCAGCAATTATTTCTTAAGAGACAGTTTCTATCCCTTTTTCTTCTCTCTTCTTCCTCTGGTACTCCTATTATGTGAATATTGTTCTGTTTGGATTGGTCACATAGTTCTCTTAATATTCTTTCATTCTTAGAGATCCTTTTATCTCTCTCTGCCTCAGCTTCTTTGTATTCTTGGTCCCTGTCTTGCAATTCCTTGATCGTGTCTTGAACCTGATTCAATTTGCTGTTGAGCCCGTCAATGGCTTGTCTCATTTCTGCATTGTCTTTCCTCACTTCCCTCACTTCGTTCCTCAGCTCTTGCACATTTTTCTGTAAATTCGTCAGCATGGCTATGACTTTTATTCTGAATTCTTTTTCTGGAAGACTATGCATGTCGATTCCTTCAGATTCTTTCTCTGGTGTGGTGTTTGTCTGAAGCTTTGGCTGTATCATATTCTTCTGTCTTCTCATGACTATAGAATTAGTTGTTGGTAGTGTCTCGTATGTCCGCTGGGCTCTTTATGACTTTAAAAAGGAAAGAGGAGAGGAGAGAAAAGAAAAAAAGAAAACAAAGAGAAGAAAAAAAAATACTTCTTCTAATAAAGAAAGTAAAAAGAGAGAGAGAAAAAGGAAAAGAAAAGAAAGAAAAAGAAACAGCAGCAACACATAAAAGAAAAAAAGAAACAACAACAACAAAAAAACAAAAACAATAACAAAAAACACCAAAACGCCCACCAGGGGTGGTTTCTGTGTGAATGCTGTTGATAGCGCTATTGCTCCCCTATTCCAGAGCTGTGGCCACGTCGCTCCACACGGCCCTTTAAAGCTGTGGCCGGCGTGAGAGTGAAAGAAAAAAAAAGGAAAAGAAAGGGGAGAAAAAACAATAAAGAAAAAGAAAGGAAAAAAAAAAGCCCCTGTGAGTGGGTTCTGTGTGAATGCTGTAGGTGGCGCAGTTGCTCCACTATTCCAGAGCCATGGCCACACTGCTCCGCAAGGCCCTTTATAGCTCTGGCTGGGTTGGGAACGAATGAGAAGCTGTTGATCTCTGTGGGGGTCTTAATAGCAGCCACCCTTTCCCAGTCGCCAGCCTAGGGGTCCAAAGCTCCCCAGGACTCCCAGCGTGCTGGGCTCAGCTTGCGGGACTATCCGGCCCCTCTACTGAGCTCCTGTCTCTTTACGACCGCTGAGAAAGAGCGCGCTTTTCTTCCCTTTTTTTTTCCCTTCTCTTTCCTTCCCGGAGCCTGCCGTGGGCAACTTGCACGTTCAGGACTGGGACCCTGTGCCCTTTGTCTCTCCAATCTCTGCTGCACCGCCGGCTGTGTGTCGGCGCTCCCGGCGCAGACTTCCACTCCCTCCCGGCTCTGAATCCTCTCCTCCCGCTGGAGCGCTGGGGGAGAGGAGCGCTCGGTCCCTCCGGGGTCGCGGCTCCGTACCTTACCCGCCTTGCTGGGAGTCCCACCGGAGTGCTGGGGTGGAGGAGCGCTCTGGTCTCACTGGGTCGCGGTTCTGTCCTGCCTCGCTGGGTGCTGAGTCCTCTCTCTGGAGTGTCTGACCGCCGGAGCTCCGTACGCTGTGCACTTTCCTGTGTATTCTAGTCTCTCTTTTAGGGATAGTTGTATTTGCTGTATTTTCGTGAATAAATATAATGTTGGGAGGAATTTTTCTGCCGGTCTGCTTACGTCGCCATCTTCCGGGAAGTCTCCTACATCTATTATTTAATATATTGTGAATATTGCTGCATATGCTGAGTTTCTGAGAACGTGGTCTTTAATGACTACTTAGTATTCCATTCCTTTTAATGGGCCACCATTTATTCCACCTCCTTCTTCTCATTGGCTCTTGATGGTGTTTCCCGTTTGTCACTGTTACAGAAAGCACCACACAGAGCTTCCTTGTATGCACAACTCTGCAAGATTCTCTAATTACTTATATGGAATAAACGTCTGGAAGTGAGTCCAGGTACTGGGTTCGTAGGGTGTGAATAATGTTGGAGTTTTAATCTACATTGTCAATTTTTCCTCCAGAAAGATCTCATACACTATACATAAGGATTGCTGTTGTCCCATAACCTTGCCAACACAGGGCATTGCCTCTTTCAAAAACCTTTACCAGTTTGATCAGCCGAAACAATCTCTTATTACTTAAAATTCCATTTCCTTCATTCCTAATGAGATGAACATTTCTTCAGACACTGATTGAGCACTTGTAGTTTTTACTTAATGGATGTATTTTTGTGTTTTTAGGCATTTTTTTTCAAAACTTTAACAGATTTATAACTTCCATAATCAAAGAAATAATCTTTCAGTTCACAGTGTGCTACAATGTGTACCCACTTGTCTGTTAACATTCCTTCAGGAGTAACTGGGTATTGGGAATTTTCCGATTTTTATCCGATGAGTCTTTGTCACTTTCCTGCCCAGTTTCTTCCTTGTTCTTTACCCCCACCTGGAAAGAGACAAAGGTGCAGATTCCTTCTCACAACTGCTTTCATCCAATGGAATGAATTTTCACCAAAGAGTGATCAAGGGGTTCTTTTCCAGATAATTAACCAGCTATCTTAACATTGTTTACTGAACAATCCAAATTTGCCCCATATATTTGAAATGCCACACTTCCCACAGAAGCCATGCATGGACTCCCACTCTCCCACCCTGCAAACATTCAAGAGTAAAATACGTCCTAATTACTCTCCAGTCCTCTCCCTCTCCACTAGTACTCAATATTTTGACTAGTCTTCTAGAATAAGTTAATCACCCTTAAATTTGAATTTTGGTAGAAAATGCCCTAAATACACAAGCCAAATTGAGAAAACTTGGCCTCTCTGCACAATTCAGAGCCAAGGTCTCTTTCTCTATTTATTGAAGACTTCTCTGTTTTCTTTCTCTTCATGTGGGTCTCTGTATATCTTACCAGGTTTATTTCTAGGACTTAAGTGTGTTATATTGATTGTGATGATAGAAATCTTTTTTCTTCTTACTTTACAGCTAATCATCAATGGGATATAGGAAAGTTATTGATTTGTGCACGTTACCACCAAAAGAAACTCTGTCAAGTGCTGTCTTTAAAATATCCTCTTAGGGTTTCTAAACATACAGTCATGGCTTTCTGAAAGTTAACCTTGCTTTTTCTGTCACCTGCCTTATCACAGTTGTTAGAACTTCCAGAATGATGTTCCTAATGGTGGGGTCCCAGCAGCCTCACTCTGCTCCCTTTGAAGGAACTACAATGAGTCTTCGTTAAAAGTGCTGTAGCTGCTAATCTCGCATTGTCTTTCCATGTCAAGGAATCATTCTCTTATTCCTGGCTTATTAAGTTTTTATTAGAAATTGATGTTGAATTTTATCAAATGTCCTCTGGGAATTTTTGAAGTTTTTCCTCTTTTAATCTACCAATGTGATATATTTTATTAATAGATTTCTAAATATTAAAACATTATTGCATTCCTGGAATAGACTTATATGGCATATGAAACTGTTGTTTTCAATTTGCTATATATAATTTAGGGCTTTTTGTTCTTTGATTCAATGATTACAGTCTGATCTCACCAGGTGCCAGCCCCACCCATGGTTTTAGCCTCACCCTCCCAGCAAGATGGGTCTGGAATTTTCTTAGCCTTTTCAGGGTTGAGATTTAAGCTCTGAAATGCACCAGGAAGCATTTTCTCCCTAGGCTTTGCAATCTTTCATAAAGCAGGGGAATTATTGGTTCTTACAGATTGAAACCCATTACCCCCAAACTCTAAAGAATTCTAAAATTATTCTGCGGAAGTGACCAAATATGGAATAAGAGGAGAGAGACACTGACAAAGAGATTCATTTTAAAATATCACAAAGCTCTAACAATTCAACCATAAGCAACTTTTGAAATTTCTCCCCGAGGTTATGAGGCTGTAGAAGTTTTCTCCTTTTTCAGTCAGGCATGAAGATGTGTATGTTCCTCAGAAAAACCTTCCATTCAGTGAGGGGTAACCTGAGCTATATATAGTATTTCTTTCTAGTTTGTATTCCTTTACAGCTTTTAAATTACCATTGAGTTCATTGTGCTATCTTATTTTTGTTTGTTTCCTGGAACAAATCAAATGGTGGCTAATCTATTTGAATATATATCTTGCTTATTTTTAAAATCTTGAATTTCTCAACTTTACTGTTTTTCTGTGTTCTAATTCATAAATCTGTCTTTTGTAATATTTATTTTCTTTTTTTGTGACTTCCATGAAATTAATATCCTGGACTTTTTTAATGTTAAATTAAATATTTATTGGTGTGTTTAGTGTTGTTTACTCTTGTTCCATAACAAACGTACTTAATATGATACATCTGACCTTGAGTGAACTCTTCACGCCTTAATCTCCTATGTGACCTTGTGTTTGAGGTATTATAGATCTACATACTCAGTTCCTCTTTTATTTAATAGTCACTGGGAGAATACTATTTTAATTTTTTAAGTATATTGCGATTTGTCACTTTTTTTATGTTAAAATTTATGTCTATTTTGTTGTACCTCTGGATATGGTTTGTACATTTTGTTCCTTAAGAGAATTCATTAAATTTTTCCCTGTGATTAAGATGCCTGTAGTCATCAACTTTTACAAATATAAAATGGGCTTTATCCTCTTCTTTGGCTGGTACAAAGTTCATTATGGTTTATTACTTACTGAATAAGCTCTGTCATTGGACATAGTCCAATTCTTTATCTCTTTGCTTATTCCTGCCAACTTGTCTAACCTGATACTGACTATTGCATATTAAAGTTACTATGTTAATTATATCTTTGTGTTTCTTCTTGTATTTTAAATTTATATATTCTCACAATAATATTTTGCACATAAAGGTTCATCATTCATATATCTTCATGGAATTTTACATGTTAGCAATGCAAAAGTAACTCATTTAAAACTGTTTAAACTCTAATTTAAGATTAATATTGCCATCACTTTTCACTTGTATTTACTTCAAATGTCTTTGTCTTGCTGTTATTTTTCAATCTTCCCTTTTTTTTTTTTTTTTTGGTGTGTCCCTTATCAATGGATTTTAATTTGGTTCTGTTTTCAATCCAGTCTGGAAGTCTGTATATGGGGCGTTTGGCCTACTCCGATTTATCTTTGGACTGACTCTGTTATGCCTTATTTTTTTTTCTACTTCCTTGTTGCTCCCTTTTATTAATCTTTTGATAAAAAGATTTTTTTCTTAATCCTTTTTTTTCCCTTAGGAATTTGGAAAGTGTGAGTCTTCTTGTTTTTATTCTACTTGGGGTTCCTTTCACATTTCTTTTTTTTAAAAAGTCATGTATTTTTCTCTGGTTACCATGCACATCAAGCTATTTTCTAACATCACTTCCCAAATAAAACAGAAATTGAACGCACACTTTTTCCCTTTCTGTCTGATTTGCCAATTTTTGTTTTCTCTAACAGCTTAAATCAGACCATTAATATTAAGTTATTTGCCTGAGTTACACACCTCTGCATTCAATAATTACTTGGGTTGTTTTCAGTGACATGAGCAAGAGCTATTCACACTCTGTGTGTTTTGCTGAATTTGTTTCTCTCTCTTTTCATACTGACCTCCCCATCCTTCCACAGATCGCTGCAGTGTGTCTCCTGTTTTTCAGGAAAGACACATGACTGGCACATTTTCCAGGTTCTCTCCAGCCAATTCAAATCAACAGACATTTCCTGAGCACCTTGCTAGGTCCAGAGGAGAGAAGTCAATCAGATACCCTTTGCAGCCCTCAACTTACAGAGCCTGCAGTCTAACCTGATGTCATCCAAAAATGATACACTGGGAGAATAGTCTGGTCAAAATATTTTACTCTAAAAACTCTGTAAACATTGACACATTGTTATCACGTTCTTCATTTTATTGCAGAAAAGTCTACTAGCTATCCAGTTTATCCCAAGATATCTCAATTATAGCAGGATATGGGTGAGTACTGGAATTGCATTTTTTTTTTTCAGGTAAGTTGCTCTGGTAAATAACTACCAAAATCAAAAAAAACTCATTGGAAATCCTAAGCAGAACTGCATGTCAGCTGTGTGTTCCGATAAAAGCAAAATGGATTTGAAGTTTTGTAGGCAGAATTGGAGAATTGGAGCTGTTTGATTTCTCTGGAGGAAAACTGTTTCTCAGCCCAGATGCATATTTTCCTCCCACCTTGAAATTCAAGTTCCATTAAGTGTGCCTGGTGCTCAGTGAGCCCTTTGGATTCCTCAGTGATTATTCTGGTTTCTCTGTGCACTCCGCTCTCTCCACTCTCTCCTTCTGGAGTTCCCACTGTGCGTATATTGGATCTCTTGACTTTCCATATCTCCCACTATCTCCCTTACCCCTTTGCTTATTTATCCGTAGTCTCTGAGCTTCCTTAAGTCCTCAGGTTCATCTTCTGTCTCACTGATTTAATGTTCTAACTGCAAAATTGCAGCCTTAAATTCAGCAATTTTTCATTTGCATATAGCTTTTGTGGGTCTTGCTTTTTGCCACCTTCAAAAATGCCTGTTCTGATTTCATAGGCGCAATATCACCCTAAATCTTGTTAAAAACAGAAAAGAGCAAATTTCTGGGATGTTCTATTCCTTGCTGTTACTTCATTTCATGAAAGGACATTTGCTCAGAACTTCCAGTTTCCTTGTCATAAGTCTCAGTTCTCTGCTTACCCTTATGGAGGAAGGTCTCTTTTTTGCCCACTATTCAGGTGTTATGGCTTCTGTCATGAAACTAACGGTTCAGGCACAGAGTAAAGGACAAGGAAAAGTTGAGAGTTACTCTAACTTGCTTTGTCAGATGACTCACTCAGCAGCGCGGCTGAGGAGCTGGAGAGCTGGAGGCCCGTCTGCAGCGTGCCTATGCCAGGTTTGTTTGGGACCCCACGCTTCCAGGAGCAGAGTTCCCCTGCTCTGCCGGCCTGCTTGCTGGCAGAGTCTAGCTGGTGCTCTCCTGCCACCCGAGACTCCTTAGTCCTCAGCCCAACCACTTGCCTGCTGGGCGTCTTTTCTAGATAGTTCTTCTTTCATGGGAAGATGTGGTTCAGGTCAACCCTTCATTCCATAAAGCCCTATGGGCAGCAAATGTAGGCAAAACATCTAGAATTTTCTGGTCAGAGATCTAGTTGTAGTCTCCAGGCACAACTCTGGATTTTCCACACATTTGATTTGTCTAGTCCTTTCCGTGGGGGTAAGGATGGGTTGAGAAGTGCAACCGTGAGACAGTCAAAGGCATAGGTGCTCCGACCCACCTGCTAATGAGGAGCGGGGCCAGGGAGGGACCTCGCTGCCCACTGCTACCCAGATATAAGAAAGGCCACAGCTGCTCCTCCCCCTGTGAGGGTCCCGATCCCACCAAGCCCACCGCAGGGGAAGAAAGCAGAATGGGCACCGTGCCCCAGCTCTCCTGAAAGGATGCCAGCCTGTGGAAGGCGGAAGAGCAGAGAAGATCCTAGCCTGTGCCTCCTGGAGACCTTCCCTGCTCCCAGTGCCCGCTGGCCTCAGGAAGGGGCAGACGGGAGTTACCAGGCCCCTGACACCACCTCCGGGCAAGAAGCTGGGCTCGGACAACCACTGAGGGCTTCTGCAGGTCCCCGTGTTCGGGAAGAAGCCGTGCGGCCATCGGCGTCCTGACTCAACACCACCCCAGGCACCTCTTTTGGGAAGGCCAACCTTTCTTTTCATTACAAAACATTTTTATTTTGGCCTGCCAGACTCAGGAGCATCAGAAGGTAAAGATGTGCCATTTCCACATCACAGTGAGAGTAAAATTTCCTCTAGACAGTCAGCAATATCCCGAGACCAAGCAGGTAAATAGGTACTTTCCCTTTCTCCTTTTCCGTTTCTTTTCCTTTTTAAAAAAAAAAAACCCTTCCCTTTTTGCCTAGCTGCCAGGAAGGCACTGCGTGGGAACGCCTGCGAATCGGCAGGACCCGGAGACGGAGGTGCCAGCATCCTTCTTTATCTTGCTCCGTATCGATCGCCTCTAATGAGCACCCGTGCAGCTGCGGCTAATGGTGGTGCGACTGGTGTTAAGGGCAAACGTGGGAGAAGATTATCAACCCAAGGGGCTTAGTGGTTGCTGGACGGCCCAGAGCCCTCGGGGCGACGATGCACTTGAGAGGTCACTGAATCAAATGAGGGGAAAGATGCAGTGCCTGCCGCCGGAAGAAATACAGCAGGAGTGGTTTTTTTTTTTTTTTCTTTCCAACAGAGACTACAGGCATCAACAAAACCCTCCCCTTCTGCTAGTCATTAGTCCCTGACCCTGCGCCCCATCAGACGGCTGCTCCCGGAGCCGCCTGTCCTCATTATGACTCATCAGACGGCAGCAATCCTACCCAATTAGTGGGGCTTAAGCGAGGGGCACTTGATGTAACAAGGGTCCGCGCCCCTGCGAACCGGGGAAGGCAGGCCCTGCTCGGGCGCGCTCCACCCAGCCCGCTCCTTACCTGGGGGGGGCCAGGCTGCCATTTGATCTGCTTTGCTTGATATTTAATTCACTGTGTTGCCTGTCACCCCCCCACCCCCTCGGAGATCTGAGAGGGGCCCGATTAGTGGCCATAAGAGGTGCAGAGGCCAGTGGCCTTCGAGGGACGGCTAACTGGCAGATCCCACAGAATGCTCGCAGTCAAATGTTAGCACAGAAAGGGAGCTACAGGTATTGGAAAAGATTAAAAAAAAAAAAATGACTGGCAAATGCCTTCAGGGGTCGGGCATGTTGCACATTCTGACCTTTAATAGCATAACGGAGTAATTGCAGCTGGGGAAAGAACCCAGACCCAGCAGGAAAGAAGACAGGGCCAAAACTAAAAATTGGTGGGGGGGAGGGGTGGGGGGACTACAGTGAGAGTCCCCTGCTTTGCCTAAGTGCCCAAACCAGTATTTATTTTAATGCTGTAAATAAGCAATTTAAATATTATCCTAGTGCCATAATAAGTAACATGGCAACATGATACCCTGCGGTTATGACAAATTATTTATTAGGTTTTTTAAAATTCTAAGGCCGCATCTTTGAAACCAGGAGATTTCTGTTGGGTCAGATCATTAAACATATGGGTGTGGGTCCACCCTGACGCTTCAGGGAACGTTGATCTCCGAAACACAACCGAAGACCACATTCTCTTTGTTGCTTTTCCTACAACAGAGGGAAGGCCTTTAAAAGTGGTTACCCCACAAAAAGGTCACACCCCCCAAACCCCATCCTGTCTGCTTCCAGCCCCTCTTCTCACATCTGCCAGAGGGAGAGAAAGGAAAGCGTCAAGAGGACCAGCGCTGATTGCCAGAGAAACCCCTTGGGTCCTAAGCCCTGGCTTGTGCACGTTAAAAAGAATTGTTCTGTGTGGCAGTATGGTTGGGTGTGTTTGTTCCAGTCTTCCCGAAATACTGGAGACCATGGAGTCTGGTAAAGACCACAATCAACTTTCCCAGGAATAGAAATCATGAGGTGCTTTCACTAGTAGAACATAAAACATGGTAGTGGCTGAAACTGCAATTATTCATGAAGATGCATGTTCTAAGGAATATATATATATTTTATATTCCTCAGTAACATGCTCGTATATCTTGCTAAAGACTCCTTTTTCTAGCCCAGTGTTAGATGTTATTGGATATACAAAGACAGAAGTGCACCCACCTGACCTCAGAGGTTTGGACAAAATCAGAGAATAATATGAGTTAGGAACCCGAAAAAAGGCACACACAGGGTCTGGGTGCTCAGAAGAGGCGTGTGAGTTCTGATAATGAGAGAAGCAAGTCTGCACGGAGCATATGGACGGGAGCAGAGCAATGGGGTGGGAAAGGTACCAGGTGGTGATACCAAAGGCGCAAAGGCGCAGGGCAGGGAGGCTGGCGGAGGGCCCCGGACGGGAAGGGCGCCCTCACGTATATGAACAAAACTGGCCCCCCACAGAGTTAGGAGGGTCAAATATGGAGAGAAAACATATGGGTGACCTCTTCCTTCATGTGCTTTTCTTTATTTCTACATGTTCTAAAACGAGCACATATTACTCTTAGAATCAGAAAAATGAATTCATACCAAAAAGTTACACAGACTGTGAATGGACAGGTCCAGCTGGGCCAAAGTTGTCCCCGAAGGATAAGGGTGGGGAAAAAAGGCTGGCTGAGGCCAGGGGTAGGAGGTTCAGAAAGTCTACAGAGGTGCCACCCCTCTGCCATGCCTCCCAGAAGCAGGCTCGCCATTGCACAGGTCAAGAGACCCCACTTGGAGAAGCTCTGGCTTGTCCTGTTGTACGTCCACCTAGTTCCAAAGGCAGTGACTTTTCCACTAACCCATGGGGCTGCACACTGAGTGACCTGGGCTCCCTCCACCTTGCTCCAAATGACAGGGACACGGACGATGGTTGGAATAATGGAGCTAGGAGGGGCTGTGAAGCTGTTTCTGATCAATACGGGAGAGCAGCAGTCAGGAGCAGCTTCAGTCTGTGTAAAACATCTCTACATGCCTGTCTCTGAACTTGGCATGGAGCTCACAAAGGCACAAGGCCACGTCTCTGCTATCATGGGCTTGAAATGTCTGGGGAAATTCACATCCTCCATGCCCCTTTGGGTGCAGTGATCCAGGTAAGCCCCCTTGTTTGTCCACATTGATGATACAAAACCCAGTGGGTCCTTAGATTCTCGTCTCTTATAGCTCAAAGTGGTCCAGGGCTCCATCCATCCCTTGGCTGGATCCCAGGGGACCACAGATTTAATGAATCCTCTGATGTGCCCAGAAGTGCTATGAGGCTTCTAAATCCATAGAAGGCACATCATTGGGATCCACAATGGATTCACAATCGGGGAGCACATGCTGAAAATTACAAGACTAATTAGGGGACATGATCTATCCAAAGCAGTCCCTGAAAAGCAGGAGATGCTCGGTCATACAACAATGAAGAGACTAGCTCTTCTGGGTCTAACGGGCTTCTGAGCAGGTCTGGGTGGGATGGGCACTAGGAGGCTGAACCAGACTACCTAGATTCCTGGACCACAAGGTGCACATCCCTGCAAGCTTGGAGGGACAGAGTCAACATGGAAGGCCACTGAAGGGGCCTCCGCAGCCTCCTGCAGGTGCGCCTGGCCTAGGCCCAGATGTGGGCTCCCTGCTAAATATGCATTACTTGCCTGGGACATGAGCTGACTAACAGCAGCTGTCAAAACACAGGCGTGGTCTTACAGTCATAGGTTTCAAAGAAAGGCACATAGGTAAACAGACAAGGTGGTAGAATTGGAAGATGAGAAGGCCACAGCAAGAAAGGGGTAGAAGAGAGAGGACAGTAGAGCTCCTGTATCCTACACCCCAAGCTCGGTCAGGGAAGACCTGCCCTGGACATGCTGGACACCAGGCTGCACTGGTGCTGCCAAGCACACCCAGACCAAGTTCAACCAAAACTTGGCCTTGGGAGAGGCCTGAGAAGGGAGGGGTAGGTCCCTCAATCTGCACACAGTGTGAATACACATCTCAACCAAAGAATGCCTCTTCTCAATGGGAAAGAAATTGATCGAGCCACACAGGGGCCAGGAGATCCCAAACACAAACCCCATCTAGTGTGGGCAAAGGCAACATTCACCTCAGATTCCCCATGTGTGTGAGCCCCAGTCCTAACCCTACTTCAGTGATCAGTAACTTAGAAATCGAATGGCTCTGAGAAGCTGTAATCAAACAGGATGGGTCTCAGCTGAGAAGCTAGATATCGGGAGCCTTGGCGGCTCCCACTGTGCACAGAAAGTTCTGGCATGGGACAAAATTTTCATTACAATAGAAAACACCTGCTATCCTACTAGTCTTAACTTTTTATTTTGTGGTGCTGTAAGACCACTGGGAATCAAAAAACCTCAGCTCCAAAGGAGTTTTTAGAAGCCAGCAGACCTAGTCTCTTTAGTTCACAGATAACTTGCCCAAGGAAGAGGGAATCTGGTTGTCAGGCCCTGGTGTCTGGAGCTGATACCCTCCCACCACAAGCCAGAGGCCTTCTGACCCACTAGAGTCTTAAAACTGCATTTCCAGAGACCCCTGAGGTCGTGGCTTCCGACCCCATCAGCCTAGACACCAGATCTCAGCACTGCACATGGACCCATCTGCCACCCAGAACTCAGCCCTCCACGTTGGACAGTGTGGCTTTAGAAGGCACTTTGACCCTCAGGCTCTGGCCACACACCTCTCAACACTCCCATCCACAGGCCATGTCTGATCCCTGTGGAACTCTTTAAGCCCTCCAAGCTCTCTCCCATTTCCAAACCTTGCTTACATGTTCCTCTCTGCCTTAAAGGCCTTCCCCTCTTTTCAGAGCCCGGCTCCTTCAACATCTATTCCAAGATCCAAATCAGTCAAGTATGAGCTAGTCCAGGAAGATGTTCCCTGGTTCCTGGCATGCATGAACTCGTTGTATGGAAATGTTGCCCTGGCCCTGGACACACTATTATAACGGCTGGGACCAACTAGACTGTGACTCTCTCGAGGGTCAGGAGAGCTTTTATTTTTTCTCTGTCCTTACCATCTAACAAATGCCTGGATGGCAGAAGGTGCTACATAATTAACAAATGACTAAAAATAAAGCTAACATTCATTAAGGGCCTGTTATATGCACATTAGCTCATTTGCTCTTTATAATAATAATATGAGATCTCATAATTTCACGTGAAAAAACTGGGGCTCAAGAAGCTGATGCACTTTGGATGTACAGAGCAGGTCCATGGGCAGCCAAAGGCTCAGGACAAGTGACCATGAGGTGCAAAGGAGGAGGCTTTACGACAGAGTCCCAGAAAGGGCTGTCACAGCACCAGGCAAAAACCAGGCAGGTCTTGCTTATTACAGACACTGATTTTTAGAATCCCTAACTAAGTCCACAATCTTTATGATGCAGTATGCTGAAAATATGGCCGGAGAATGGCACAGAGCAAAAATAACTACATTCTGTGGAGCATTTGGGTGCAAGCAGAATAAAATCAATAGTTTGCAAAGAATTTTCATTATAGTCCATTATTCTTATATATCAAGTTAAGTAAATGTGAGAAGGCTGCAGCCAAATGAGCTGACAGGTGAGGAGCATGACTGAGGGGGAAGTATTGGCATTTCAACATGAAGAGCTGGTGGTTTCACTGAAGGATAACGACCAGCGAGCAGCCAGGTTGGTGCAGAGAAATCAAAGGGAGAGTTCCTCCCGCCATGGCGTCCCTCCACACCCAGCTCGTGGAGTCTTGCTGTGGAAACCGCAGGCAAATGTCACGCAAAGTAGGACCCATGTGGATCCCAGGAGGAGCTGAGGCAAAGTTTCGCACCTGGAACCCAATGCATTTTCCTATTGTTCTGCAAGAAAAAGTTGGGCTCCAAACAATGAAAAAAATCACACTTACGACCACAACAGAAATGTTTAAAGATCTAAGTTCTTAGATATAGAGAGGATCCTGTGCTAGAGCCACTGTATGTCTGTACGGTGGTGCTAATCACAGAAGCCCATACAGCTGCACAGGACTAAACACCTATGCAGGTAAGTGCCTGTAAGACTAGTGCAAACTGCGTCCTGGTTGGGACCCTGTACTAGAGTTATGCACGATGTTATCACTGGGGAAACTGAGTGAAGGGTGTACAAGCCTTCTCTGCATCCTCTCTTACAACTCATGTGAATCTACAATTATCTCAGAATAAAATACATTTTTTCTGAAAAGTTAGCCATCACTCCAGGTTAAGATACAGATGTCTGTAGACTGGGTGGTGTTACCTCTAAAAAGCAACAACCATAGAAGTAGAAGAAAGTTGTTGGGGTTATTTTAATCTCAGAAATATAATCAGCTCAGGTGTGCCTTTTGATCACCAGTCTCTATTCTCTTCCAGCTGTGTGCTTTCCCTCCATAACAAGGTCCTGCTCTGGACTGTACGTTTTCCTCCCCAGCTGGTGACAGGCAAAACGGAGTCTAGAGGTCTGAAATGTTAAAATGCTTGGGAACAGCTCTAAAGTCTGTCATTTCTATCATTTGCAGGTCATGTGGGTCATATCTATCCTCAGCTTTGCAAATCCTGCAAGTAGGAGATACCGCATTGCTGGAACTCAAGGAAACCCTCTTTTTATGAGCCAAATGATAAATCTGGCCCAGCTCAAGACTGATTTCCAGTTGTGCAGTAGCTTTTTACAACTTGTGGCTTTCGCCCACTAAATGTCTGCTTCAGTTAGCCTGACTCTGAGTCTCAGTCCATTTATCACTTCCACTGAACATTTTTAAGCACTTTCATGTATCTTACACTCCTCAGCGTCCCCAACCACTGTTGATGCTTCTGGAACAAAACTCACCTGATGATTTGAGTCTGCTACTTACTATGGGCAATAAACAAACAATAAAGGTATTCAGTGCATCCTACACACTACAAGAAATGAGTGGCTGAAACCCACGACTCAAGCCCGACTTATAAACAGTGTGTCTAGGAACTTTGGCAGAAGTCAGGGAAAAGCTAAACTGGTTCCTAATTTCTACCCTGTCACAATGTAGCCACTGGGATTCTTTGGGTCATCAGTAACAGAATCACAGCTCAAACTAGTTTAAGCACCAAAGACAACCCACTGCCTCACATAACTTGCAAATGCCTGGGGCAGAGCCAGGATTCAGTTCCTACATGACTGGAGCCCAAGGTCAATCCATGCCAGGTTAGCCAGTCCACCCTCAGCCATGCCTCCCTGTTGCCCATAGCTCCAAATTTTGGTCCCTATAGTTTCTGATCCCAGAGAAAGTGACCTTCCTTCCTGAAAGGTCCAGCACAAGCCTAGGGCAGAGCTCAGTGTGGCCCAGAGGGGTGCTCAAGACACTGATGCCACAGAGATGGGGTACACAGGGCATGAGGAATCAAGGGTCCACTCTGGACTGTTTTAGAATGTAAAAGTGAGTATTCTTCAAAGAAAAGAATATTGAGCAAGACAAAAAATAAAGGTCTACTAAGTACATTTGCATTACATCTGAGGGTGAGTCATAAGATAAATTTTTGTAGCTATTTTAGGTATGGCTTTATTTTTACACTTAAGATCTTCCAATTTTGCAGCTTAGGTTCAATTTGCATAGAAAGGAAAATACGGTTACAGAGAATTTAGTTGGAAACCGTTTTAAAGGAAAAGAAACAGTGGGTGAGACCCAAAACCACCTGCTCTGAGCTTCAAATTGATATTTCTGAACGTGACAGAGGCTTTATTTTTGTTTTAACTCAATCTCATGGTCTGTTACAGTGAGAAAGTACTGTGGAATCCAACTGCCTCAGAAATGAAGATTTCAGTACTATAGTTATTGAAAAAAGGTATTTTTGCTCCCACACCCATTCATTTTCTTCGTAAAGGAAGAAACCATTCAAAACACAAGTGTGATTCTCCTCTGATGCTTAAGAAGCTCTGGGCTTATCTGGAGATAAAGGATTACAGGGAATGCACTTAAAGATCACTGGTTAATGAAAGTTGTCCCCTCTGCCAAGAACCATGTAGACATTTGAAAATGAATAATCTGAAGGAATGGTTGCTTAAATATTTTGGAAAAAAAAAGTCCTGTTCAAATTGCTAAGACCCCATGGCACCTATAGAAATCCCTTATCTTCTGGACCATGAGGTCCCACTCTTTGAGGAAAAATACTGTAAAAAGTGAGGAGTCACTTAACATCCGAACGTACAAAACTCGTTTGGAATCTTGAGATTTCTTATTGATCCAGACCCTTTTGGTAGCAGTGACAGAAACATAACTCAGAGAAGCTGGGGAGAAAAAGGAA
The DNA here is from genome assembly GCA_029783875.1 of Phataginus tricuspis. Taxonomy (NCBI): domain Eukaryota; kingdom Metazoa; phylum Chordata; class Mammalia; order Pholidota; family Manidae; genus Phataginus; species Phataginus tricuspis. Next base: position 4,104,456 of record JAQQAC010022981.1, read on the forward strand.
ACTTGATGTATGCCACTGGAAAGCATGCGAGTGGGTGGGGACAGCGACGCCCAAGAGCCGGAGGGAGCCGGCCCCCTCCCACGCCCTCTTCCACTCGGGATGCTTTTATTTCCCCAGAGGAGCTTCTCTTTGAGGCCAAGACTATGGCTTCTGGAAGCCTCTAGGCTCCTATCATCCCAGCTCCATAAGTAGAAAAAAAAATGTATTTAATTCTCCCACTTTGATTAGACTTTAATAAGATTAGATTTTGCTACTTGACCACAGCCATGCCAATTACATGGCCAGAAAATGGGGCAGTCTGACTGGCTCAGCCTCAGCCCCAACCGCCCTCATTAGGGCACAGGGGTGGGGCAGCTCACCATGTCACCTTTAGATCCAGGCGAGTGAGCAGGGCCATGAGTCAGGGCTCTAGGTTAGACCAGGGCCACCTGATGTCTGGTGTGCAGAGGAATGCCAGGATAAGTCTGGTCTGTGGAGACATGCCAAGGTATGTCTCACCAGCATATAAATCAGCATTTTGCTTCCTTTATTGAGAAAGTTTTATTATCAAAAAAAAAAGTGTTGGACTAAACAGTGTGTTCAGCGACATACTTGGCTTCATGTGTTTGAGTGATGTCTGCGCCAAGTCCTCTGGCAGACACTGAAGATCAAAGATGAATAAAAAACCCATGAGCTATTTCTTACTGCGTGGTAAAAGAAATGGGCATCTCCCCAAATAATTATAGCGCCGTGACGGCAGATGAGCATTGGGTCAAGGTAATGAGGGCAAACCCCCTGAATGAAGCAAAGGAAAATAGGCCAAGGGAGCCCACGAAAGAGCAGATACCTCATTTGTCAGGTCAGCGCCTTCTACCTCCAGATCCCGTGAGCCCATCCTGGCCAGCGCCCGAGGAGAGGCCCCAGGAGGAACCCAATAAGGACTTTTGCCCAGAGGCCTTGGTGACCCGTTGTCATAATCCAACCTGAACACGGGCATGACTGTTCTACCTCCAGACTCCAACTGGTCTTAGTCACTGATGCTCAGGACTCACCTTGAGCTCTCCTCTGCTTTCAACTATGAAAACCCCTGGTGGACCATTCCGGAGCCATGCCAGGAAATTACCCTTACTAATTACAATGAAATAAAGACTACGCCTGCACCATGAAGCAAGCCTATACCTTCGCTACAGCAACTGTCAGGGAAAAAGCAACCCAGAGTCGCATTAAAAGAGAAAACTGAAAGTATCCTGCTCTTTCAGGAAACTGAAAGGACATTCACATCTTTACTTTTGCAGCCAAAAGATGTTTTGACCACAGAGGAGGCCCATTCCGCCTGCAGATGGTCAGGACTGGGAGGACAGGCTCCAGCCAAGAAACCCACTGGAATTTCCCGGTTCTCCCTCTCCCTGAAGAGTACTTAATCTGAGTGGTAATTCTTGCAAATGCACATTAATTCTACACAGAAAATGCTCTTCTTGGACAGCAGTATTAAATATTCTCATCTTTGTGTTTCCCCGGTTGAGTCTTTGCTCAGGGGGGACACTGCCGTGTGGCTCCTACACCAGCCTTCTCTGTCTCTGGGCTCCCCCGGGTCCTGAGTTTTCTCCTGTAGGCAGCTGGTGGCCTCCAAAGACGTCGCATCACTCCTTCCTTGCCCAAGGTGTTAGAGGGGACTTGGCAGTAGCTTGTCGAGCCAACAGCTGGCCCCCAAAGTGCTTTGGTGCCCCTTGCAATGGGCCACGACTGCCCCATTCTCCCTAAGGGCCTTTGCAACACTGAGCACCAATTCCGACTATTCTGTGTCTTTCTTGTTTGCTCCTTCTAATGAGAGGCAGAGAGAGAAAGACGGAGAGAAAGGGCTACCACAATAGACTGAGCAAAATTCTAAAATATGCCAGGAGATACTCTAAATCTCCACTCACGGATTCTCAAGTCCCCCTGTCCAGATGGCATCAAAACAGCTTCACGGTTTCGTCTCTGTCCACACAAAACAAAAATCACCAGAAAATCGTCAGTAACAATGAAATACAAATGATCAGTCCATGAACACAATTTATACAAAGTTCTCCCTGATTAGGAAAATACCACATTTCCCTAATTTCACAAAATCCCTCAGAGTAGAAGGATGTGGGGAGTAAAGAATCAGTGCTGAATCATGAAAGGCAGTGGGGCAAGGTCTTTCATCTAGGAAATCTTTAGCTTAGAAAAAAAAGAAAGAGAGAACATCAATCAGATATTATTTCCAATTATTTTTCAAATTGGAACAGAGAAAGAAAACACACACACACATAGGCTTGACATGGTGTTACTCAAGTTTGTAGCTGGAAGGAAAGTCCTTGCTTATATTGAAGTAAAGTTCTGAAAATAAGCGAAGAACAGATTTATTGATTTTGGGGGAGTCTGGGTGTAAAAAAGAGAAAGAATAAAGAAGCGCTCTTTGCCCGCTCTGTCCAAATGACATCCCAAGTGGCCTCCCTAATGGTGGGGGAGGGGAGGGGGCAGGTGCCTACCCGGGCACATGGACAGAACTGCCCTAAGGCTAGGGCTAATGGTATTGGCTGAGTCTGCTGTAAGCCTCTCTTTTCTAATAGCCAACTTTCTATGTGCAAGAAGACAGACAGGTATTGATTGGTCCAAATGCCCTTGAGTTGACAACATCTGAAATGAAAATCCACAAGGCTAGCACGAAGTTTCTGCAAGTTCAATTTCTCGAATCTGATTATGACACTAGACTATGAAACCGCTCACACATGTAAAAGGCCTCCCTTGTTCATACCCCCACTTGGCACCTGTAATTGGAGAGAGTTAAGTGGCTTCATCAAGCTTGTTATTCAAATGTTGGGTAGGAAGAGGTAACAGCAGGCTAGTCTTGGGGGTGAGCACAGAGAGAAATGTTCTCTCGCAGGTGCAGCGCTAATGTCAGAAATAAAGTGGGCTGCGTCTTTGCAACACTCCCCACCTGAAGCTGACTGCACAGCTTAGACACGCATCTCTAGGAAGCACACGCACAAAGATGCTTTTTAAAAGTTATTTAGGGACACCTATGGAGAATCTCCTTGATTTCAGGACTTGGGTGTTGGGTGGGTATTAGAGCTCCCATTTTCCCATCTCCACTATTCTATTACCATTAATTTTCTTTTCCTTTTCCTTCCTCTTCAAAATGAGATGCTGAAGTTGCAATTCACAATTGTTAAAGTCCTGGGAATAGCGCAGTTCGTGATACTCTCGCCAGCTCTTTCCAAACAGGCTTCTATATTCTACAAATTCCTCTTGATCAATACATCGACTGCAGTATAAACCTTAAATAAAGCACCATTAAACGGGGAGTCCACACTCTTCTTATCTCAGGTTATTTAAAAGCATAAAAAGGGAAAACCTTTCAGAACTGGCATCTGGATATTTGTGCCACAGAAACTACAGATGGAATACGCATTAAATTTATTCAGTCATTGATTGGAAATGCTGATCCTTTATGGATGCATGTTTCTTTCCTCATTAATCTTAGTTAACCCTCTTAAAACAATGCCAGCTTTGTGTCTCCAAGTACTGAAAGCCCACTGTGCAGAGAAGGCAGCTTTTAAAGACAGGTTTGATTCCTGGCATCAGTAGATCAGTCAACAACCCCTATCTTAGAAAATGCCACTGCTTTCTTTTTTAAAATATTAGAACAAGAAAGAAATAGCCTTCTACCAGATAGGATGGGGGGACATGGGCGGCAGAAGGGGAGGAGGAAAGGCTGGAGTGAAGCCAGGCAGGCAGCCCACAGCAAGGCCAGCTTCAGGAAAGAAGTACAGGGTCTGGCAGCTTGCTGCCTACGAGTCACTGTCAGCGCAAGTCCAGTGTCACCTATGGCCAGAACCAGACAAGGTCAGGCCCACCCTGGGAGACCCAGCAAATGAATGCTTTGTGATTTCCATGGCTCAGAAAGAAGTGCTCTGCAGTTAAACACCTATTCGGGACGTGGCAATTGTGCAATACTTCTAAACGCAGAAGAAATAGTCTCTGACACAGTAGCTGTGTTCTCAGCCCACACAACTTGGCTGATTTATTCAAAAGCCATCTTCTTTCTTTCTACTGAGCCTAGATAAATGTCTTGCACCACTGTTTTCCTTGCCTGACTCTCCCTCTCTGTGAAGAAATACCTAGTCTTAATGGTAATTCTTGCAAATGCACATTAATTCTACACAGAAAATGCTCTTCTTGGACAGCAGTATTAAATATTCTCATCTTTGTGTTTCCCCGGTTGAGTCTTTGCTCAGGGGGGACACTGCCGTGTGGCTCCTACACCAGCCTTCTCTGTCTCTGGGCTCCTCCGGGTCCTGAGTTTTCTCCTGTAGGCAGCTGGTGGCCTCCAAAGACTTCGCATCACTCCTTCCTTGCCCAAGGTGTTAGAGGGGACTTGGCAGTAAGACTCTATTTCAGAAAAAGAATCTACCTTCTTCAAAGGACAAGATTGGCCATTTTAAGAATAACTGAATGAGTGAGCGTCAAGCATAGACCACTGTTCCAAAGATGAGTTTAAATGCATTTTGGGGCAATGCTCCTTTTAGGCAGGGTCCTGTGGCCTCCCAGATTGGTGGTGCAGGGGTGGCGGCTGGGGGGGGTGCAGTACAGGTGAGGCACAGCCCGGCTTGGCTGTCTGCAAGTTAGCTTTCTGCCTCGACCTGAAAGTCAGATCTTGCCAGAAACATCCAAAAATCTGAAGACATCTTTTTTTCTCCAATCTCAGGCCAACTCACACCAAATGGCTGTGCCAAAAGGGAGTAGGCATCCGATTAAAAACAGTTTGAATGCCGCACCTGCAGGGTCTTAGCTCTGTGGCCAGTGTTTGCCTTGCTATGAGTGCCATTTATAGAGGGTCCCTGCGCCAGCCTGGTCCTAACGACATGCGCCCTTCATCACACGCCTGTGGATTCTGTCTTGACAGTCAAGACCCTTGGGAGCCGGAATTCTGAGACCTAATTGAGTGGGCAATCCCATTTCAGCCTTGTCACTGTCACCAGGAAGGCCTGGGGCTCTGCACAGCCACCCTTGGACAGCATCTCACCCAGCCAGGCTGGAGTACAAGTTACCTGTCTCAGCTGAGTGCACGGGGGTCACAGTGTCACCGCCTGCTCACAGAAGCATGGTCCCATCAGGTCCCCCACCTGAGGCCAGCTCAAAGCTGGGGGACGGACAGAGCCTGGGCCCTGCTTTTTGCAATGGAGGAAAATGCTTTTTTGATTGAGGACAAAGGATTCAGTGGAAACAGGCTTCCTACGTTTTCACATCTAAAAAGCACCTAATGTGGCATCTTAGGGGGGATGGCAGAACCTTCTCCACTTCCCCCTGTGCCCATGGTACCTGCCCCTCTGTCTTGTCTTTTTCAAAACAAACGAAAAATGTCTAATTTTATAGTAATAGGTGTTTTTGTAGAAAACTCACAGAAATAAAAAAATAAAATTTTAAAACACCTATAATTCTAACTCTACTTCCCAGAGTAACCCGTTTTTGTTATATTATCCTAACTTTTCCCATGAATATATATACTTTTTAAAATAAAAATGTGATGAACCTCTATAAGCTATTTTATAACCTGCCTTTTCCCCTTATCAACATAGCCTGTACAATTTTCAAGTCCCTAAGTATTTTCTTTTAACAGAACTTACAGGATTCATAGTCAGCATCTGCTATTTACCAGATGTCCCACCATCACACCTGTAGGTAAACAAAGCTCTGAGGAGCAACCTCAGGCTAAAGTTTTGCACATACATGATTATTTCTTTGGGAGAAAGAAGCATCTATGCAGACAGAACAGGGTGAGTTCAGATGACACACCTTCATTTACGTGGAGCAGGAAGCATTTTTTTTTAAATAAGTGTAAAAGATATACAGTAATTTCACGAGTTAGTGAATTGCCACACTGATTTTCAGAGCACTCTGCCCACGTGAGCTTGTGGATCGCACCACTGTCCTATCCCTGTCATCTGTTATGAAAAGCAGCACCTTTTCTGCTTCCCAGAGGCCTCCACTTGGCTCGCGTGCTCCTCTGCGGCACCATGAAGACAGGGCCACACCGGTTGGGGAGGAAGACACACCTCTGCCAGTTGTCACGGCCCCAGCCCAGGATCACCTTCCCCCTGCTCTCGAGGAAGACTCCTTCCCGGGTCTGCCCCTGCTGTCCTGGGTGGAGGCCCCAGGCGGGCCCTGAGTCTTATCTAACCCAGGCAGCTGAAATTCTAACGCATGTGTGCAAACCTGCTTCTCCCTGAGGCTCCCACTCCAAAGGGTGCTACCTCACCTGGAAGCCAGGCATCTGGGGTGTCTTCAATTCTTGTCTCTGTCTTTTTCTCAAAAACCAACAGCTTGATCACAAAGCCGGGACAACTTTCCCCTTGGAATATTTTCCATAGGCAGCATGATTTTCCAGGCGCGGAGCACTTGGCCCACTCCTGGCAATAAACATGTCCACAGCGATATGCCAGTACATAATATGCTGTGTGTGTGTGTGTGTGTTTGTATCCCCTGCAACCTTCTCTGGCAGCTCTCCTGCCCTTAGTCATACTCTCTGTGATCCCCATAGGCAGTGGGGGGCAGGGGGGAGTTCTAAAATGTAAATCCGAATGCATTGCTCTACTGTTTAAACCCTTCAGTGACTTAAACGGTTGTCCCCAGGGACAAATCCAGCTGCACCCACATGCTTTCCAATGTCCTGTGGTCTGGCTCCCTCCACCTCTCTGATCACGTCTCTGCACTTCCCTCCCAGGCTCCAGGCCCCGGTCCCCCCACTATCCCTTGTGCACCATGCTCTAGAAGGCACTGCCCACCATGGGAGCCACAGGTGGGTATTCAGATGCAAATTTAAAGTAAGGAAGAGTAAAGGAAAGGAAATGTGCAGTTCTTCAGGGGCACTAGACACGCTTCACGTGCTCAGTAGCCAAGCGTGTGCAGCCACCATCGTGGAGCACACAGACACAGAGCACCCACCTGCGCAGCCAGCAGGATGACCCTGCTCTAAACTGGGAGAATACCGGTCACTCTCCAAAGAACCATGATCTTCCTCCCAGCAGCTTCTCTCCCATGCCTGGGGAAGCTAGGAAGACAAAAATGAACGGGCCCTAGAATCAAACCCCATAGTGAATTTGTAAGAAGAACGATACAGTCATTCTTCATGTATCAGATTGATTTTGTTCCCAAATCATTTCACCAGCTCTTGGATAGGAAAGACTCCTACTGTAATAAGTGCATTACCCCTCAGCTTGCCTGATGGCAAATTCTAATTTCCTAGTGTGCATGTTTCTGATGGGAGGTTCCCTCCACTTACTTAATGCCCAAAACCGAGCTTTCCCATGGGGGCCCATCAGCCTAGGCGCCTGGGGGCAGCATAGATGCTGCATCCTTCGTTATCGCATGGAGCCTCACAACATCCAGAGACCCTCCCCTCTTACACTCTGCAGCCAGGACTAGAGAGGTCACCCGACCTGTCTCCATCAAACAGCCCTGATACCCCTTGCAGGGGCCAGCCAGACACAGCTCGGCGGGGTACACATAGCGGTCACCTGCTCAAGCGACTCGGAGGGGAGCCAGAAGTTCCGAGCTTGCCCACCTAGCACGCCTGAGATCTCACACAAGTTGGCCCGTCTTGTTAAGACATGAAAGGCTCTAGCTAATATAAAAAGGAAGAAAAAACTACCCAGGAGAGGAAACAAGCCAACAATCGCCATGCATTAATGCCTAATCACCAATTAGCACGGAGCCTTCAGTGTGGACACGGGAGGAGCAGTGAGCAGCTGAAGCGGGGGCGGGGGACAGCGGTGGGCGACGGAAGTCTGAGAGTGAGCCTGAAGAAAGGAGAGGCGAGGATGAAAGGCAAAGGAGCAGAATCAGAATCCCACCCTCCTCCAAGTCTGCCCAAGGCCCACCCTGTTCTTCCAAACACACTGGCTGGCTTTGCAACCAACTTGCACGCTGAACATTTTCAACATCAAAATATTCCTAACGAGGCACCTTCTCAAGGTTCTCCTGGGAGATCTGCCTTTGGTTAAGGAATTCCTAGCCCAGGAAAGCAGTGGGAAATCCTGCAGTAAGTGGGCTTGTTAAGATCAGTTGGCAATGTCCCAGCAGGCTTCTCAACAGTCAATGAGAATTACTAAATATCATTGCAAAGAGTGTGGAGCAATTCCACCATCCAAAAAGAAAAGGAAGGGGAAGTTAATTGGCACCATAAAAGTAAAGACCAAATCCCGGACTTCCCGTGGAGCATTCACTGACCAGAAGGGCTTGGCAGAAATCAGAGGGATACTTACCAGTTGCAATTAACAGTCCAGCATGGCCTCCCTTGGCGATCACAGCGAGAGCGTGGCTCCCTTCTGCGGCACTTTGATAGTTCTGCGCTGGGAGCATCTGAGAAGCCTTCAGAACCCAAATCCAGTGCATTATTGGAGAGGACAGCCCAGAGGGTGAGCATGACAATGCCACTTGCAGCTGTGCTCAGTATGTTTCCCAGGGGGAACCAGGCTCTCTGGAACCCAGGACCTGCTCTGGAGGGTAGCTACGGGTGGGAGGCAGTGTGGGAAGAGCTTCTAATCTGCCTGTGCTCTTGCACCTGGACCTGCCTTCCAGGAAAGGACAGACCAGCCTGCTGGAGATGTCATGGCTATAAGAGGAACCAGCATCAAGCCTCTGCATTTTCTTCACACACATTGGTCCCCTGCACATTCTTGCCTCTCTGGACTCAGACCTCACCACCACTAAAGCTCCTAGCAGCAGGCTCGGGGGGTGTTGTGCTAGACTCTGCTTCCCAGGGCTTGGCTGCATGCCTCGTGTCCCACGCCATCCCTTTGAATTGCACAGATTTCCTGCTTCATGGCACCGGCAGCAGTTCCTTTCAAATACTTTTGCTTGGGACCTAAAGCACATTTGTCACTGCCCAGTAGCCCCTGGGATTGAAATACACTGAAGATGGGCCTGTGCCTTTACCAGGGTGGACGTGAAGCAGCATTTGGTTTTGACCCACCACAGGGAAACCTCCTGTCAGTGCTGGACGGGGTGGGTGTAAATCACGGTTGGAAAGGAACCAAACACCAAGTCGGAGTGTCCTCTGGGGTACGTACTTGGCCACAAAGGGATTCTTTTTTATTTGTAGGACCACATGTCATACAAGCAGTGCTGGTTAGGAGAGGCTGCCTGACTTGCCCGGAGCTCCCTACAATAGCTAGGAAAGGCATCTCCACTCTACTCCACTGAATCACGGGTGGAAAAAAATCACCCAGGCAAATAGTGACCCTAAGACCTCACGGTGCCTATGTGCACTGCCCAGATGTGGGGCCCAGCACCCAGTTGTCATTGGTTTCTTCCCCAAATGCCAAGCCACACAGAGGTCAGGGGGCTCTGTCTGTCATGCTACCATGATTTGCCTTTTCATTCCCACCAAGGTGAGCCCCCCTCCATGAAGCGCAGCCAGGCAGTGGGCGGCCATAGACACAGACTGACCCAGCCGGTGGCCACCAAAACGCCTGGCTGCTGGCTGCTTCTCCACACTGGTCAGCTGGCCCCCAAGGCCAGGGCTTAACAAGCCGCTGTGGAAGTAGATGGGAGGGGTTTTTCTCTTCTTGGTGTAAAGAACGTGCACCTGATAGAAACAACACCGAAAAGACAATCACCCCACACCCAATATCTGTCCTCACGGAGGAACAGGTGGACAAGAAAGCACAATCCACATAAAGGATTAGAGGTGGATCCCCTCCACCCCAGGCCCACTCAGGCAATACCATTTTTCTCCAACACGACCTGGTTCTAATACCATCATGACCCTCATACACTTTTAGCTCTAAGCCCCTAAAAGTATAATCAACCGAAGAGGAACCACTGGCAGCCTCTATCTATAACTGCATCACACATGAAGACAACCCAAAATCATTTGCTAGAATAAAAACACTCCAGGAAGAAAATTCCACCTTCTGTGAGACTCCAGGGTTATAGTACAGTTAATGGTTTAGGTTAGATTTCAGTGTAATCCACAAAAAGGGTTTTTTTTTTTTTAATCCTTAATCTGAGAGGAATTGACAAATTAAAATTTTCTAGACATTAAAAGTATTTTCTTTATCCTGAAGGGAACAGGAAGCCAATGAAGTGCCTTAAGAAAAGGGATGACACAACGGGCTTGGCTTTTACAAACGTCAAGGAGGAAGGCAGCCTCAGTGCAGGCGGAATGGGCCCAGGGGGCTCCCTGCACTTCATTCGACCTGAGATCTGTGTGTCTACCAGGAAGCAGAAACAGACCGACAGACTTACACTCACCCAGTGAGGCGGGAGGCAGCAGATAAAAGAAGGAAGATCTGTCCATCAGGAGTGGAGTGGTCAGGGGGCCCTGAGATGAGGGGAGCAATTTTAAGTGTAGTGATGAACCAGGGAAGGGTCCTCAGTATCTCAGATCCTTTTACATTGTTTGAGACTTGTCAGAATGGTCTCTGTGTGTCAGGGCCCCCAGCAGTGGATGAAAGGGGATGGTGGAGTGGGCAGACCTACAGGGGCCATGGGTCTCATCCACCCAGCTTGAGGAAAAACTTCAATAGGACTGTGACTGCAACGCTCAGATTTGCAAAATAGTGAAGAATGACAAACAGTCCAAAATTGAAATCGGCCTCCCCCTTTGCCCCATCCCACCCATCCTGGACCCACCCCTGGAAGTCAGGGAGCCTTAGGGTGCCCATGGCAGTTCGTCACAGCTGGAGGCTCCTGCTTGTGGACTGGGGTAGTCAACCAGTGACCTGCACAGGGGGTCTAATCTGTTCTAATGATGGTCATGAAGCCATCAGTGTTAATGAGGCACTAAAGCCGGGGGAAAGCATGTCTGGATCCCCGTCCACCCCCTGTTGGAGTACTGCGGACACAGACTAAAATACAACGTAATGGTCAGCGACCACAAGGGGAGCAATGTGCCACATAAAGCCAAATCCTGTCTGCCTACAGGAGTCCAAGGAAGGCTCCAAAAAAGGGTGATGTTGGACCTGGGGTTTTGAAGAATAAGTAAGAGTTTTCCAGGCTAAAAAGAGATGGAAGGGCATTCTAGGCAGGAAAAACAGATTCAAGATCACAAATGTGGGGCAAACCCAGAATGTCTCAGAATGGCCAAGTCATTCAGCATGGCCAGAACATGAGTGTGTGGGCCAGAGGGGCAGAAGGTAAAGCCTGAGAGGGAGGCCAGTACCAGAATATGAGATCATCATGGGCCAAAGTGAGATCCTTGCAGGGCCCCAGGGGGCCTGCCCGGGCCAGTCCTGACTTTCAAAAGGAACCCTATGCATCAGAGGGAAGCAGCCACTGGAAGGGAGAGCTGGGTTGGGAGAGTTTCTACAGGAAGGGAGATTGGTGGAAGACCAGAGGCAAGATGTAAGGTGTACAGTGAGATAGGGCAGCGGGGCTGAAGAGGATCACGGCATGGGGGTGCAGGCTGGAGCCATGGGGAGGCTAACCCTGAGAGAAGTCCCTTACCTGGGGGGTGGCATGGGTCTATTGCTGCGTAATAACATCACCATAAAATTATCAGCTTAAACATGCACACATTATCTCAGGCACAGTTTAATGGGGTCCTCTGCTTGGGTCTCACAAGGCTGCAGGCTAGGCGGCGCCTAGATCAGGGTTCTCTGGTGGTCTGACTGGGGTATGGTGCACTTTCCTGCTCAAAAGGCTGTTGGTAGAGTTAAGTTCCTTGCAGCTGCAAGAAATGAGAGCTCTGGGGTTGGGAGGCCCCCCACCATGACCACTTGCTTCCTTACAGCAATAGGCAGAGAAAACTCCACCAAGCCTGGCACAGAATCTCATACATCTCATGACCTTTGCTGTCATCTGTGATCAAAAGCAAGTCACAGGCCCCACCTATACTCCAGGGGAGGGGTCAGGGACTCTGGGGCCACCTCAGAGCCCACCCGCCACGGGAAGGCCATGCCATTCACTACCAGCACAGCACAGGGCAGGGAGCGAAAATGGCTCGGCTTTAGACACCCGAGCAGAGGCACCGTGCATCACCAGACCAAAGCAGGGCCCTGGTTCTCAGCAGGGAGATCAGGAATGGGGAGAGACCCACATGAGGGAGCAGATGGCCCACAGGCAAATGGGAAGAGAGCTGGACCAGGCCACTGGGTCGGGGCTGAGGAGTGTGGGGTGTGCGACTACAGCCGACAAGGGTGAGAGCAGATCCGTCTCCTTGACCCCTGGATACTTTCCAACCACAGATTTAAATCATTTCCTGGTAGGAACCAGGAGAGAGAGTAATCAATACTGCTGCTGAGAAAACCACATATTACATGGTTCTACGATAGGAAACCTATGGGCTTGAAAATAGATGAGTGGTTTCTGGGGCTGGGGTGGGAGTGGAGAGTGGCTACAAAGGGGCAGAGGGACATTTTCAGGTTGATGGAAAAGTCCTACATGCAGGTCATGGTGATGGTAAGTTTATTAGACATCGTTGAGGTGTACACTGAAAATGGGTCCATTTATGGTATGTAAATTGTTCAAAAAACACAGCCGCCAGATTTCACTGTATGTGGCAAGGGTTGGGGTAGGTCCCTATGGTGGCTGTAAAACAGGGTGACAATTTCCTCCTGGGAGACTCTGAGAGAATGGGGCTGGCATGGCCACCCTGCGAAGGATGCTGGGCAAGGCCTCCCAGCCCCCCGTCTTCAGGAGGAGACGTGCTGGGTGCAGTGCCCCCCAGAGCTCAGCACACCCGTCGCTCACTCCGCAGACGGCACCCTGCACACAAGGAGCTGGCCACCCAGCAGAGGCCCACACAACCCACCTAGAGTCCCTCACAAGGATCCCGTTGCCCCAGTGCAGACCTACAGGACCTCCTGGAACATCGGTGGCGGCCAGGGCCACCCCATAAATGCGCGAGGGCGTCTACTCTGCACTTTCAGCGCCTGTGCGCCTCCTGTGCTGAAGCCACGGGGGCCTCGACGCCGAGCCAATGACACGCCCAGCTCGTCTTGGACTTAAAGGCTGCTTTTGCCTCCTTCCCCGCTACCCCCGCCTGCAGCCTTTGCCCTCCCTGGACCAGCGTCTCATCTCCACATCAAAGGCGCCTGGAGAAAAAAGGTCAGGAGCACTAGGTCACCAGGGACTCGAAATCAGAAATCGGTCTTCCTCCCAATACAAAGAAAAGTGTGTAACCAGAAGGAAGCAGCTGAAGAAATTAGTGAACCTCATGGTTGAACCATGGCAGTAATAAAATCCCGTGCCAGCACCATCCGGGTGCTGTGTATCTGCAGCAGATTTGACCGGGTTTGCTACTCCTTACAGCCTAGAAGGGGACTCTTAGCCCTTATTCTCCAGAAGAAAACATTGACATTCAGTCAAGCCCCTCCTGACAGGTCACACCGGGCCACCCAGCAACCCCGTGGCCCTGTGCACCCACGTCCAGCAGGTCTCCACAGCGTGCATGTGGGAAATACCCTCCACCATCTCTGGGGAGCACTCCAGGACTTACCAACACGCCAATATGTCCCCACAATCAGCCCAGAAAGCACTTAGACTTTCCTACATGGTGAACATTCTTAACACGCTCACCTCACCTGTTTCTATGACTAGAAACAAGTCAGAGCAAGTGGCAAAGCAAACGAAAGGTGATTTTACAGACACGCAACCAGCTAAGGGCGTGAAGTGTGGCGCAGCAGCATGAATCCCAGCTGCAGGTGAGGACGGCTGGGGACTGACGGGAGGTGGATAGAATCACACACCCTCAGACCTGGAAGGGGCCTGGCCATGCTGTCCAAGCCCCAGTTAGTGAGATGAGAAGGCTGCAGCCCCGAGAGGGGGTGTGACCTGCCGAGGAGAGTCGGGGAGGCATTGGGGGGGCAGCAGAGGGTCCCTGCCCCTGTTCTGAGCCCGCTGCTCTCTGTCTGATTAACTCGTAGCTGAAGGTGGAGCTGTTTCCACAGACACCTGACAAAAGTTGTTTCCAAATAAGGGTTCTATTTAATCCTGACACATGACCTGTGTACTTTCTCTCCTGGAATTTGACATCCGGGGAAACCTGCCAAGAACTATTCACCAGGGAGAGTGAGTATGTAAAACGGGAGAAGGAAAATCAGTGGGAAGGGGCTGGCACTCAGTGCAGGCCGAGTGAATCCCTCAGCCTGCACGGGGGACGGGGCCAGTGAGGCCCCACGACGTCAGCGCGCCCCCTTGCTGCAACCCGCAGTGTGGGAGGGGTGGGGCCCACCTTGCAGGGCAGAGGGTCCCAAGCACACACCGCCTGGCTTTCCTGGGATCTCCCATCCAGCCCCTCAGATGCCACTTGTCCCCCTGCAGACGCCACCCCACTGGCCAAACAGTGGAGTATTTCTCACATTATTTCATGTTGTTTCAGAAGCAAATTTTCTAAACTCATACATCAGTAAAGTGATATGCAGAGTGGTATTAACAGCAATTATCACTGTCAAGGCTCTTTAACTTCTTCTGAAGGATGGCTTCACCTACTACATCATAATGGAGCAGGGTGGAGGCCACTTCCCAGTTCTGAAAGCTACATGGCGCACATATAGCAGCAACAGCACTCGCTCAGAGCCTAGGACCTGAAGGCTCTGGCTCCCCTTTTTCTGCTTCTCATCCGTCCCTTCCTTCATCCCACAGACCCCCTCTGGGTGCCTCTCATGTGCTGGACGCCAGGACAGGGTGCCTGCTGGGAAGGCCAAGTCCTGCACTCACCCAAGACATTCGGACCCAGGAGCTGGTATGTCACCCAGGGTGCCCGGTGCCCTCTGGGCTTGTGGGCCCTACCTAAGGAAGCGCCTGCCTGGCAGCCTGCAGGTGGAGGGATGCAGGGAGAAGGAATGGTGCGGGCCAGTGACAGCACTCTCTCTCTGCCTACAGCGAGGGTTCTGGAGGAGGTGGCTGGAAAGGGAGGGGTCCACTGAGCAGAAGCCCATAGGGACACACAAGACGCAGGGAAGCCCCCAGCAGAGAGGAGGAAATAACACAGCAGGAGGAGGAACCCCCAGGATCTACTCCAGAGAGGTCAGCCAGACAAGGGGAAAGAGGCTGCCTCTCAGCCAAGACTGGCATGCGAGAGAGCAGGGCCACCACCAGGGCCTCCGGAGTCGGCCACGTCCTTGTTTGGTATCTGCTGGCCAGACAGGAACGGTGGTCAGGGGGCCTGCACTGCATAAGAGAGAAACAGGAACACTTTGTTCCAAATGGCCTCTCCCCGGGCTGCCTTAAGACTCCCTCACTTTCCTCCCAGGCTCTCTGTCTCCTGCCTGCGTGAGTAAATATTCCCATCAGAAAATAGAACCATCATAAAGTCATTTCTACCATGGAGTTTATTTAACATGGTCCAGCCTAAACTTGAAACCCAAGGAGACCATTCCTCGAGCCCCAGCACAGATCTGGAGTGTGGGCGGGAGCACCAACCCCAGCCCCCCCCCCCACTCGCCTGCATCAATTTATTCCACATACAATCTTATCCTAGTCTAGAGGGAATCCGGGCTCATGGAGGTCCTCTCAGCAGAGGATTTATCAAACCAGAGTATATGCATGGTATGAACATCAGATCCATTATCTAAGCTGTTGGTTTTAGTCGAAATGTCAAGAAATGATTTAGTATAAAATCCGTCACAAAAGCATTTATTAAAAAATCTTTTGCTGCTCTTCATCTACAAACATTTACTACCCTGCATACAAATGTCAGCGGTTCAGCCTAATATACTTCTTCATTTATTTACTGTTCATTCCTGCTGGATAAAAGCCAAAAGCGATGTCCCCCTGCAGACCGCGGCACAGCGCAGACGAGAACACTTCTCTCCACCCAGGGTCAGCGAATCCATCTTATCGGGGGGCTGTTTGATAACAGTTTACCTCATTAAGGTCCTGCCTTCTTTGGGGAGTGGAGTCCTCTTCATACAGAGGTTCTGTTTAAAGATGGAAGTTTATCAACATATTACCAGAACTTTCCGAAGGAAGTAAATGAACAAAAAGCAAACCTAATAGACAAGTGGGCCGAAATATGTCATCTGCGTTTTCCTGCCAATACAGAATGTATAAAAATTAAGCTGCTGGTCCCCACTTCAGTTCACAGACCCTGCCTGCTCTCCCATGATCTCATTTTGGGCTCACCAAATTCTCTAAATAAAGCGAGTTCCCTTGGAATCACAGAATTTTGGGGTTTGGGGCAACTCCCTCCCTTTAAGACGAGAAAGCAGGGAGCCCTCCAAAGAACGGAGTTGGCCTGCCGTGGTCACCCAGCTGGTGGGTGAGAGCAGCAGCCCTACAACCTGGGGTCCATGGTGTCAGATCAGCCGTGTGTCGTTTGGCCCTGCTGCAGGGCGGGGAAGGGATTCCAGCAGCAGAGAGAGCAGCCAAAGTAAGCAAACAGATACAGGCCATCGGAACTCAGCGGGGCTTGGGTTTCAGAGCCTCAACCGTAAGCATCGAAAACCCCATTTCACCTCCAAGTAACCCTCATCTGCTTTCCATCTTCCAAATCTACACCCATCACGTCATCCTTACAACGGGTTATCGATGCCTTCATTACCAGACACGCGTGTTCTAAACTGGCGAGGCAAAGGTCCAGCTGCTAAAAACACTGAAGAAGAATGGATTGCTAACAAGGAGGCCAGGAGAGCTGTCCAGATGCCTTGGACACAGGGACTCTGGCTTCAGTGTAAAATGCACCTCAAGGGCCAGCTTTTAAATCCAATGATAAACAGGCACACTTGTAGGTTCTGCATCCGGGGTGCCTCCTGCTCTCAACCTGAGCGGGCTGCTGCACAGTACTTATACCCACCCCACCCCAGGCTTGGCCTGCTCCTGCTTGTAAATGCTCTTTAAATAAAGCAAGGAAAACAGAGGAGTCTCAGGGCCAGCAGGGACCCCGGCCATGTCTCTGCCCCCACAGAGCTTCCTGGACGCTGCCCTGGATGAGCTGGGTGGGGGTCCTGGCAGGGATGGGGGCAGACTAAGAATGGAGAGGGACACAGACAACATGTGCCAGCATCTTGGTGGGCATAAATGCAGGGCCCACCTCTCTCCTAACCAGCCCAGGTGTCCCTACCTTCACTCATTTTTCCTAATTCCTTATTTTCCTTCTGTCTCTCCTCCCCCTGCTTTATGTAATGAAGACATACTGATGGTAATAAGCATTGTATTATCACAACCCACAGAAGTAAAACTAACGTTCACTGAGCACCTCTGGGCCCTTTGCCATAACTAACCCCACCCCCAGGTCCTAGGAAGCAGATATGCTCATCTGCCATTCTTCCTTCTGGCACCTTCCACAGTGTCATGCTTCTGCAAACTTGTTGACTCAGTGCTGCCTGCCTCCACACCAGGACCATAAATGGCTCAGAGCAGAAGGCTCTGTCTACTGTTTGTTGCTACAGCACCTGGGACAGTCAGAAAATGCAGTTGTGGGTGAATGAAGTCCCATTTCACAGACAGAACACTGAGGCTCTGAGAAGTTGTGAGTCCTAGTTCAACTCAAGAGAGGGGAGTCAGGGCCACTCTGCAGGGAGGTCAGAAATGTTCTGCTCCTCTTAAGGACCAAGGCATCCCAGGCGGCCTTCGTGGCCCCTCTGTGCCACGTCCAGGGCCAAGATCCCCACTGTCCTTGAAATCCACGCGGGCCACCCCCAGAGCAGCCTGCTCTGGTCATGGATCTGGTTCCTGCACCCTGGTGAATTCTGGATAGAAAGGGACTCAGGGCCACCTGTCCCTACCCCTCACGGCCTGCGTGACCCCAAGCCGCTCCTGGCCGCCTCTTCAAGCCTCAGAGCTGGGCACCCTCTGGAGCTGCCCTGCTCACATGAGTTACTTCTAGCATGAAATACATTTGTATCATTTAAAGAGAGCAAGCTCAATTATTTAACTCTACCTCGATTTAGTTCAAATATAAGAGTTCCAGTGTACATCTGAGACTTCTGGGAAATTGATTTTTCTGCTTAAGATCATTTCATAGGGTTTAGCGTTTAAACCAAATCAGGCGCAGACTGATCTCTTAGTAGATACTGAGCTTGTTTTATTTTTCTAAAGACCAGCTGAAGCGAGAGCCCTTCTTCCCACCCCTACCTGTGCCATATGCATTTTGTGATTTAAGAGACCACGATGGCCCACCGGAAGTCATCTTTACAGCAGCCGGCTCCGGGCTTTCTCATCCCCACGCTGTCAGGCGGATTGTGCCAAGGGAGGCTGGAGAGCCGGGAACAGCATTTAGCACTCAGCTGACCTCCCATCCACCTCTCCAGAACGCCTGCTGGAGCCGAGAGGATTTAGGGTTTTTTTCTATTTCTCGGCCATTTTCAAGTGACTCCTTTAATTTCCTCCTGAGAGTGAGAGCACTGATTGGCCAGGGATTTTAAACCGAAACCTCTCACCAGAAAACACCACTGACAGTTGCAGTGGTGGGAGAACATACTTGAAGCTCATCTTGATGTGTACAATTAAATCAGCTGGTCAGAGGAAAGATGCTCTAACACAGGATGTAAGCTGTTGGTTTTCAAGTTCTTCAGGCCAGAAGGAACCTGCGTGAGCATCTGAGGACCAATGGCCTTAAATAACTTTGCAAAGACGACAGCTTAAAAATAGAAACAAGAGGCTTGAAATCAAGAGACTCTGCGAGTCCACGGAGAGAAGCAAGAACAAATGGCAGGGGTCCCGGGGGGCCACAGCACACCCCATCTTACTGCAAACTCACCCCTGAGTGATTTTAAACAGGACAATATATATATATATATACATATATACATATACTTGTTAAGACGCAGGCTAAAAAGTTAAATTTTTCCAGTGAAACAGGAAATGAGACTGAAGGGCATGCTTGGAAACAGGCTTTGCAGACCAAGTTCAATCAGAATCCAGTGCCCAGGTCACCAGCAGGATGAGCCGCGGGGGTGCTGCTGTCAGCAGCAGGTGGCTGTCTGCGAGTAAGGACGGTGCTGCCCCTGCCCCCGGGCAGGAAGTGAAGACTAACCTCCCAGGGACACGCATGGAGTCCGGCATATACGGGCTTAAGCCATTTCACACCTTAGGCACCCCATAAATGATGCCCCTTACTATTTACTGTGGTTATTACTACCCTGTGTAAGTGTGCTACACTGTGGCTGGCACATTTAAAAGAAAAAAGCCAGTTCCCTGTCCTCCGACCGTCTTCTCCTGTAAGTCACACAAAATCAAAAGGTCTGGCCTGGCCCAGAAATGACCAGTGAAAGCCTTCAGCTTGTGGGCAGCAGTACAGATGGGGCCCAAGAACAAAGCTAGGGTCCCTAAGTCTCAACAGCCATCATTCACCTGACCTTTCACCTGGGACACACTCAGAGACCTGCCTTTTAGAGAACTTTCCACAGTGATGAGAATATTCTGTATCTGTGCTGCCAAGGGACCGGGTAGCCACCACCACATGCCACTGTCGAGCACTGGAAATGTGTGAGTGTAGCTGAGAGACTAGTGTTTAAAGTCACTTTAATTAATTGGTTTGATTGATAAATTAATCAAAGAATTGATCACATTTTAATTGCTACATTTGGTAGCTATTTGCTAAAGGGAGCCATTTGGAACATGTCTGGGTTGATCTTTGCCTGGAGGCTGTCCAGCCAGAGGCCCAGGTGGGCAGTAGAGGCATGGTGGGGGCCAGAAAGGGGGCTGCTCCTCCTCTTCTGTCCCCACCCCCCACCTTGGAGCAGGTGGCCCCCAGGCCTCAGCCCGCCCAGAGAGCTGCTGTGGACACTGAGCCCCAGCCCTCCCGACAGGATACCCAGTGGCAGGCAAGCTTCACACACACCCACCAGATGCTCCCAACCAAGAGGCCCAGCTGGGCTGGCGCCGGCAAACCAGGAGCGACCTCAGGGCGGTTCCCCACACTGCAAGGCAGAGGACAATGCTAGCGTCAGCCCCACCTGGGGGTCTGCCCGCCTTTTACTCCCTTACAGCCCCTACAAGAACACCCCTCCATGGGAGGCGGGAGTGCAGTCCCAACATGTGAAGCCCAGAGACCTGGGTTTGCTGTCCCTGGGGAAAATAACAGCCACAGAGCAAGTACCCGAGTGCCTGTGGCTGCCACGTCCCTCTGTCCTCATGCCTGGGGAGTGACAGGTGAGCAACATGAACTCTGAACAACCCAGTGGCAAGAACCAGAGGTCTGGACCAAAGAGAAGAAAGTGGAGACCCACCCAGCCAGCAGGCAGAGGCTGCGGGTCCCCCGGGCCTGTCTAGCGCAAGCCCAGGCCCTGTCACCAATGCTGTCTCCACTTTCTGTGGAGGGGACTTTGGGAAGGCTCGTTTACCATCTCGGAGGCTCTGTCTTTCTTCCATAACATGGACTGGAGCGCTGCACATGTCCCCAGTATCAGCAGGACACTGACTACAGAAACGGTGGCCACGGCTGCCAGGACCCAGGCCATGGGGAAGGACCCAGCACAGGGCCTGCACGCCCCAGCCCACCAGCTATGTGGCTGAGCTCACTCAGGTCCCGGGAGAGCTTCAGCCCCAGCGTCTTGCCCAGTCTCCCATTTCCTGTCAACCAGCAACCCACAAGCAGGAAAATCATTAGTAGCACCATCTCCCCTCCCAAAATGTGTGCCTTTTGCAGAGTCCCACTGCCTTCACTGCCAAGCCAAAGCTGAGGGCACCAGCTGAACTCCAGTCTGTGTCCCAACTTGGCCGCATCCCAAAGGTCATCCACTATTTGCCCCTTGATTACTCATTGTTGGACAGAGTGAACTGAGCTCCACCCTCCACCCAGCAGTGCTGGGGGCTTGGACAGCAGGGACTGGCCCTTTGGAGCCTTCCCTCCAGAGGCTACAGGCAGAACGCAGGTCCCTGGGGGAAGCACCCCTGGGCTAGGACTCTGGGAAGCTGGAACGTCCTCACTACCCTCTACTCTGAGGGCCAAAATTCTGAAACTAGCTGGTGGATGCCTAAAGCTCAACTGAAGAAGAATTCCAAAGAACAGCAAATCTAGCATAACTTAAGGTCAAGGATGAAATGAAGAACATGGGAGAGATTTAGAAATGCCCCAGGAAGAGCCACTTCTTGTCCCTGGCCCACAGCTGGAGACTGTAGCCAGGGCTTGGAGTTTCTCACCCCCAATTCCATGCCCAGTGCTGAGAGAGAGTCCCCCACTTACTGTGACTGAGTCTCAGCATCCAGGGTGAGTTGGCAGCTCCGAGCTGTGTAGCTTTGCTCCTCCAGGAGACCCATGGGCTCTGACACATGCTGGCCATTCCAGAGCCTTCAGCAGGGCCTGAAGGTTCACTTGAAGATTCGTCCTTCTGCTTCACCAGGGTCTGTTATCATCTGCGCCTCCGCCCGTCCCCAGGCAGCAGAAGTCCTTACAGTGGGCAGGAGCAGCTCCTTAGGAGGGTCTGTGGACAAGCCCTGAGGGTGGCATGGCAGGAATGGCCCGGGGCAGGAAGCTGCTCCTGCATGAGTGAGGCGAGCCCCCAGTGAGCTCTTCAGGGATGTGTGTGGCTCACTATGATTGTATGAGCATGGATTCTTCTGGAAGCCTTGAAGCAGCAGGAAATGTTGCATCTGGGTTTTGCTACAAGGAAGAGGGGAGGCAACGTTAGACCACAGGAGGAACAGCTAGCCCCTGGACACCTATTCTGACATCAGCTCACTTAGCTTTCGGTCTGCTGTGGGCTGAATTGTGTCCCCCAAAAAGACTGGATTCAGTCCTGACCCTGGTCCCTGCGATGTGACCTTTGGAAACAGGGTCCTTGCAGATGTGATCAGGTTAAGAAGAGGCCACAGGGAGTAGGGTGGGCCCTGGTGCAATGACTGAATAAGAAAAAGGGAAATCTGGACACAGAGACACACAGGAAGCATATCCTATAAAAAGGAGGCAGAGATTGGAGGGATGCCACCAGAAGCCAAGGAGTGCAGGCCACACCAGAAACTCAGAGCAACACAGGACCGTCCTCCGTGAGAGCCTCAGAGGGCACTCAGCCCTGCATACACCTTGACCTGAGACTCCAGCCTCCACATGGCATGCATCAATTTCTGCTGTTTTAAGCCATCGGAGTCCATGCCTAATGTGGCCCCAGGAAGCTGCCCCACCAGGCTGTGATCACAGCCTAAGCAGAGGCCATGCTGGTCCCCTGCTTCACTGTCCCAGGATCTAGCACTAACCTGGCACATAGTAAGTGCTCAGTAAGTATTTGTGGAATAAATAAGCATTCGTACTTTATAGAAAAGCCCTCAGGGTTAGAGGTGCCTCTGAAGACCCAAGAGCACAGTCTGTCCCTGGACTTCTGGGCACGGACAAAGTTCTCAGACCCTCCCTCGCCCCCCACCTCTGCCTCTTCTTCCCTTCCACTCCCCTTACCTCAGTTTCCCCTTCCTCTCCTATCTAATCACGTCCATCTCAGGAGCTGAGCAAAGAAGTTGCTTCAGATTCACTTTTATTCCTTAGTTTAGATCCAAAATTCACTGAACCTTTAACTTTTTAGAGATTTCCCACTAGCTGAAATCATGTAATTTAGACTTCTAAACACAGTCATCTAAAAATCAGATGACTGACTTTCAGAGTCTGAGGCTGGCAGAATTCAAAGAACACCCAACGCCCCACACCCTTCCCTTCCAATGTGGGCAGGACTGTGAATATGATGGCATGTGAGACTCAGGATTATGTTATACTATGTGGCAAAAGTGATATTACAAATGTGATAAGGTTGCTAATCAGCTGACTTTAGTACAAGGAGCTTATCTGGATGAACATCATCTGATGAGACAAGCCTTTAAAAGCTGAGCACCTTCTAAGGCTGGTAGCAGAAGAGGAAATAAGAATCCCCATGTGTGAGTAGGCCCCAGGGCACCCTTGTGCCTTGAAGGCAGAAGAGACCACGTGCCAAGGAATGTGCTCAACCTCTAGAAGCTGATGGCAGCCCCAGCAGACAGTCAGCCAGGAAACAGCAATGCCAGGCCAACAACAGCTGGGGATTGCATTCTACAAACAACCTGCGTGAGATCAGAAGTAAGTTCTTCCCCCAGAACCTCCACGTAAGAGCCCTGCCCAACAGGCACCTTGATTTTGGCCTCTAAGCAGAGGACCTACCAAGCCCACTGGACTTCTGAACTGTAGGACTGTGAGATGGTAAGTGGGTGTTGTTTGAAGCCACTGAATTTGTGGTAATTTATTACGCAGCAATAGGAAACTCACGGAGATGGCTGTAGCATTATGTGTAACAGCCAAGGCACAGAAGTAACATGCATCCATTGATGCGTCCATGGATAAAGAAAATGAAAGAACATGTGATATATACATATACACACAATGAAATATTATTCAGCCATAAAAAACAAAAGAAATCCTGCCATTTGCAACTACATGGATGGACCCTGAGGGTATCTTGGTAAGCAGAGTAAGTCAGACAGAGAAAAACAAGTACCATATGATCTGGTTTATATGTGGAATATTAAAAAACCATCCAAAAACGACAACCAATCAAAACCAAACTCAGCTACAGAGAACAGATGGGGGGCAGCCAGAGGCAGGAGGTGGGGGTGGGCAAGATGGGTGAAGGGGGCCGAAAGGTACAAACTTCCAGCCGTAAGATAAATAAGTCCCAGGGATGTAATGTATAGCATGGGGACTACAGTTAACAAAGCTGCATTGCGTATTGGAAAGTGGCTGAGAGAGTGGATCTGAAAGTTTTTATCACAAGGAAAAGATTTCTTGTGAGGCGATGGCTGCTGAGCAAACTTACTGTGGCGGCAACTCCTGACGCACGCCTGTCTCACCAGGGGCTTTCGGCGGCACTTCACTCTTGACACAGCGAGACTGAAAAATGACAATGGAATGTTCTTGGGGTGAAAGGGTTCATTCCCAAGGCTGCAGGTCAGTCACTAGAACCCCATCCACTCAGAGCGAGTCTGCAGGCAGCAGGCCAGGCTCTGCCTCTGGGCCTCTCCGCCCCCGTGGCCGTCTCAGTCTCTGTCCTCGGCTCTGCCACCACTCCAGCCTCTGCTCTCCTGCAGCCTTGCAGCCCAGAGCGCTCGGTGGAGCTCTTTCCATAGAGTCAATAACAATGTATTGCCTACACGTGTGCAGTGGGTGAGCCGAGCAGGGCCAGGTGAGAATCTTGGCCGTAGGAACTTCCATTTTCTCCATAATACCTATATTATCACATTGTATAGATTAACATATGCAATGTTATATGTCAATTATATCTCAATGAAACTGGGGAAAGGACTAATGGAGAGTCTAACATTATGTAAGCAGATATAAGTCTGTAAAAAAAAAGGCATTATTCATTCACACAAGAACAGCAAGGGAGTTAGAGCAGCTGGAAGGACTTATGTTAACTTCCAAGGAGAGGGGCAAGCTACAGCCCATAGGGCAATCTGGGCAGTTTTTGTACAGCCCACAAACTAAGAATGGTTTTTACATTTATAACTGCTTGGAAAAAATCAAAAGAACTATAATATTTCATGACACATGAAAATCATGAGAAATTCAAATTTCAGTGCCCATAAATAAAGTTTTATTGGCATACAGACAAGCTCATTTATTTACAAATTGTCTACAGCTGCTTTCAAGCTGCAGTGGCTGAACTGAGTAGTTGCAACAGAGACAGGATGGCCTGCAAACCTGAAATAATTATCATCTGCCCCTTTACAGACAAGGTTTGCCTCCCCTGCTCTAGTCTTTGTAAAGAATTTTTCAGAGTATCATTGTGGACCCAGACATACTACCCCCCACAAATACAGGACAGAGGCATTTTCTGCGTGAACAAGAAAAGCACAGCAAACTTCCTCGGGAGAATTCTAGCATCTTCTTGTACCACATACTGTTAAGATGGTTAAATAATTTACACACACAATAACTCTTCTACAGAAGAGAAAATAAAAACTGTCTTTATGGCTTCCAAAATATAAATGAACTAATTTTCAGATTAGAAATAGTATCCAATATTTGGCACTCTACAGATATAGTCACCTCCATGGCAGAGATTTCCCTCTCCATTCAGAGCTTCGTGTTGTTTTTGCTTTTGCCTTTAACACCTGCTGAGATCCCAGAAGTCACACTCGGGCAAAAAGACTCAAGGAACCACCAAGGGCCAGGGGGAGCTCCTCTGAGGGTTAGGGGCCCAGCACCTCCACATCTGGGACAACCATCAATTCCCACCAAAGATATATCTCAGCAGGAAGCAAGCATTTTAAAAACAGAAGATCAGGCCATCACCAAAGAACATAGTCTTAGGAAGGTCCAGTCAATGTTTTTTTTAAAGTCTTTTTATTTTAAGGACTATAATTTGACTATTCATGTAGGAATGTCAAAATAGAATGCCCAGGAGTCGAATCAGGCAGAGAGTTAGATCAGATACACTCCTTCTCTTGCAGTCTGAATAAAAGACATTTTCCAACCAAGCCGAATAACAGAGGAGGGGGAGTGTTATACAGATAGATACAGGAATGCACACATAAATGTGCTTCATGCAAAATTTCAAATGCCTTAGTGACAGCTCTGAGAACCTGTCTGGGGATAATTTCATGGAAAAGCAGTCAGAATGAAATCAATTAGAAAAGCAAGAAAGAGGTATGTTCCGTCATTTTTAGTGGGAAAATGGCTGCTTGATTTTGCTTAGCATGGTCCCTCATAACCACTCTGAAGACCTCTCAACTGAGAAGAGAAATCCACATCCTGACAGGTTCCCACAAGTACCTCCCATCAATTGTACATTCATCTTTCATCCATTTAAGTGGAGCACTTAGAACATGTGTTGGTGCCTGGGGTGCAAAGGCACCACCCTGCCTACAGCACACACCTCTGTCTGAGCAAGTCACATCATCCTCTTCTTGAGGCGCAAGTTTTCTCATCTGTATAATGGGAATGAAGCCCAGCTTGCCTTCTCCATCCAGTGCTGTCAAAAGTGTCAAGATACTGATGAAGCAAAGATGGCTCAACAAATGGGGAATATTCTTGTATTAGCCACCGTAACCGAAGGAGGACCAGAGCAGATTGGAAAGCCTCTGTGTGTGTTTATACACAATAGCTAACAGTCTTTCTCCTTTATCTAAATGGGGAATGCATTTGCCACATCAAAGCAAGTGTGTTGCCTGCTAAACATACAGCTGGTGGGTATTTTCCAGGTACCCCCTACCCTCCAGGAGAGTGTGAAGGGCCTGGGATCTGTCAGATTCTGTTTTCTGCTGCCTCAAACCATAAAACGCTCACAGAACAACAAGAAAATTATATTGACCCAATTCCCAAGATAGATCAGAACAGGAGAGAGATTCTGATGGAGAGACAAGAGCAGAAAGCTGAGTCTCCTTAATGGGGAGGATTTATAGCAACCCAGGGTCTCTTACCCATATCAGCTCCAGAAAATGCCAGGTAAAAAGGACGCCTAGTCCTGCTCTTTACGGGGGCCTGGGAGGGCTTGGCCTGGCCAAGTTCAGGGGAAGAGCCACACAGAAGTCTCACTGGCGAGGTCTACTGTAGGTCTGCATGAATTAATCGCATTTGAATAGAGATGTTTTACATGTATTAAACATTGGTCCCATTTTTTTTTTTAGAAATTACTCTGACAGAGCCTTTCTTAAACATTATTTGAATAAAGCCTCATTACTCACAGTCCAAAGAAGTTCATCTTTGGAAAGGAATCAAGGAGCTCTTCTTTCTTCTCAGCAGTGAATTACATTAGCTACTTCCTCGTTATTTAAATCTTGAAATAAAAGATGTAAACGCTACAGTGACATCTTAAGATCATTGGGAAGGCAGGTCTTGCATGCACAAAAATGCCCAGCTGGTCTGCAGATAAAACAGATTGATAATTAGTTGCAAAATGTAACATTTCATCAAGAATATTTTGAATAATCCAATTTATCTTTGTCAGATATGCAGCACATATTTTTCCGGCAAGCAGCTTTGTTCTTTAACATAATATTATAATTTCAGGCTGCTAATGAAGGCGCCCGCCGGCCGCAGGGCCTTGAAGTGCAACGTGGCAGGGAGCGCGCGCCCCGCTGCCGCCACCTGCCCGCCGAGGCGCGTGGCTGCGGGCCGGCCGCGGGCGATCAAAGGCCGGCGGCGGCGAGGCGGGCGCCCCTGGCGGCGGAGTGCGGGCCGCAGGCGGGGCTGCCCAGACTGGCTTCCAATTACCCGGCGCGCACGCGCTCCCCGCCCGCGACGGCGCCGGCAGGTGGACGCGCGGACAGGACCGGGTGCGGCCGCTGGGCCACGGGCTTCCGGGGCTCCCCACGAGGCCTGGGCGGGGCGGGACGGGAGCTGGGAGGACGCGTCCATGGCTAGTCTGTAGGAACTGCAAACCCATGGAGCCCTGGGGCCGGGAGACAATTAGGGCCCACTTGCTGGCCAGCCTTTCTAGGAGCAATTTATCAACCTTACATAAGGCCTGTTGGAAACGCCCGGGGCGCTCGTGTTTACACGGTTGAGTGGGGGCTACTTAGCATTCGTCGGAGAGCCCCAGCGCCCGCCCAGGAGGGAGCCTCCTCTTAAGACAAGAGCGAGGGTTCTGGGAAACCTTGGCTGAGACGCGCAGAAGCCCGCTCACATTTAATTCCTCCCATGCCCCGGGATCGCCCACGTTCCACCGAAGGCTGTCAGCGGAGAGGCTGGGGCTGGATGGAGGGTGTTGGCAGTTTGGGAAATTGGCTCGCCCTTCCCAAAAGGTGCATGGAGTACGGCAAAGCAAACTTCCCTACAAAGAATGTCCTCATGTTTTGTGCAAACAGCCCCCACGGTCGTGCAATAGGAGCAAACCAGTTACTTAAGATTTACCATTTCAGCTGCATGTATGCAAACCTCACACCGCCACCATTCCCAGGCTGGAGTCTTTTGGTACCATTGGCTGTTTCAAAATCAATTTCGATTCTTGCACCAAGAGCAAAGTTCCGTATCCCTCGGTTCAGCAATCACGACCAGTGAGTGGCGCCCTTCTCCCACCCGTCCGCACTGGAAACAACGTGCCTGTCCTCAACTCCTTCAGGACAGCCTTGATGACCCCTGAGTGTCCAGGAGGCAAATACTTGTTCCCAAACTACCTGATACAAAATAATCGTAAACTTGAGCAAATTCAGGGTACTTTGGAAACTGGAGCTGCTCACAAGACCAAACCACAGGACTGCGCTCTGGCTGATCCCCCATAAGGAGGCCCTTCTTTATATGGTTACTCCAACTCCTGGACCTAAGGACCACAGTCCATATTTTCAAATACTCCACAGTCTCGAGGACGATTGTCAGCATGCTAGGCGGAGCCAGTTGACCTGAACTTCTCTCAACAGGTACAACTCCTAAAATATACTGTGAACAATAATCACCCTAAAGAGGGCCTGCTCTTGATGGGGATGTTGAGCAATCCAGTTGCCCCTCCCTGCTTTTATTTCTT
Organism: Phataginus tricuspis; assembly: GCA_029783875.1. Taxonomy (NCBI): domain Eukaryota; kingdom Metazoa; phylum Chordata; class Mammalia; order Pholidota; family Manidae; genus Phataginus; species Phataginus tricuspis. The sequence goes on from JAQQAC010022981.1 coordinate 4,132,757, forward strand.
CTAGGGGGTGCTGCAAGCCTTCCTAGGGAATTATCTTGTCCAGAAGGTCAGTCCAAAATCATCTCTTTACCTGGGTACGTTCTGACTTGATTTGATTTTCTCTGGGCTTCCCATGCATTTCACTTTTTCTTCTCTGCTCTCCCTTCTCAGTGGGCTACCCAGGGCCCTGGAACAGGACACAACCCAGCAGCCCCGAGGACGGCCAGGAGCCAGTGTGCTCTCTGGCTTCCCCAGCACAGCCCCTGTGCTGTTCCCTGCCCTGGGAGGGTCTGCTATGGGGATGGAGGGACCAGCTCATGCCTCTAGGAGCCTGTGTCGGCCCCTAGAGGGGGGCTGAGGCTCAGCTCCTCTGTGGGACCATCTTGCTGGCCCAGAGGCAGGTGGTAGCCTACCCAGGCTACATGGGCCAAAGTGTGTGCCCTCGGGAATCATCAGCCTGGAGCTCCTTTTAAGACCATCAGACACATGGGGAAAACCTACTCACTTTATTTCAGGGCCACTCGTGTCAGCCAGCACTTGTCCAGGGGCCAAGGGCTGCCTTAGCAAACCCCTGAGAGGGTGGCCTGTGCCTAGCCTCCTCTTCAAAACAAAGTAGGGACACTGAGGTGCCCTGCCCTCAGCCTGGTGCCAGTCCCCCCACCTTGACCCCACTCACTGGGGTCAGCTCTGCCCAGCCCTGTGTCCCACCAGGTGAGAGTCTCTAGGGCCTGGGAGGGATTCCTTGTCTCTGAGCCCTGTGCCCACATGGGCTTGGCCACAGGCCCAGCACTTATCAAGTGAGAACTGAGCTGAACCAGACTGGCACCTGCAGACCCAGGGCACAGGGCTGCCATTCGAGCCATCCCAACATGCACCCAATGGTACAAACAGGAATCCCGGTGAGCCTTGAGCTCCTGAGAGGAGAAACTGAACAGGCAGAACAGCCGAGTGCTATCAGCAGGTCCCTGTCACCAAACAGCCAACATCACAGAACAGGACATGACTGTTCCCCGGGGGTCTGTCCCCCAGAGTAGCCTGCATGCCAAGAGGCTTCTAGCTGTCCCTCCCCTGCCTTCCCATGGCTCCTTCTCCAGCCCAGGGCCCTGCTCAGAAGCCTGCAGGGACTCCCCAGCCAGTGGGTACAGCTGGTTTTCGAGGCTCCATACACTGTACCCGAACAGCCTTTCTTTGTCGTCTCTCTTACAAAAGTGCTTGGAGAAGAGCCAGTCTCCCCACTGTTGAGGCACCCCCAACCTGGAAGTGTTCTCTTTTCTCTCAACCATGTGATGTCCTGCCGGGATCCTGTCTTCTCTCTTAAGTGATCATCTGCGGAGTTCTCTCACAGAGACCTCCCTCCCCCGCCCCGTCTCCTGAGACTGTCAGCTCCCTGGAGACAGGGACCAGGTGTCCTGTTTACTTCACACAGCCCAGGCCTCAAGGAGAAAATTCTGGGTACAGAAATGAGTGCACCGACAGGTCCAGACCTTCAGCGGGGCACCACCGAGAAGCCTTCATCCAGTTAGGTTTGCACCAAGGACTGAATCTCTGCACACTAAGAAAATGAAAAGCATTTCAATTTATCACAGAAATAGTAATTCACAAGAGTTTTGGCATAAAGACGAACTAAGGTGAAAATAATTTTTTCCAGGATGTCAAGCAAATTCTCCCACAGATCTCCTTGAAAAGCCCAATATAAATACACTAAATAATAAAAAGCAGAGCAAACATTAACGAAGGATTCAGCATTTTCTCCTCTAGGCACAAATTTGCTCAAGACGACAGGCTGATAAGATGCTTCCCTGGTTGTCAGACAAGGCCCACAGACCTTCGCTGAGTAAATGATGGTCTCCACACCGGCTCCCTGTCTGGGCACAGGTGTGACCCAAGTCATATAGGGTGGGCTGATAGGTCCCCGCAGGGCCACTTGCTCCAAGGCAGCCCCACTTATGATCGCCACAGTAAAGCTCAGCAACATCCATTCCCACACACAGCTAAAAGAAAATTTTCAGTTATTTTTTTAAAGCAAATGAATATATAGTATTTTCTCTAGGAGGAAGCTATATAAAAGATGGAAACGTTTTAGACTTCCGTGCCCCTGTCCTTAACTACTCACAAAAAGGTCAGACCCAAACACCTAGGCTTGAAGCTATAGAAAAGTAAAAACTCAAATCTTGCATTCGGGGGCTAGAATACTACATATTCATTTGTTTAGAACAGGAGCTGGGGGAAGTGGGCACAGCATGAGGGAGAGGAGAGCCCTGACCCCCCAATGGGGACCCCAGGAAAGGTGGTGAGAGCGGGGTTGGGACCAGAGACAGTTCAGTTCAAGCCTGGGGCCCCCTAAGCAGTAGACAGCTGGAGATAACCAGTTTTCTCCAGGGACAGGAGAGAGCCCAGGTGACCAACACTGACATGCAGTGACCTGGCATGGGGAATGGGATTCTGGGCTGGGCTGAACCTTGCCAAGCCTTGTCCAAGACCAGCCTGGGATTTGGCCTCCTGGCTACAGCACCTCCCCATGATTGCTTCTGGAGAGAAGCAGGGAATTCCACCAAGAACTTAGCAGAGAGGGCTCAGGGCTATCTGCCGCCACCTTCCCACTCCCCACTCCAAGGGACCCCTACAGCAGGTGACCCTGTATTCTGCTTCTAACCCCTTGTAATTTTTCTTCTGGTGTGCCTACCACAGCTGGTAATTCCTTGTGTGATCATTTGTTTTCTGGTTTTATTTTCTATTTCTCATTGGGTTGTAAATCCAAAGGGGGCACAGGTGATAACTGTCTCATCCACTCCCATCTCTGGGGACTTACACATGGCTTTGCACATAGTAGGAGCTCAGGAAATATTCACTGAATGAAGGAATGGTTCTCCCCAGGAACTGATATCTAGCTCTGCTCCCTCCAGACAGGTGGACTGGAAAGCTCCGGAGAAGCCAAGACGTCAGATTGGGGCGATGCCTCTGTCATTCTCAGAAAACAACTGAAATGGAGCAAAGTCATCACTCTTACAATGCAAACAATTCCAGCAGATCCTCAAAATACAATTTTCCAAACACAAATTAGTATTGCCATAGATATTGATTCCATAATTTCTCACGTAGCTCACTTGACCTTTGGAAGAATCTCACAAATGCCATGGAAGTAGGTGACGTGGGCTGCAAATCCCTTCGGGGCGACGGTGAGCAGGGATTATGGCAGCGCAGGCCCTCTGGGCTGGAGGGAAATTACCCTGAGTGCCCAGAAAAGTTAGGCCATCACAAATCTTTGCTCATATACACAACGGGAGTATGCATAAACAATATATAGACAGCTCCAAACACCGAAATTAAAGGACTGTTTCTTTCCAACAATTTGGTCCGCAGCTCTGACTATTATCTGGGGATAAATCAATTTGCAGCAGCTGTAGACAGCCATTTCCGTGTGAGTCCCTCGAAAGCTTAACTGGAGAAGCGTGTTAAAAGTTAAAGGACCTTCATCACATTAAGAACATGAATTTTTCTAACCATAAATTTATTTCACTGAATTCCTGAGCTATAAAGTCACCCTACACTCTTCCTTGTAAATCAGAGGGGCTGTACCCACTTCCTGATGTTTGCCAATTCACTATTTTTCCTGTAATTAGGCAAAAATGCAATTCACTAGAGTTACAAGCGCAGAGGAGATCGCTGGATTGAGTTGAGTTGTTTAATACCTGCCTGGGCTCAATGCTTTATAGAGAATGATTCTATGGGTGGTAGTGGGGAGCAAAGAAATTATTATCTAAACACAGGTTGATCAGACCTAATGTCAGACGTGGTCGTCGGTTCCCTCAGAGTAGCCCTGGCCACTCCACGTAATAGATAGCACTGTTGATTTATGGCACCTTGTGGTGGAAGGATGCAGAATTGGGAGAATTAGAGCTAACAGAAAATAAAACTAGAAGTGCTGGGAAGGTCTGCCTGCGTTCAGGTGTGAGGGGAGGCCCCAGACAGGACTGCCGGTCCTAGAGGGCTCAGACCACCAAACTCACCCACGTTCAGGAATGCCGTCCATCAAACCTTCACATCCGTCTTTTGTAGGAATTATGAAACCAACAGAATTGACAATAGGCCCATGGCAGCAGTTTCCTGAATCTCTAATGGCAACTAGAAAAAGGAATCACTTTATTCTTGTGTTTATCTTTAAAATGAAAGTGGTTTTCATATATCAGAGTTCCTTTTCTGTCTTTCAGTATATATCCTATATTCTGTTTTGTGGTGAACACTGGTGTCAATCTTGGGAAATGCATTTTTCACTAAAATCGGCTACCCACATAGGGCATCATTACATAGTGCATAAACAGGACCATGTTATTTCACACTTTGGTTATCAGTACAGATGCTATTTTATGAGTTACCTTCATGGCTTTCGAAAAATACATTGATGTCCATAATTAAAATAAATATTAATGAAAAGGATAAAAACAATGCTTTTCTTGTGCGGCCAAAAGAACCTTTTACCAAGGTCTGGTACATAGCAGGTATTCAATAAATATGTAAAGAATTAATCCTAGAAGAATTGAACCTCAGACTTTTTTTTTAAGGGATATCATTTTATTTCTACAAATGGAAAACACTCCCATTGCCAATCATCCTTTAAAAAATAAACACAAAGAAACAAAAAGCCCAGTGATCCCCTTTAATTTTAATCAGGAGATAGCAGAAAAAACAACTACAAACAAAAAGAGCCATTTTGAAATGAAAACAGGAAAAATGAAGCCCAGGAAAGGAAACCCTCCCTGAAATAGGGCACACTTGCCTTCCTTTTCCTCCTCACTTGGATTTTTAGTCCCCCAATAATTCTAGAGGTGAGCAAAATGGACCCTCGCAGCTCATCAACCTAATGACTCTGGCCTTCATATTTAAAACGTCGTTCAGAGAGAGTTTCGAGATGGCAGTTGCTGATGGAAAAGCGCAATAAATAATACTACTTCCATTTGCACACAAGCCCTGCCTGCAGAAGCCGCTCAAAATGCATTTCCAGTGAACACCTTGGGACCCACTATTGGAATGCCACCCCATTTGATGCCAGGCACCCCGCACATCAGCTTTTAGGAGGGGAGTGAAGAGCAGCTTGCCCAATTGGAGTTACAAGGGAATTTAGGAAGACAGAATGTAATTACCTGAACTGGAATCCAGCCAAGGTACTGGGCTGTTACAAAAAAAAAAAAAAGTCAAGGAAAAAAATAACCTTAATTCTCTTAGCTGATAACAAAAGCCAAACGTGGGCTTCTTTCTGCCTGTGATTTGGCAGCATGGGGTATTTAAATCATCACCCAACAATAAATAAAAATAAAACTTCAAAATTTCTAGCAGGCACACACACACAACTGCTCGCTGCAGATGTCTTTGTCCTGCGCAAGCTGACTGGCAGGGCCCATTTCCTGCCACTTTCTCGCTCTTCGTTCAGTTTGCAGAGACCCCAGCGGGTTCTGTGCACAGCCCAGGCCACACCACTCTCTCCAAAGCAGGGCCCTCATCAAACGCAGGTGGGAAGAGGGCAGATACTGCTTTAACTATTTGCAATAAGCTAATTTTTCTTTAAAGTCTGGGCTCACTTCTGATGACATGAAGTGAATAAAATAATGATATTGCACCAGGGAGATGAAATTTTATAGACATCTTTATGTAGAAAGTCTCTCTCTCTCCCTGTTTTCCAAGAGGGAAAGACATGGAGAAAGAAAGATGGAGAGAGAGAGAAAGAAGGTCGGAAAGGTCATCCACGTACTTCAAATATTAATCAGTTGGCGACAGAGCCCACTCGAGGACATGGTGCCTGTACTGTCCATGGTGTTTGAGGACAGTTTCCTCCGAAACATTCGTCTCCCTCAACTTCATAAGAAGCAGAGGTGTCAGTGTTGCTGTTTCCAAAGACTTGCACAGCTCTTTCCTCCCCTGCCCGACCCCAGCCAACTGCTAATGATTGGCTCCTGTTGGGGCTGCAGGAAGTTGTCGACATGAAAGTTCCAGTTAAGCTTATGGTTTGCAGGTTTCCTGTTGGGGGGTTGGGGGAGGGGCAACCCAATAGGACACCTCAAAATCTGGGGGGAAATACACCCTCGTATGGCCCTGTAGACCAGAGCTGTCCTTATCAAACCTACTGAACAAAGAAGTCCAGTCAACTAATTCATTTTTCAACTGGAAAAGCCATTTCTTCTATATCCTGAAACAGCGAAAACCAATAAAATTAAAGTGGAAAATGCACCATTCCACCTGATTGTCTACATTTCCATAATGTCGAAAATCTCCATCATCACATAGTTTCTATTTTCCAGCAAGCTAAGACATCCACACATATTTTTTTAAAGAAAAAAGACAGGGAGTCCGTAAGTGCAAACCATGAATGATGGGGAGACGGGGACAAAGCAGACGAACAAGGAGCAGTCGAGGCGCTCCTGTGAACACAGGCTCTGGCTTCTTTCCAAGGGAGTGGATGCTCATAATAGCTAGATTAACCCCCTATCCTCGGACAGTTTCACAGAATTATATTTCTATGATCCTTGATTGAATTAGTTCAAAATTTTAAAGCAAAATTCCTTTCTAATATGTTTATGTTTCCACAAATCTTTGCTTCTTAAAACAGGAAAAAGCAGTCTTCGCCGTCAGCTTTGGAATTCCACCTCTGACTTGTCTAGGGAACATTGTATCTCGGTGAACTTTGGTGAACCCCTTTGCCGTTGTTCAGCACACACAGTTGACACCAGTTGAGGAGGGAATGGGGGGGCTCTGCCACTGGGGACACAGACAGTGAGTGGGGTCTCAGGGCTGTAGAAAGAAGCCTCCGAATTTTCTCTGCTCATCTGAAAAGCTGCTACTTCCTGAGCTTTCTCACTCCCACCTCTGGTCTGACTTGAATCCTCTAGAAACCTTAAACTCATACCCAAAAGCCATACCCATTTGGTTTCCAACTGGAATAGAAAGTACCAAACCCAAGGCAGCCATTTATAGCACTGCCCTACTCCTGCACTCCATGCTCTTGCTGTGCAGGGTATGTCTCCTTTCGCAGACACGTGGACCCCAAACTTGGATAACCCCAACGCTCCACTTGCGTGAAGTGAGCAGTAAACAAATCCAATGAACACCCAACCCACATCCACTCCCATAATATCAGGATGGGAAGGACAGGGTGGATGGGGATCTTGTTAAAAATTCATCCCAAGCAACACCCTGGAGCGGTTGCACTATGTTATGCTATGCAGAATGCCTCAACACACTAATTAATATTTTCAGTGTTCCATGGGCCTCTTTAAAAGCACTTTTGCCTCCCATCCAATAAAACATCAGTCCTGTCTCCCCGTCCTATTGATGAGCTGTCTAACCAATGTCAGATATTAAGAGTCGACAGAATTGTTTTATCCCTTTAATATTACTCCCCAACTGTTGGACTAGAAACTGTTAGACCAGATTTTTCCCCAATAGTTACAGAAAGGCTTGGGCAGGCAGGGGACTCATCACCACGAGCCGCTCTGAGCATGGCATGCCATCCATGCCTCCCACCACCCACGCTGATGCCCAAATAAACACCCAGAGGAGAGGGGCTCTGTCCCCTCCAAGGCAAGCTCCCGGACACACTGGCAGGAAACTCACTCAGAAAGGGGCCTCAGCAGATAATCCCAGCCAGCAGAGCAGAAGATCCAGACCAGCTGGGGTGCTCCCAGGGGCCCGGCCATGGCTCAGGGACCACTCCCAGGCGCCAGACCATCATTTTAGAGCATGACTGACCTCACGGGAGAAGAAGCTACCAGGGCTTTTTCAAATGACCATGCAAAGGCAGTCTCCTCGGAAGGCAGCAGACAGGCGCTCTCAATGTGCCAATTTCAATGATTCTTCCCAAATGTTACCTGGAGACTATTTCTCAATTCAAATCAATTGCACCTATTGATCCCAGCAATTAAAAGAATAGGAAAGGAGTAACTTTTGCCCTTTACTATCTTGCATTCAAGAAAGTGATTTACAGAGTCAAATGGGTCAACTTGGAAATAACCACTTTACATGGTAAAGAACCTGTCCTTCCTGAAGGCCTGCGGGGCAGTCTCAGGGTGCTGGAACACACCCTGTCCACCCAGAGGCTGCTGGCCAAGCTCCCTTTCCCACTAGATAGGCAGTGCCCACCAGAGCATGCTATTGATGGGGATTTTTCTTTTGCTATGAGATTCACCTAACATACGATTAAGCATTCACAATTCAATGACACTGACTACATTCACGATGCTGGCAGCCATCACCTCTATTTGTTTCAAAACATTTTTGTCACCCCAAAATAAAACCCTGTTCCCATTAGCAGTCACCTCGCATTCCCCCGGCCCCCAGGCCCTGGCAACCACCAATCTGCTTTCTGTGGCCCTGGAATCACCTAGTCTGACTTTTCATATAAATGGGATCGGACAACATGTGACCTTTTGTCATCTGGCTCTTTTCATTCAGTGCAATGTTTTCAAGGTTCATCCGCATGGTAGCAGGTGTCAGGGCTTCATTCCTTTTTATGACAAATAATATTCCATCAGATGGAATATTATCTTATCCATCCCCACATTTTATTCATCCCCTTGTCTGTTGGTGAACGTTTGGGTGGTTTCCACCTTTTGGCTATTTTAATGGTGCTGCCACTGGCACGTGTGTAAAAATGTTTGCTTTAGTGCCTGTTTTCAATTATTTGGGGCATTTACCTAGGCATAGAATCACATAAGGTAAGTCTGTGTTTTCCCTTTTGAGAAGTTGGTGGGGATCTCCAGAAAGCTCTGCTCAATGAACAAGTGCCGGTGTGGCCAGTGGAGTTTGCCGGGGGCGGTGAGGGGCGGCGGAAACTTTTGAGCCGCTTACATGCCGCTTAAAGGTTGACAAGTGATGTCGTCCTGCAATGAACAAGGGTTTGCTTCATGCTTTTATCCTCAGCTAAACATGTCATCTCCAACTACAGAACCCCACGTGACTTTGTTTTAATAAAGCTGGGAAGAAGAGGAGGGACATTCATGTAACTCCTCTGGCTTAAAATTTATGCTATTAACAGCTTATAATACAAACTCCTCACCTGACATATAAGGCCCTGCACAACAGGCCTCATTCAGCCCCCAGCCTTCTTCTTTCAAGACCCCCCCACTAGACTTGCCCACTCACAGGTCCCTAATCTCCTTTTCTCTGACCTGTGGCCTGTGCACACATTGTCCCCTCTCCCAAAGGTGCTTTACCCTTTTGTGGCCCAAACTCACCCCTTGAAAACTCCTACTTATCCTTCACGACCCAATGCAGATGATTCTTTGCCCATAAAAACCCTTGCCGCTCTCCAGGCAGAAGTCACTTCTCCTCCTCTGTGGTCCAAACCTTCATCCCCATATCCCCTTGACCCTGGTGCCCAAGAGAAAACAAACACCACAAAATCAGAGAGACTAAAGTCTTCAGCAGCCTTGTGGTCTAGTTTCTGCAGCTGCAAAAAAAACCATAATAATTTAAACCACAGACTAACTCTACCAGCTTGGAAAAGATTGTCACATTTCATGGAAAAAGAAATAAGGAACGTCAAGCACCCAGCAGAGTGCACAGTATATGGGCATAATAAATAGGGACTAGGTTCAGTATAACGTTTAATATCCTTTGCTATCCTTCAGTTTTAGAAAAATGCACATGGTATTTTAATTTATTTGTTTATCATGGTTGTCTTAGTCGATCCCGAGCACCCAGAAACAAGGGCTGTGCCTTTTCCCTTGGTAGCACGAGTGCATGGCACATGAAAGGTGTCCTCATAAATGTATTTGTGGAACAAATTAATGAGTTAATTAATTTAAAGAATTGCTTCCTGTGAATATACACAACCCAAAGGTGACAGTTGTCACAGACTCTTTCTCTATACTGAAGTGGCTTCTGCATTTCCCAGGCACCTGCTCAGTTCTTACAGGCATGACAGAATCATATTACTACTGACACAGGCTCCCTAAGCCACATATGGACACGGGTGCTTCTGGTGCCCCTGTGTGCCCACCCCAGAAAAAAGCAGGGAAGAAAGCAGGACCACCTCACCATGAAATGTCCTGAGGTCACCTCCCATCCTTCAAACCCCTCACTCATGAGCACAAAGGGGAAATGCCAGTGGGTCACCCTATATGTGCAAGTAGAATAGAATAAGGGTGACCTTTATTTTGGGAAAATACAGATGAGTCAACCCAGGTGGGAAGGAATAGCCTGAGTAGTGAGGACGGACAGACAGGGAGAGCCCGGGACCAGGCCCAGCGGACTCAGGTAAAGCTGAGCTGTCGCTTGCAGTGTTGGTGATACGTCTCCATTATACAAGGTGATCAGATGCTCTGCCCCATCCCCCGGGACTCTCTGCTCGAGGACCTTCTCTCGTGTTCTCTATCTACCTAAATTCACCTGCTTACAGTATCCACCAATGGTCCAACTTCCCTCATTAAACCCCTGTGACCAGCCCAGACCACTGTCCTTCTCTCTCTGGACTTCTTACCAATCATGTAGCTTCCCATAGGTGACTTTGAGCCACCAGAAAACTCTTGGCATGTCTTGCCTTCCTCAAGAGAGTTTAACGTCTTTGAGGGCATAGGCCATGTCTGATATACTTGGAATTCCCACGTACATGGATCAGTGTCTTACCTATTGTAAACATCCAAGAAATTCCTTTCAACTGATTAGTTAGGAGGAAGAGACAATGCACCAAAGTATGGAACAGAAGAGCTTGAAAGGCCCTCAAAGATACTGTATGTCAGTCCCTCGTTGCCCCAGTGACTGTGGATTCACAATCTCCTAGGCCGGCAAAGGCAGAGTAGGCAGAGCTCAGGCCTCTGAACTCCTCCTTTTCCCTCCGCTCTGAAAAGGTCTACAGCAGTGATATCAGTTCAAATGTATTTGACTGAAGTCTCCCAAATGTATTGGATTATAGAACTTGCCCACCTCTCTGCAAAATACTTTCTAATATCCTGTAGAAATAATGTTCTACAAACACAATTAAGACAATACTAATTTACTTAAATGTTATCTACAATAACACAGAACAAAGTAAAACCAGGAAGTAAAATTATGCAGTTTGACAAGAATTCATTTGAGCTGAATATCAATTCTTAGTTGGTCAAGTGAAGTTGACTGTAAAACTAATAGAGAAACTCTAGGGAGATAATTGCATGATGTTCTTAAAGGTTAAAAAGTTTCCACTGGATCAGAAACAGAGCTAAGGGAGTCTAGCCAGGATCCTGATCACCAACTGAAAGCGTCTGTGAATTAAATTGTTAGGAACTAGTGTCTGATTCAAGGTAAAACTGGGAACCATGGGACTTAAATCTGGGGAGAGACATCAAGAAAGACCCAAGTAATGGGAAAGCAGATGAACAAGCTGCAGCCAGACTCAGAGATGGTGACGTCTGGAGCCACATGGGGCCTACCCAGGATGCCACATGGCCTCTTGGCTCTTCCGATGAGGAAACTGAGCCTCAGGACACAGGCGCCCAGTGTGTTCTAGGGAGCAAGACTGAAGCACAGATCTTCAGCTTGGTTCTTGCTAGTGCAGTCACCCAGGTGGGGAACTTGAGTGGTGATCCCAGGAGCTGGCCTGGGCTGGTAATCTCAGAAGGCTGGCCGGAGTTCAGGGACGCAGGAGGTCAGAGATCGGAGCAGTCGGAGAAGTGCCCAGGAGTTCAGCAGCCAGGTCAGACTCCAGCCTGAGAGGCAGGTCACCAGGAAGCAGGTGTCACGTCCACCATGGCTCTGCCTAACCAGGGACTCTGCCTTCTTTGCAGATTGGCCTTGAGACACCATCATAAAAACAAAGAAAACATCTACACTGTGTCCAAACCAGATGACCAGTGAGTGATGACAGAAAGGATCGATTGCACCTTTCAGAGCAGATGCACTGAGACACCGGGCAGAGCGAAAGCGGACCTGATCCCCTGGTGCCCATGGCCACACCTCCTTTGCCCCCTCACTGGGCTGTTCAGACCCTGGAGTCCTCACCATACCCCCGGCCTTATGGCGCCTTCGGTCTGAGAGAGTCCTCCCGCCACACACCCACCAGGACCACCAGCAAGTCCCCGATCAAGTTGAAGTCGCCCAGGGCAGGCAGCTGTGGGTAGGAGCACCAGCGTATTGGGCCCCCCCAGCACCAGATTGCAGGGAGCTTATGCTGGTGACAAGCGCATTGGTCAGGACACCAGTTTACATGGCAAGAGCCACACAGGTTGGTTGACAACAGGCCTCAGTTTCCACTATCCGCTCTACGTAGGTCTCTAACACATAGGGCTGCCATGGGAGCGGGTCTGGGTATCAGGGTTTCTTGAGGGGAGCAGAGTGATTAGACACCGGAACCATCAGTGAGACAAGGTTAGGAAGGTCTGAGTAAACGTCAGAGCTGGAAAGAGAAAGGCAGACACCCCCACTTGGTCTCTGTTTTCAACTGTCCGACTGCATCCTGAAGGGGTCACTGTCATCCTGTCCGCCAGCAAGGCGCAAGGAAGGAAGCCCGGGCTGTGCGACATCATGAGATGGATTGGGGTGGAGTCGTGCTGGAACCCAAGTGCCTGGAACTCCGAGGCCATGGCTGGTCCCCTGAGCGGTTCACAGAGCACTGTGGCTGGTGCCCTTTCAGCTGCTTAACTTCATGGCGTGCTGGAAACACATACCTGCGTATACACACCCATTCGTGTGCATGCACATCAAAAGTATGTGAGTACACGTACACAGATCTGCAAAAATTAAAGTTTCAAGAAACATTACTTATCCTTCCCATATGCTGTGAACTCTGGCATCTTCTCATCTGTTCTAGTTCACATCTATTTGTGTGACCTGCCACTTGAAGCCTGATTTGATCCCCATGCTCCCTTTGCAGTTGAGCCGAGGTCCAGAGCGTGCGCAGATCGCCCGTTCACAGCTGCTGACTGAAGGCGTCAGCATCCTGGCCTTTCAGCCTTGCCTCTATGTCAGGTTTCCATCCCCCGCACTTAACACCCCCTCCGGTGGCCCGGGACATCAATCCTCCCTCTCCTCTACATCCAGAATCCCTTTGCTTGGGTTCTTGAGTCTCACGGTTGTCACCTGGGGCCACTCTGACCCTGCCTTCCCGCAGCTGCTGTGGCTGGGCCCCGCCTCAGAGCCTCCCCGGCGGGCAGGGGGCTCGTCACAGCCCAGGGAGGTGCCGCACGCAGCACACCGCCCCCTCCCCGCACTGGGCCTCAGGAAGCACTCAGCGGCCCTGCACACTGGGGTGGTCTAGAGCTTCCCCGACGCCCAGAGGCCTCCTGGGGGGGCTGCTGCACCAGCACAGCCCTGGACCGGACCTGGGTGAGCAGGCCCAGGACCCCCCATCAGACGGCAGTGCATGGGTCCCGGCTGGCCTAGTGGTGTTTTACGGACTGGAGCCGGCTTTTCTCACTGCTTCTGCCCTTTCAGGAAACAAAGCCTGAGAGCCCAGCCACGGGGGCCGCGTGAGGAGTACAGGCGGCAGGTTCCGGGTCAGTGGCTCAGTGGGTCTCTGGGGGCCCTGACTGCCCTGGCGGACAGCAGGGCCCCCGCAGCTGGACGCCCCGCAGCTAGGCGCCAGGAAACGTCCAGGGGGCTTCCACTCTCCTTTTCCTACCTCCCTGGGAGCCACTCCAGGAGGCAGCTGGGGAAGGGTGGACTGTCTCATTTACGGCTGAGCACCAACCCTTGTAAAGCTTAAGAGTGCCATCTTGTGCCGAAGAGGAGCAACTGCAAGGCGCTGTCCCACAGCTCTGGCAGAAGGGGCAACCTGCCCTTTTTCTTTCCTCCTCTCTCTGGCAGTGCCAGCTTCCTCTCCTCGGCAGGACCCACCACCACAGCCAGAAGGTTGTCTGGCCTGAGGTGAGGGCACAGCGACCCCCTCCTGCCCCTGCCCCCGTGCACCCCTCCATCCTCAGCACCCCTCCTGTAAGGCCCGGCTTTGTGTCCGGCCTGCCGTCTGCACCCACTCGGGCTGAAGTCTGCACTGATCACTTCGGGTGGGGAGGACCACAGAGCAGCGCTTTAGCTTAGAGGAAAGAAAGAACGTGAGAGGCAGAGAAAGCCACAAAGCAAGCAGGAGGGAAGCCAGCCAGGGAGGGGTGGGGACAGAGCCGGGACGAGGACAGTCTGCACAGCTTCCAGCTGGTTTCAGCTGTGACTCTAATTCCAGAAATGCTACTCCACAAGCAGGGTGCTTGGGTCACCAGCGCAGAAAGCATGGTCACCTTGGAGTGGGCACAAGGGAAGGAAAACACTGCACACGCCCAGGCCCTCCGCCTGGCACACTTCACCGCAGAGCCTCAGCTGCCCCATCGGTAAAACGAGAGCCAGTGGCTCCTCAAATTCCAGCCCCACGACCTCCTGACCCCGCCCCTGTCCCCCCGCACCCATCTCAGCCTTCCCCGGGTGCACAGAATGTCTCAAATCCCAACTCTTCTCTCTGAGTTTGAGATGAAATGTTTTCAAGTAACAAAAGAACACAAAATACAAGGGCAGAAGAGAAGAGACAGAAGGAGAAGCAGCAGGGTCCGGGGGGGGCCTACCTGAGCGACCCTCCTGGGGCGAGCCTTCATCTGCACTTTGAAATAACAATGTGAGGAAACCTCAGTCACAGCACAGGGAAGCCGGACACAGAGAGGCGCTATCTGCCCTCAGCAGGCCCTCGCTGCACGGAAACAAAGCCGTCCCCTGCCCCTCAAGCCTCGTCACATGGGAGCACTCACACCCCAAAGCCCACGGATTCCCCGTGGGCAACCACGTCTACGCCTATCGCATGGGCATGTGTATTTAGAAGGCCTTGGAGAGTGGAGAGGTTCCAGCATTCTGTTACTAACGTTCTTGCTCTGAGAAAAACAACCCCAAGACGTGAGGATAAGGGGTTTTGTCTAGGGTGACACTGAAAAGAGAGCAGAGCCTGGAACTCTGCCTCTGACCTTTGCCCTCACCTCATGGCTTTGAAAGTTGCTCCACGTGAAAAGGACAATTCCTGAGGAATGAGCACATTTTGTATGAAATGCAATGTCCTCACCCTGTGCAGGTGGTTTGAGACCAGTCCAGCCCTGCCTCTACCCAGATACCTAGGAACAACGCCCTACTCTGCTTCAACAATTTAATTTACCTTTGGAGAAAAAGAGAGTCTTACAGAGCAGTATACAAGAAGTCACCTTTTTCAGCAGATTGGTTAAGTGGGTGTTTTTAATGCAAATTAGTTCAAATTGCTATCAAGAGTAATTATTGTAAAAGACAGGCAGCGTTTCCATCATCCTTCCCTCATTTAGTTCTTCTATCGTCTCTTTTAAATAACTTAGCCATAAAATTTCAATTGACCACTGGAAAAAAACAGGGCTATCAGCAGCGGAGAGAGCGCGGCAGGGAGGAGGGCGCCGGCCCAGCGGGCGAGGGACCCCCCAGCCCTGACCCAGCCACCTGGTCCCGCTGGCTGCCCGCGCCTCGGAGCTCACGGCTGCGGTGATGTCCCAGAGGGGGCATCGGGAGTGCGGGGTGGGGGGTGAGGGGCCAGGACCCCGCAGCAGCCCCCGCCAGCAGCCCAGGCAATTCCTCCTTCCCAGCAGGGCGACCGACTCTTTGAGCCAGTGCATTATAATAATAGTAGGTAAAACAGGCAGCACATGAGGTAGAAAACTGCATCTCATTTGTTCTAAATTTGCCAAAGTCTAAATCTTTAGGGAGGTATTTTTACTTTACATATTTGTTAATGGAGTCTGTTTCTTATTGCCCCAAAATACTTAATACACAAAAGGAATCAGATTCTCTTTCTGGCCTGAATTCATCCTAACAAACAGAAATAGAAACTTGATTTCAAATTTCGCTCTGCGTCGCCTACCCAATTCATATTCCTGCATCTCGATCATTAATAGCGTCTGGAGGAGCCCTTTTATTTACCTATTATGGCATCATTTGTAACATAAAACTGTTGTGTTCTCTTTTCATTAACAGATTCAGTTGCAAATGCTGAGGAAAAAAAAATTACAAAGAGCCCCTTTTTAAAATGTGCACATTTATTGGGATTATTAAATCACAGCAGCTAATAGTGGTTGTCACCAACTTAATTTAAAAAGCTGATTATTACTCAAGCCCTATGTATTCCAGGCCTGATACTGTATAATTAGCGGTTGTGATTATTTAGTTAATTTGCAGATTAGGAACAAGTGCCTGTTTTGAAAAATGTGGCCACTCGACCTTCAGCTGCAGAGAGAAGTGAGCCAGCCCCTCTCAGGGAAAACAGAAGTATCCTGAAGGATAAATGCATGCTGATACAGGTCAACAGAGAGAAAGGACGCTCTTCGGGTCACACGCCTGGATCCTTCCAGCCAAAAGTCCAGCGTGAAAGCCGCCCCAGAAGTGTTTAAATTAGCTCCTTCCCAGTGGAGCCGAATCAAATCAAATAGCACACTTGGAGCCTAAACAAGTTAAAAGATGGTCCTTGTGGGTACCAGCCACTAACTCAATAGCAACTAGACAGAAACATCCTGGTGACCCAACACTCAATAAAGACTTAGCCTTGAAGACTGGTCCGAAGTGGAGAGCCATTGGAGTTGGGAACAGACCCCCATCTCATATGCATTATGTCTATTGCTGCGTTCCTCATCAGTCATATGATAGTAATAAAATCTGTAACTGTTTCCCTTATACTCTAGTGCGATTTACCTCGTCTAATAGACAATGCAAATGCTAAAAGGCACATATACATCTTCATTATATAAGCTGGGGCCTGAGCCATTCTCCTCCAGAGACAGTTTTATTCATTTTTATACAATTTGCCTACTGTACGGTACAGATGGTTTCTATTAAGTAAAATATCTGTTTTCTTCCAAATTTTTAGTTTTCATGATTAAATTACTTTAAAATGATGGTACATTGTATTATCTTCTTTCGTGACTTAATTTAGCTGAGATACTCCCAGCATAAACTATAAGCCCAGTTTCATCTGCTCAGAAAATCGGCCACATACTGTGATTTTCTGAGGCTTATTCTACCCTGGCGGTGATTTCTATTCGTTACCAATTACTTTCACCCGAGCCTTAACTATATGGATTCTTTTCTAGAGATACATTTGAATATGAATATAAATGGAAACTTTGGCTAATATTAAAACAGGATTTCTCCCCCAACCTGTTTAAAATTTGAGATGTCATTGTTAATAGGCAAGGTTTTTTTTTCTGCCAGTATCAGCTACAGAGTGGCTTGTAGTTTGAAATATTCAAAGCTGCTGCCCCCACGCGGCAGGCCTCGGGAGCCGTTTCCTCTTTCCAGCCCTCCTGAGTGCCCTGGGCCTGGTGATTTGAAAAGTGGCTGCATACAGGTGCCTCCGTAATGCGGAGGGAAGAGCTTGGCGACCATGGCCTGCGGCCCACCCTCCCACGGCTGCGGGTGGTCTCTGGACCTGGACTCCACCGGCTGCTGAGAGCTCATTTCTGATGCTCGGAACCCACCATCCTCCTTGTCTCAGGTTATAAGAATGATACTAGGCAAATGCATCCCTGGGAATTTCTCTGTTTTTACATGTTGCATTCGTTTTATTTTTGTATTTAAGTTCTCCAGCTTTTGCCACTGGAGTTCAGCCTGTGGCCTGGACCAGTGTTGCCCCTCCGCCCCTCCGCCAGGTCATCTCTATCTTGCTGGCCCCATCAGCTCAACAGCCCCAGACCTTGACCACAAATCCTCCTCCACCAGAGCAGAAAGGCTCTGCCCAGTCCAGGAGGGAAGCAGCATGTGCTCAGAAAAGGGAGGGTGTGGGAGGCCAGAGCAGAGGGACAGGTGGAGGATGACACGCTTCTCACAGCCTGAGCCTCCAGGCCCTGCCCCTGGAGCCCCTTCCTTTTGCTCTGCAGAAACCGCCCCAAGTAGCCAAGGCTGTGACCTGGGGACACCCCAGCAGAAGGGATGGGGGTGCAGTAGGCCATCCTAGGCAGCTCCCTGGGGACGCGGGGGTTGCCTGCAATGGCACCATCTCCCCAGCTCTTGCTAACACTGGGAGCAGTGGCAGTTGTACCAGAAAATGTCTTAGTGACCCAGTCCTTCCAGGGGTGGGTACAGGGGAAAACAGTGCGAAGGCCCCCATTCTAGTCCCATCTCCCACCGGTGAGCCTAGGCAGGCCAGTTAACCTCTCCAGGGCTCAGTCTGGGGGATGTTAAGAAGATCAAGTAAAATAATAGGCCTGGAAAAGCTTTGAAACAGTTCAAAGTGCTTGACAGACATAAGGCATGATTTTTACTCCAGTGGTCACTTTGAACATGTCACCAGAGCAAAACCAAGAATGACACGGCCGTCCCTAAGCCTGCACCAGGCAACTCCTTTCCAAGATAGAATCCTAACCCCAAAATGCATAGCTTGCCAGGGTAAAATACCAGATGGACTTCTAAAAAATATATCTTGATATGGGCAGAAGTTTCTTTCTAAATGGGGCGACACCCCAGGAAACCCCGTCTCATGCCCGCATGTGGGCACAGTCTGTGATATGACCCCACCTCCACTCGGTGACAAGTCTAAGGCAATGAGTCAAAGGGATGAGGGAACAAATTACCTGCTTAGCCAATAACTCATTTCACAGAAAATGAAGCACAGCCGAGATCTCTAATAGAAGGCAGCCCCCAGAAGTTCATCCCTGCCATGCTCACCATCAAACCAGACACCAGGTTTGCTCCAAAATGACCATTAAGACCCACCAGGCACATCTATGTCAATGGAGAGCGATGGAGACATCCACAAGATCTGCTTAATTCTACTACCAAGACACGTTCGGCCCCACACCGGGGCACAGGAGAGGGTTAAGATGGACCTGCACTCCTTGCTTCTCTATTAGGTGCCCTTCCTGTGACCCAGCCAGCATCTAGCTGAACTCCTCCACCTCAGGCACCCAAAGGCACCTGACATCTTCCCGCCAGGTGCTAGGGAGCCCAGCCCCACTGAGGGGCCCCCAGCCACCCACCAACACTGAGACGCAGCTGGTCCAAATGAAGAGAGACCCCGGAATGGTCAAGTCCGGAAGGGCTGAGACTCAGGCTGCCGCACCTGAGGGACCCCCCAGCCAAGCCAGTGGCTCTTCCCCCTCCCGCCCTGTGCCTCCACAAACAGCCCCATTAACTCTGGGAAGATCATGCCTCCCCACCCCACAGGGAGAATAGATGCAGCCGCCCAGCTCCCCAGGGAAACCCAAACCTTCAAACGCAGCCTCAGCAGCTCTGCTCCGGTGACGGCCATGCCCCAGGGGGCAGGGTCGCAAAGGGTGGGGCCCACGTTCCCAGAAGTTACCAGTGAAAATGGTAGGGAAGCTTGTGAGAGCCAGCGGGACAAAGAGGCCTTGGCAACACCGAAATAGCCTACTATTCTGTTCAAAAGAAAAATTTAAGTGTTCCAAAATCAATTTCAGAACATAGGAATGATGGCAGGTAATACAATAACACATCATTCAAAGACCAGGGGCCAAACAACATCCCAGGAGGCTGCAATGCAGTCACAGCGTGCTTCAGATGGGTGACTTCTTCCTTGCTCAGGAAAGGGCATTAGGGTGGTGAGCCAGAAATACTCACTGTGTGCTCACTAGGCACTGGTCCCAGGGCTGCTCCTGGGAGAGACATGCAGCACCAACTCTGGGGTCCTAACCAGCTATGGGGCCCAGAGCAGAGTCCCTAGTTTCCTGTCTGGCAAGATGGAGAAATAGTAGGAGCTGTCTCGTAAAGTTGTGCAGAGGACTTGGGAGCTCTGTGAGGGAATGGGCAATGTCTGGCACCCAGAATGTACTCCAGAAATGGTGCCCTTCACTGGCTGCGGGCTATGCACAGCATCTATCAGCTTCTGCCACGATCTTGCAAGCTATGGGGCTGGAGAGGGAGGTGGAGCAGAACAAACTTGCATCTGGAGCAAGATGGAGAACCCAGCCAAAATGTTTGTTATTTGTAAGAAGTGAACAAGTCCACATCTCAGGTCTTCAGGGATTTGAAGCAGGAGAGGTTATATCCAAGCTAGGTGGTTGAGAAGGCTCACAGGAGGAGGTGGGTTTTAAAGGAGCCAGGTCTCCAAAGGCATGAAGATGAAGCTGATCTGCCCTAGAGTCAAATACGCAGGGCATGAAGTCTATGTCCATGTCTTAAGAGAATGTAAGTTGAGAAAAAAATCACCAAACCAGGGGAAAATAACACAGGAGTTCTCAAATATGGTGTCGGGTGCTGTGTAATTTGTATCTGTCAGAATGGCATCCTCATGTCTCTGGGTCAAGTATTACCTAGAGACATTTCCACAAGATGCCAAAGTCATAATAATACATAGATGGTTGTAGGAAAGCACAGGCAATTTGATGAGAAAAGGACCTGACAGGTCAGATATGGTGTCACAAAGACGAAATAATTGATTAGAGACCTTTTTTTCTTTATAATTTTGTTCCAGGATTCTATGAAGTCAAATGTAACATGGTGTATGTGAATATACAATATCAGACAGCAAGGTCAGTCTCCCTGATCGTACGTAATATCACAGCTGGTGCCTATGGACCCAAAAATCAATTCCAGGAGTGAGTCTATCTCAAGATACCATCAAACAGAATTACATTCTGATATCCCTTCCACGTCTTGTACTTGGAAACTTACAAGATCAAGCAATTAATTTCCCAACTGGATTACTTAGACAATCATATATGGAAGTCTATGGATATTAAAAACTATTAAGAGCATTTTAAAGGCAGCATATGCTAATCTTTTCACAGAAAGGATAAAAATATGAATCCATTTGCCTCATAACCTTTCGGCCCATAAACTAGGAAGAATATGGAAATTTCCAAATTTGCATGCAAAGAAAAAATACTTTAACTCCTGAGGGTTTTTACAAAGTCCCTTCTACAGTGCTCTCTGGAGAATATTTTTCACCACATTATATTTTGAAGCTACACTGACGATCTGGCTCATGGCCCAGACCGTCTTTAAATTTTGTCAAAGTTTTACCAGCTTTGCAGATATTGTGTAGACATAGGGAACTTTATTAAAGAGACATTATTGGATATGACTTCTATATTCAGTGACAGGGGTGACAGTTTGGTGGCTAGTAGGCCACAAGCTGAACACAATAGGTGACTGAAGGCCATGGGCTAAGAACAGGATGGGAAAAGGGAGACATGATGGCAAAAATAAAATTAAATGTGACTTAGTCTAGGTGAAATGTGGGATCCTGGATTGGATCCTAGAACAGAAAAAGGACATTGGCCGGGGGGGGGGAAAAGTGGGGAAATATGATTAAAGTCTGTAATGTGCCAATGTTAACTTCTTATTGTTGACAAATGTGCCCAGTTATGTAAGATATGAAGCTGAGGGGAAACTGCGTGGAGGGCAGAAAGGTACTCTGTGCTCTCACTGCAACGTTTCTATAAATCTAAAATTATTCCAAAATAAAAAACTTAATTTGAAAAAAATCTGACTCAGGAAAGGAAACCCAGTTGCAATGCTAGAAATGTTCATCAAGAAAAAACTCAGTCATTTGGGGAAAAAAATTATACCATGAACCATAATGAGTATAATAGGAGAAAGACACTGACGAATAAGGGAGGTGTGGTCATTGATCTTCAATCCCGACTGCTCACCCATCAGAGGACACCAGAGTTACATCTTAAAATTCTGAATGAGCATTATTTAAAATACAACTTGCAATGAATGATATCATCATGCAAAAGGAAAGCCAGTAAGGGTTGTCCTTGGGGCTCTAACTCGAAGGAAGTCCCTACTGTCGCATGACTTGGGCAACCCCCAACGGCAGCTCTCGGAGACAAAGGAAACGCTGCCTGACCGTCCCGAAGGCCGTATGGACGTTCAGACCCTAGGCTGCCTCGGGCGGCTGCTCCTGGCACCCTCCCATTTGCGCATGCTCTGAGGAATTCGGCTTTCAGGCCAAACTCCGGGCAAGACGCACAGGGGGGTACAGCAGGAATAGATCTTGCTCCATAGGTCCAGGATTTCCTTAAAATCAACTTAAACTTAACCAGAAGCCCCCTGAAGACTACTCATTGGGCTCACTGGCCAGAATTGGATTACATGACAGCCTCGACGTCAATCACCAGGCAGGGAGGACAAAGGAGTGGCTGACGCAGATCATGTTGATGGCCTGAGCTGGGCCCGAAAGTGCGGGGCTCTGCAATGAAGACATCTGGCCGTTAGGCCCCCCGGGGGCAGGGAGGGATCCAGCACACCCTGACTTACTTAGTGGGCATGACAATTAAAGGGGAGAAATATACGCCAAACAGAAATGAGTATCTCCGCAAATGATCCTGCTGTAATGAGTGGCACCAGTGACGGTCAATGGCAAGAGAAACAGGTGACTGTGAGAAAACGTAACAGCGGTGGTAAGTGGGGCTGCTTTCACTGTGAGAGGACAGCGAGTGAAGAGGAGGGACCCCAGATGTACTCCCTCCCCAGGGCAAACAGATGCCGGACCCCTTCCTGGGAAGGCCTCGTGCTTGCAGGCACACAGGCCTGGTAACCCAGCGGCCGCCCAAGCCCACCAAGATGCCAGCCCGTGGCCCCAGAGGGGCCCAACTTGCCCTGCCCCAGGCAACAAGCCTCACTCCAAAAGCACCTTGAGCGGTGGCCCTGCGGTTTCAGAAGGCAGCCGTCCTCATCTCTCCGAGAGCCACACCATACGTTGCTGAGTTGAGCGCCTTATAAGTGTTCCCATTCCCATCCAAGCCCCACTTGCCTTTGTTGCAAAATGAGGGGGCCAGATACAGTAACCTGGTGCCCGACCCGCTTCACTGGCTGACCCTGCCACCCTGGCTGCCATTGGGGGGTCCACTTACTTCATAGTATTTACTAATCTTCCCTTACATTGGCTTTTTAAATCCAAAATCTATTTCAGCCTCATACTCTCTATTTTATCCTCATCTATGAAATCCTGAATGTGATCAGTTAGTTTTTCTTGTAAACAATGAAACAAACTCCTAATGTTTAAATGTACATCTGTGTATCACTGAAAAGCATATTGCAGGGACCAGTGGAATGCATGCTCCGTTTGGGGAGCAACCTTCTAATACCATATTTGGGGATTGGGTAAGTGGAAAATAAGCCTTGAAGTAGATTTTCGTGTGCAGCTGAGTGCATGGGACACTAGTGAGTGTGGCAGAGCAGAAACGGAGCCCATGAAAAAGCACTTAAAGAACATTCATCTTAAAAAAGAGGATTGGGGTAACAGTGGCAAAAAGGCAAGGAGAAGAAATGAGACAGATGAGGGAGTTGTGGCTGGGAAGTGAGCCCAGCGCTCAGGGTGTCCCAGAGGAGCAGGGAGACCCCATACATGAGAGCAGGAGAGGCCATCACATCAACAGATACAAGAGACGGGCTGTGCTGCTGGGGGGCCCCCAGGTGAAAAAGCAAGAGGAACGATTCCATGTTCGGGGAAACAGATTTGAATCCCAGAAGGAAGAAATCACCAGAATAACTTCAGCTTATGAGATTTCAGAAAAGGAGAAAGAATGCTGTAAGCTATCTGCCCAAAAAGTGCTGCAAAACAGTGAAAAGGAGCTTGTGAAGCATTAAAAAGCCGAATTATTTCTGCTGAGGTCCCTCTAGCTATGACACTATTTAATAGACCATTTAATAGACAATTACAAATCCGGGTGTCTTCATTATAGTAAACAGACAAATGCCCACACAATGGGTAATTTTGTGGATCAAATGGTTGAGGACAAAAAGGTGAAATCCTAGAAGCCAGGGACATTACCGTCACCGGCAGTGGGAGGAAGCGCACAGCAGGGTCGGAGAGAAAATTCGAGAGGCCAACCACCCATCCTGCAGAGGAGACCTCAGAATTTTTCTGAAGTGTTAAACCGCTCCTAGTCCAAGCACAGTCAAGCTACACCACCAGAGGCCTGGATGGGTGTCACAAAATCTACTCCAGGTTTCCAGCTGTTCTGCTCTGCCTGCTGTTTAGTCCAAACCAAGAGAGGGTCCACTGATCTGCTCCTGCACAGTGCCAGCCCTGTCTTTTCTTGTCCCCTAGAATGGCGAGCTAATAAGAAAGCTGGGAAGGCAGCCTGGTGATCACAGATCCCGTGGTGGGATTTGCTATAGCCCCACAATCCCCCAGGGAGCAGAGATCCAGTCCAGACCCCACCATTCTGTGCCATCCTTGGCCTATAAAATTCTCCTGAAATAGTGAAAGATTATAAATATCTGAGATGCCTAGAATATTTATAAAGCAGAAATGACCCAGAAGAGTCTCCTATTACTAACGCCATGTACCCATCACAAACGGGCCATTTGATTGGTAAAATTGCTCTGGGTTAAAAGATAACGATAAAGATAAACATCATTTAGAAATACAAAATAGGCATTGGTAACCCAGAATGGAGCCAGATGGAACAGCCTTCCACATGGTGACTGTCCCCATGTGTTCATGAACAGCGCAGATCCACCCTGGTCCCCAAAATGGAGCTCTGCACAGCAGATCCAGGGCAGATCCTGGTCTGAGACAGCATAGAGAAGATGTTTAGTGAAAGTTGTGTAAGATCGATTCTGTCCTCATCCCCGACAAGCCAGAATCCCATGTCCTCGGTTTGGAAACAGTTTTCCATGCAGGAATTGTCCTTATGATGTTAAATGATAACAGGGATACGAGTCAAGGCATGACAGTATGAAGCCCTTAAACTACCCAAAACAGTGCTTGCTAGAAAGCAGCCATGGGGACTAAACTCACACCCAGCCTCTATGACCAGCCAGATCGATGGCAAGTGCACAAGTGATTGATCTGATTTTGATCAGAAGTCTAATCAACACAGTTTCTTCCATTCATAACCGAACTGCAATCCTATTAATTCACAACCAGAAAAAAAAATGAAAGGTATCCTATCGATGATTATTTATGTCAGGAAGGCAGCTACCAGTTGGGCAGAGCAGAACTATCTGAGGCATGACTCCAAAATCATGAGGTTTTGGGGTTTTTTTTAATATTTACTAAAGCTTACACATCTAAATAAGTGTTTTCCCTCTGGAAAGCTCCCTCTGTGCCAGCCTTTGCTCCAAAGGGGCTCCCTCTGCTCAAAGCCAGCTTCAGACTCTTCCTCTGGAATTTGGTTAGAATCCCTTGACAAGTCCCAGGGCATTCAGGTCACACCTCAGTTTTAAATTCATAAACAGTATTATTCAAGGCAACACCGACTCCAGTTCCATGGATATTTGGCTGTTTAACAAAAACAATAGTGCTTCTCTAGCTCAAAGTTTGTTAGAAGGAAGGCTAATAATGACAGCCACTTTGAAAATATAATGTGATTTATGAGCACTCGCAGCCCCTTCTACAATGCACTTGAAAATACACAAGTGACTTTTTTAAATTCACCCACACCAGCACATGCAGTCATCATTCGGCTCCTTAAAGCTGCAGTTCAAACGCTGGCTCTGGAATTTTACAGGTCAAAAGCCTTACACCAGCAGTCAAAGCATATCCCCGACTCCAGAGCCTTCTGATAAAAATGCTTTGAGTCCAGTTCCCTTGGGCTTAAATGGGAGATTTTTAGCAGGAAACCTCCTGACCTCAAATAATGATCTTGAGTGTCTTACTTTCTCTTCGGTTCCAACATTCATTCACTCATTTGGGGGAACGTGAGGTTTCTGTTTGAAATCTTCACCACATGCCAGACCAGAGACCAGCTTTGTGCTCCTCTGTTCTCAGGTACACAACTCATAGTAGCTTCCACATAACATTCAAATGAGCTCTCTAATGCCATGACACAATAGCCTATGAATGATTACCACCACCTAAGGCCTGGTTAGTAGGGAAATGTTTCCTTAACATGTCTCCTTTTACTCTTATTCCAAAAGGGAGATCTCTTTGAAAATGAACAGCCATATCCCCCCTCACCCACCCCCACCCTCACCCCCACCCTACACACACATACATTTGTATGTGTTCCGACATTCCCAGCTGCAAAAGAATTTTCCCACAAAGTGCAATATAAAATCTTTCTGCTGAAAATGATGGAAATTGAGAGTTTTTAAAAAATCTACGAAATCCAATCATCTGCTGATTTGGACTGCTAAAGTAAAAAAAATTTCTTTGAAAGTTTAGGTTTTCAAGGGACAGACTTTTTTTGTCCTTTAGCAAAAGAACAAGCCTTTTTATCATGACTGGGAAAAAAATCCAGGAGGCGTTTCCATGAGCAAATATTTCTCCTGAAAATTGAAACATCAACAGATCAGACTTTTGATTATATCCTTCTGTATGTTTCATAGAAGGCCATGCATAAATTATGTTTTTGGGAAACATCCATGGGAAGAGGAGGGGCTCAAAGCAAAGCAAAGGTGAATGTAATGATCCGGCGTTTTAGGGCATTAAGATGATATTTACTTCCTCTGGACAAGAGTCTAACTTCACTTGTTACCATTAGAAGCTAGGCCATGTTTTAACCTTGATTCTCTTCCAACCCTTATTTCATTACAAATAAAGGTGCTAATATAGAACTGTGTGTAATAAAGGTCTTCATAACACCAAGAGAGAAAATTAAAACAATTATGAAAGTAGTTTTTCATAGTGGTCAATGATATACAGCTCCAATTTAACTGCTGTCCTATTAAGAGGTGGCATTTATAACTTACCCTTTATTTTCATTTTGTTGTACAAAAACACTTTTACAGTTTATGTAAGTAAAAAACAAAAACAAAAAGTTCTGCCTTGAAATAGCCTTTCCTCCTGAGATATCATGAGGAGAGCAGCCACATCTGCACATGAGTCCAAGCCTGCGGGAGCCACTCTCCGGAATCTGTTATGATCCTGGGAGATGGCTCGCCCACGGGGACTCCAGGTGGCCTTCCAAGACCAAAAAGAGGCCAAGGTTCTTGCACTTCAGTGGGCCTAAGAATTCCCTAGGGGAGGTTGTCCAAATGGGTCACAGAGAGGAAAGGAGT
The DNA here is from genome assembly GCA_029783875.1 of Phataginus tricuspis. Classification (NCBI taxonomy): domain Eukaryota; kingdom Metazoa; phylum Chordata; class Mammalia; order Pholidota; family Manidae; genus Phataginus; species Phataginus tricuspis. The sequence continues at coordinate 4,159,598 of JAQQAC010022981.1, forward strand.
GGGTCCTCAGGACTTAGGTGCAAGGGGTCGTCAGACTTGCAGTTGGACAGTCACAAGATATGGGCTATAATGGAGGTGTCTGCATGCTCGGTTGGTGCTTGAGACCAGAGAGAGGCCTTCTATCAAGGTAGAGACATTTACACTGAGCTGGAAGGGCTGGTGGGACCTGGCCGGAAGAGCCAGGGAGCAAAGGCTACCGGAGTAAGAGGTTCCCAGTAAAATGGGAGTGTGTCGGTGACTGGGTGTTGGTGACTGGATGGAAGCCTGGGCACGGCTGACCTTTCCCTGCAGGTCTCACCAGAGAATCACTGATCTCAGTTTCTGGACAGACCCCCAAGCCAGTGCAGGGCCTGCCTCTGACCCTGGGCCCACAGGCACTTACACCCCTCCATCTCCAGGAGTCTGCCTTCTCCCACTGCTGACCAGAGACTCCAGTAACATCTCCTGGCCTCAGGGATCCACCACAAAGGCATCTCTGGTGAACCTGTCGACAAGATGCTCCCAGAAACAGAAAGGGGGAATCTGCAGAGATACTTGTCCTAGGAGCTGCCATGTACACAGCTCTCACATTCTCCAAACGAAGCATAACTGAAATATGTCTGAAAAGGAGGGCAGTCTGGAACCCCATCCAAGTGTATTAGGTCAGAGGTCCTTGTACTTCCTCACTTAGACAAAGGGACACTTTGGAAGACATACTCCCTTCTACCAGTGTTTGCTGGGTCAGCTGTATGCTAGCCTCAGGTGACTAAGATAAATCAATGAAAAACAAAGCAAAAAAGACAAATGCCTGTTTTCATAGAGCTTAAATTTTCATAAATGTTCTCCCAGATCTGTAAAGGTGTTTTTGTGGCCATTGGTTGACCGGTTGGGTTTTCATTATAACACCCACTGTTCACAGGTGTCTGTGAACCAGGCATGTTCACTCCTGATGGAGACAGGCTTTGGAGGTGTGCATGAACACTCTGTACCCAAAATATCAATAATGTGTAAGTTCTCTGACCCAGCACTCCCATTTCTGTTCTCCATTCCTAAAGACATGCCTAAACGTGGAAGGAGTTTTCCACAAAAGGGTGTCTGTTGTACTGTTACTTATTTTAGAGAAACATTGAAAACAATTTGTACCCGATAAGGAGTGGGAAGGGAAGAGTTAAGTACATTATGGTAACTCCAACTCAAGAGATACTTGGAAGACTTGGATAAAATATTTGTAGCATTAAATAAATAAAATAGAATACAAAATTGTATATACATGGTATATGATCACAGGTGTGTAAAAGGAAAGCTATTCGGGAAAAGATTTGAAAAAAAATAACACCAAAATATTAATCATAGTCATTACTATGTGGGGGGACTGTGAGGAATGTTTTTTCTCTACTTTTCCATAGTTTTAAATTTATCTGTAATGAGGACTTTTGAATGGGAGAATATAGTAAACCAGAAAGAAGGGAAAAAATACGTGCAGGAAGTGGGGAAGGAAGGAGTTGGGAGAACAAATGTGAGTGTTGGTGTCGCGCAAGTACTCGACTCTCATAGCATCCCCGGGAACTCCGTGAAGATTCAGCTCAAACCCGACTCTCTGGGGATGTTGCTCCAGGGCCTTGCCAGCGCGTTCCTTCTCTTCCAGTCGCTTGAATCCCACTAGGTGGTAGCGACAGAAGGACCCTGTTAAGACCAGCAATGTTATTACCCTACAGAGAAAAATCTTATCATCAAGATAGACAGAATCTTCTTAAACATTTCCATTCTTTCAGGACTAAAGGATACGACAGTGACAATCCCTGAGATCTTAAGCAACTTCCTTTCATTCTGCAACCCTCAAGCTCAAAGATGATCTCACCCACAGGTTTTGGTTTCATCACTACCAAGCTGTCTCCCAAACCCCTGTCTCTGGCTCCGTCTCCACCTTTCTGATGCGTCTGCCTCTGTCCTGCAGAACTCATCGGCCCAGCCCAGTGTTAGCTTCTGCTGGTGGGGCCCTCGGTTATTACACACTGTTGAAAATATCAGCTTAATCGTCTGTGTCACCAGTAGGCTGTGAGCACTGAGAGGGCAAGGAACACCCCTCATTCATCAAAGAAAAGTTGTTGAAGAAATAAATGGGCGCGTGAAAAAAACAACAAACAATTCTCTTTCCTGAGTTTCAAATCTTGGTTGCTGGTTGCTTGCAGGTCCTTCTTGGATGTTTAAATTCACAAATGTTAAATAAATCAATGAAGGAAACATAATGGAATGAAGAAAAAATTTCCAAGGTGATACCGGTGTCCCTTCTCCATTCAACAAACAAAGCATCAAACAAAACCTCCCTCCAAGAATTTGTTACCAGAATAAGGGACAGCAGATCTGTAAAAGAAGCTGACATCAGTACCATTATTTCTGTCAGTTGCAATCTTGAGACATTTCCTTTTAATAAAAACTGGATCTAAACATCGGCATGTAAACATAGGGGCATCTTCAGGCGCACATAGTTAAATGGGCACTCGGTCAGGGGCGAGAGAACCTAGCAGTGCAATGTCCATTTTTATTTGGAAAATACAAAATGGAGTTATGTGGCTGGAATAGAATGAGTCATAAGAGATACATATTTGATCACTCATAAGGCCAAATACGTATTTCCCATGTATATTTGGTCTTCATCCACAGTTCCTGAAAACACTGCAGTCTTAAAGGTGACATGGGTGTTTGTCATGTTAATGAACTTTTGGGCCCCACCCAAGGGCAGGGCTGGAGGCTGAATCAGCCAATGGCCAATAATTTAGTCAGTCATGAATATGCAATGAAGCCCTCACAAATCCCCTGAAAAGACCTTAGCATTCTCTCAGACGCTGCTTCTCAGTCAGAGAGAGCTTCTCTGCTAGGGGAACAAGAAAGCCTCTGCGAGCCACAGGTCAAGGCCCCAGGCTCCACGAGGACAGAGGCTCCTTTATTTGGGACCTTGCCCTGTGTCTCTCTTCATCTGGCTGTTAATGTGTATCCTTTATGGTATCTTTTATTAAGCTGGTAAATGTGTTTTGTGAGTTCTGTGAGCTGCTCTAAAAAATTAATCGAACCTAAGGGGGAGGTCTTGGGAACCACCAGTTTGCAGCCAGTAGGTCTGAAGCATAGAGAACAGCCTGGGGCTTGCCACCGGCATCTGGAGTCCGGGATGGAGGGCCGTCTTGTAGGACGGAACCTTTAGCCTGGGGAATCTGGTGCTGTCTCTGGGCAGACAGCCTCAGAATTGAGTTGAGTTCTCCATCACCCTGCTGGTGTTAGAGAATTGCTTGGTGTTATGTATGGGAAGATCCCCTCCCACACACATACACCCACTGGAATCAGGTCCAGGAGCCCGAATGGATTTATACTACAGTAACTGCGGTGTCTAATACTAGTATTATTGTTGTATATGGGAGGACACATCGCAGTGGCCATCTGTCTGAAGTATAGCACATTCTCGGACATCTCGGTCAGTCAGTGTCATGACCGCTGGCCTGGTCCACTTTACCATAATCAAATCCTTAATCCTTAATGTGTCCATGAGAGGAAGTCCATGGCCTCTTCTTACCTTTCCTTGCTGTTTTGGAAATGGGTTGAGCAGGTGAACCCTCACATGATGAAACACTTCCATGGTGAAACGTCTCAAGTGCAACAAATCACATTACTGATAAATGGTGCAATTACAGTGGTTATTTTGAGTTAAGTTTCTAGCGCAAACATTTCATCAAATTTTGCAAAAACATTTCCTCTTTTCTCAGGATCCTAAGTGAATATAATTTATCACTATTTTCCCACTGCTTTCCTCAAAGCCCTTGATTATCTGGTACCACACAAAGGGCACTAACATTTTCTCTTAGGCTATATTTAAATAAAAGGGCATTAAAAAAAACACTCATATTTCAGGATTTTATTGGAAATGCATGTGTTTGAGCCCAAATCCTGCTCCCAGATCACTGAGCTTGAAGTCGAATGAATGATGGGTCCTGGAGAGGCCTGAGCCTGTGCTGATTATGTCACTCAACACAGGCCCCCTTTCTTAAGGAGAGTGGGAATATCAATTATTCTCTTTTAAAGATGGAAAATGAAGCCTAGGGTGTTGAATACCCTGCCCACAGTCACTTCGGGCCCTGGAACCCACCCCTCACTCCCACTCCACAGGGCAAGGCCGGGCGTACACAGACGAGCATTTTGGTAGCAGATGTGTCGATCATGGCCTCTGCCAAGGCTCCAGGATGAGAATATATCACCCCCTCCAACGAAACTGAATTAGCTCCGACTCCCTGCCTTCAAAAGGTCAACAATCACCCTGGAAGTACTTCCGGTGAAAGCACGTTTCCCCCTCTCCCCCCTGCCACCCACCTTAAAATGTCACCAGCCCCTCCTTCCATACGGGAGCCAACTTGCGAAGCTTCTGGTACCCAGTGACTTGCACGCGTCCCCGTGTTTATCTGTCCCAGTGGCGATCCATGAAGCACTGCCATGTTCCTTAACATCTGGGACGCATCCCATCTCTGCTAATGACTCCGTGGTCTGCAGGAAGACATGCTGAGCGCAGATGTGCCCATCACAGGGCTTAATGGGATGCAGAGGAGCAAATCAAAGGTATGAGCATCTACCCCTGGGTGCTGAAGGCGGGAGCCCCCAGTGCCTGGTCAGGGGAATTGGCAGCTCCGCTCTGGACTCTGGGCACTGCAGAAAGACCCAGGCCAGTCTGCTTGGCAGATGGGAGTGAGGGGCACCCAAAAACCACAGAGACCAGCTTCAAAACCCCCTGCCCCAGGCTGGGGCTAGGCCACTCAGTGGCAGGGAGGGGACAGAGATGGGGACCGCTGCTCAGGGAACACAGCTGAGACATGGTGCAGTCACAGCCCCACCCAGAGTGGGCAGCAGGGACAGCTCAACCAGAGGCTTCTGGCCTCCCAGCCTCCTCCTGCCCTCAGGGGCCTCTTCCTACCCCAGAGCCCAAACATGCACTTTCCCTCCTGGTCCCATCCTTCCTGCCCACGGTGAGTGACTGGAAAGTCAGCTTTCTCCCATTCCTAGCCCCAGTCTTCACCCTAGACACGGAATCTTATTATCATCTATAATAGCATTTGTATTACAAGATTTATTAAATTATTAATCTATAAATGTATTACTTAATATTATTATTCTGTAACAGTGATCAAACACCATTATCCCTCCTAAGCAGTAGTAGAGAGAAGACACTTTAGAAAAACCAGGCATTTATGCTACTAAAATTCATTTTAGGCGTTCTTTGCTAACAGGGCGCATGCAGCACAAAAGCCCCAAAAGAGCAGGCAGCAGGTCCGGGTGTCCCGGGACCTGTGATCACAGCACATGGTCAGCCACGCTCCGCATGAGGCTGGGGACCTCCTGGGAACTTGGTTCAAGTGCACTGGAGGTGTACCAAAGGCCTCCTGGGCCAGGAGAGGCTGGGGACATTTCAGTGTCCCCAGCACTGTGCCTGACCCGTGACGTGGGTGCTCAAACCGCAAGTACTAAAGACTTGATGAGTGCAACTTCTCAGAAACAAGCTTTGAGAGTGAACCCCAAGAGATATGGGAGGTCACAGAGAATCCTGGACAAGACACGGCACTGGAGTCAGCCATCAGCTCCACCACTTGTCCCCTCTGTAAATCAGGACAGGTAACCGAACCACTCTGACCTCAGTTTCCTCATCTGTATTTATACTATGGAATTAAATACTACCTCATGGGGCAGTGTGAGGCTGTGAAACACTCTGCCCAGTGGCTGCCTGCAGGGCCCCCCGTAAACATCAGGGTGGACAGACGAGGAGGAAGAGCGGTGATGGCGATGGGCAAATGGACTTCTCCTGGGACGCTGGTATTTTGTTTTAAAATAAGGGACTTGCACAATGTATAGGGTGTTGCCTGGGCCTTGAAAATGCCATCCTTTTTGGGGTTGGGAACCATAGTCTGGATTTCTGATCATGAATGAAAAAATGAAGCAAAAGCACAAAGAGCAACTACTACATTTCTTGACTTCACTTTTTTTCTCCAATGAAAAATGTTAATTTTTAAAGTTACTTTCAAAAAGGTCTGACTTTATCATAGACCTCTTTTTGGCATTTAAAAAAAAGGTTTCCAAGAAAAACTGCAATGATAACATCTTGAGCAGTAAATTCAGAGGCATTTAGATTGGAAATGCATTCTGATAGGAACTGGGCTTATTCAGTTAACAACCACTGGTGAGTCCAGCCCTGCTGGGCACCGGGGCCACACAGACAGCCAGGGCAGGCTCGGCCCAGTTGGGGCTGGGCTGCGTGTGGAGGGAAGGACAGACTGGGGGATGGTCAGAGCCTGGGGACCCTTGCAGGATGAGTCCCCAGCCTAGCCTAGAGGGAACCCTGAAAGCTCCTCTGAGGACATGAAGCTGCTCTGAGACCCTGAGGAGTCCCTCAGGCATGGGTGGGCAAGAGGCCCATAGGCACAGGGAATGGAGTCCAGGGCTCAGTCTGCAAGGTGGGGAAGAGGGCCTGGGAGGACACGGGGGACAGAGCTGGCCAGGGTGCTATAGAAGGCCACTTTATGTCATCTGGGTGTTTTCTGAGGACACTGGGACACCACTGAAATGCCATGAGGACAGGGCCAGGGGTGCTTCAGGAATCTGGGAAGAGGTGGCCCGGCTGGGTAGTGGCAGAAGGGAAGAAGGTGGAGATGAACTGACAGGGCCTTGGATTGGACGGGCGGAAGGAAAATGAAAGTCCAGGAGGCAGCCAGGCTGGGGCAGCCTCTGCCAGCAGAGCTGGGGCAGTGGAGGGGGCACGGGGGCGGGCGGGTGTGGTGGCATCGATCTTGCCATCATCAGCATCATCGGTCTAGTCCTCTCCAAGGCTGGGTGTCCTGGAATGTTTATGTCTCCCAAATTCCTATGCTGAAGCCCTAAGCCCAAGGTGATTGTGTTAGTGGGTGATGAGGTCATGAGGGTGGGGCCCTTGTGAACAGGACCTGTGCCCACAGAAAAGGGACCCAGAGAGTCTGCTCGCCCCTTCCACCGCGTGAGGACACAGCCGCCTCTGAACCAAGAAGGGGGCCTCCCCAGACACCAGACCTGGATCTGGGGGCAGACTTTCAGCCCCCAGAGGCGTGGGGAAGGAACGTCTGTTGGTTACGCCCCCCGTCTGTAATGCTTGGTTGCAGCAGCCCAGACTGAGATACAGAGAGAGGAGGTGGACCTTGGCCATGTGGAGATGTGGGGCCCAAGAGCCCTTACTGGTCCTGGCACTTGGCTGCGGGTTTGGAGCTAGGAAGGGAGGTTTGGGGGCCCAGGAGGGAAGGGCATCACCAGGGAACCTGTGTAGATAGAGAAGAGAAGGGAAGGAGGGCCACCCCAAGGTGCCAGCTCTGAAAGAAGGGGCGAGGGAGGGAGAAGGCCAAGCAGCCCAAGGGCGGGCAGAGGACAGAGTTGGGTGCTGGGGCGGGGAGGGTCCAAGGAAGACCTGGGGCACACCAGCACCCACGCCCCACTGACTGTAGCGGCAGGGAGGCCATCCGAGACCTGGCAAAGTGCAGTGGGCGGGCGGGGGGCCACCTGGAGCGGGCGAGGAAGGGACGGAGGCGGCTGGGTGTGGCTGGCCTGGGAAGGAAGAGACAGGAGGGCGGTGGTCCCAGGGGCTGCGTGAGGGTGGCAGAGGCCTTCTCAGAGCAGCCCTTCCTTGAATCATGTGAGGCTCGGAGGACCGCCCGCTCCTGCCAGGACCCTGTCCTCACGTGGAAGCTCAGTCCCGCGCACGCCCACGGGGACAGAGACCCCATCACGGGGCTTCTGCACCCCTGTCTCCCAGAAAAACTCACACAACTCCACACTGGGAGCACGTTTTAACGATAAAACCCCACAGAAGAGCCACAGAAGGGGCCCTGGCTGGAGTTCTGGCCCGTGGACTAGGGTCTGCGTACGTCTCTGGAGGACCACGAAGGCACGGGGCAGCCCTTCTCTCCGCAGGCACGCAGGCCACCAGGGTGCGGATGGCACCCGAGGAATCTGCAGCCAGACAACACGGCGACCCTGCCCCGGAAACACTGCGAAGCCCGACGCCCGGCACCGCAGTGCCCGCCCCTCCCCAGGCTTCCCCGCAGCCCCTTCGCCCAGCCCATGAGTCCCGGCCTGGCCCGGGCGCCAGGGAGCCTCCTTCCCCACAGCGCAGGCAAGGCGCAGAGCGCTCCGGGGCCTTCATGCTGCCCCAGTCCCCTTCCTACTGAGCCTCTTCTCAGGGGCTGGAATTCCCACACTTCTTCAACCCATCTGTCAAAATCAAAGCCTTTCCATTAAACTGCAAATAAAGTAACACCAAAAACTGCCGTCACAAATCATCGCGATTAAGTCTCTCAGCACGGCGTCCTGGGCAGGGACAGAGGAGGCGGACCTGGGCCCCGAAGCAGCCTGGGAGGGGCCGGGAGCTGACAGCGTGGGGGGCGCCCGGCGCCCCTGCTAACTAGCGGGGAGCCACGTGACCGCCCACGAGAGGGAAGCCAGGGCACTGCTGTGCGCACCCCGACTGCACCCTGCCCGTGTTTCCCACAGTTGGAAAGTGGGCACCAGTTTCGACTGCTCGTGGACTTAGCCCGACATAAGCCAGACTCCCCAGTGCAGGCACAGGTCACCCATCCACTCAGGGGAGGCACCCTCCGGCCAGCCGACACCCACAACACCAAGGGCTCTTTCTCCCGCTTCCCAAAACATCCCTCGGCGCCTCTTTACAGTGGCTTTTCCTTTTTTTTTTAACTGAGCTAACCTTTTGGCCTAAGCAGGGAGATTAAAGAATTTAGGCCTAACAATTTGGAGGGTTTTCTGAATTAAAAAGTAGAAAATACATCTGTAAGCCTGATTTTAAACATCATAATCTTCTTACGGCAGGATATTGACAGCATATGAAATACATACAGCCAGATAACCAAGCTACTTAGCCCCAGTTAACTGTTTTTTTCTTTTAGATTGCCAAAAAGATTAAATCCTAAAATGTGGGCATAAAGACTTTATCGATTTGAATTTTAAATCAGTCAAACCCAAAGCTAGCACCCTGCACATAAAAAGCAGACTTTTAATGTACAACTTGGCCTAGTGTAACCATCGGTTAACCAGACTATTGCCTGAGCCTTACAGTTAGAGTCGATACATTTTAACTTCTCCCTCCTAATATATACACTCTGTGTGTGTGTACATAATATATGTCATTACATTTGTATATATTAAAAGATAAAATAATACGCAGCAACATATATACTAATATATGTACACATATACATACACACATACATTGCTTGTGCAAAGTGACAAGTTAACTGCTAGATCACTGGATATGACCTATTCAGAAGCATAATTGTCTTGTTTTGGCCTTTTCCACCTATTTTAATGCATACATTTGTAGAGCCATACAAATAAGCCAATCCATCTTTTATTACCCATCACCACAAATTCTTAATTCCTAATTCCCTCTTAAATGCCCCTGGTGATTTGCCACTGACAGCCATTTGTTTAAGATAGATATTTACTGCTGGGTCTCGTGACCGGGCCCACATGTCAGGAGGCAGAAAGCAAAGAATCATACCCCTTTAGATTGTTTGTGAAGGAGGGCAGACTTGATGAATGATGCGTGTGTGTGTGCAAGGCACGGGCCACGGCCAAGGCCGAGGTGGCTGATGAATAGCGAACCCATCCAGCACCCGTCTCTGAGTTTCCCCAGCTGACTGGTGTCGGGGTACTGAACGCTGGCTGCCATGGCAGGTAGCACATGCCCCAGCCATTTAATACAGAAAGGATGACTCCTACCTTCTCTCACTGAGCACAAACAGTCATTACTGATTCCAGCAAGCTGGCCAGAGGAGGTAGAGTCCCCTGGGAAGCCCAGGCTGGTACCATTCAATCAGCGTGTTCCTGAAAAGATCTGATTTAACAGTTCCTCCTTGGGAGCAGGAGGGGTGGGCATTTGCCAAAGTGTATTTCTCTAAAATGCTTCTTCTGTGTCTCCTGAAGCCTCCAGAGTAGATAGCAAGCAGGGCACAGGGTCCCCTGGAAGGAGGACCAGACTCATGTTACATTCCTGCTTCCTGCACCCAATCAAGTGTTAGGGCCACTCCAGGCCCAGCCAGCCCACGACAGCTGCAGCCACCACTCCAGCCAGTCCTCAAGTCAGCAGATGGCTTTTTGCAAGACAAAGATGCCAGATTGAACTTGCCTATAGAAATCCCAAGCCCTAATGGTACGTACAAAGACGACTTTACGGAGGTTATTTGTAAATCAACCCTTCACGGAGGAAGCAAAGCGCAGTGTTATTTTGTGAGCAGAGCAACATGGGGCAGAAATTCCTTGACAAAGATATGCATTTAAAATTGTTACTATTCTCATAACTGCTTCTTATAGAACCACACAACACACACACACGTGCACACAGGATAAGATAGTAGGAAAGTAGTACAAATATCATGGGACTGGGAAATTCTTGACATGGTAGTAATTTTTAATAAGACGCCCTGTACAGATAGAAATGAATCCATAATGAATGAGACCACGGAGAAATGAGAAGCAGATTTTCAAGTTTACCCATAACCTTTTCCATGGGCGCCCCTCCCTCGAAGGTCTGCCTTATGGGGCGGCACTATACGGTGGCAGTCAGCTCCAGAAGGTTGGCTTTCCCGGCTTTCTCCAGGCTCTCCCGCCCCTCTGAGATGGAGCATCACCTGCTCGTCCCACCTGTCTCCTGTCTTCTCTTCTTCATTACCCAACAGATGACCTATCTGATACACGTCCCCTCCTGCAGATTCCTGCTGCCAGCCTTCAGTGAGAATAAAGCCAGCAACCCTTTTTATCTTCATTCTGCCGCTGTTCCCATCCTCTGTTTTTTTTCTAAAGATCGTTTGCCAGCATTGCTTGCTCTGTTGTACCCAGTGGAGCAAGCAGTGTCTTCTGAACTGACAATTCTGACTTTCTGCTGCTTGTGATTGTTCTAAAGCATGACAACCACTTGTACGAAGACATAGTAAACCTTTCCAGGTAAGGAAGTTGGTAAAAAGAAAGGTCTTTCAAGAAACAGAAGTAGTTCCTGCAGGAGACAAACAAAACACGTCTCTGATGTACTGATTTAATTTGGCCATACTTTAGGGACGCGAGAGGAGTTAGAATCATGCCGTCCGTGTGTGTGTGTGTGTGTGTCTGTGTGCATGTGTGTGTGTTTTAAAAGAGCATTTCATTGGGATAAACATTAGGAAAAGTCATCATATTAGCAACTTAACAGGTTTTATCTATTTCATATTTATACTCATGCATATTGTAATTTTTTATATTCACTGGAAACTGGCCTAATTCCAAAGCCAAATGAATTTCTTTTCAACCTAGTTCTCAATAAATTGTACTCTTCTCCAAAATAGGTCAAATCTGAATATTGTTTCTTCAACAAAAGTACTAAGAAAAGAGATCATCCGTTGGGTCTAGAATGTAACACGGTGATAAATGTAAATTGAATTTTAAATGGGATAGTCTATTAAGTGCAATCTATTTCAGCAAAATAGCAGAATACACACTTATTTCAGGAAAATATCAGTACAGTATTATTTCAGAGGAATACCAGAATATTCCAGATATTATTAGAGGAATAGTCCACTACTCGGAAGAGTCAACCACAATAGACTCCACATTTCCCAAAATTTAAAATCAGATGAACTAAACCACAATGTTGCTCATGTGACTGTACATTAATGATACCAAAAAAAAAAAAATCAGATGAACTAGTGGACACCAGGTTTGGTTTTCTCTGCATCCCAGAAAACAAATCCTAAAAGTTACTTGGGCTTATCAGAAACATATTCTGGAAGACAGTGAAATCACTAATCACCTTTTTTGTTCTTAATTAATTTTTTTTTATTTTTTTTTTATTTTTATTTTTTTTTTATTTTAGTATCATTAACCTACAATTACATGAGCAATACCGTGATGATTGAACTCCCCCCTTCACCAGGTCCCCCCCACCAACCCCACCACAGTCACTGTCCATCAGCGTAGTGAGATGAGAATCACTACTTGTCTTCTCTGAGCTGTACTGTCCCCCCTGTGCCCCCCACCCTATGTCTGCCAATCGTAATGCCCCTTTTACCCTCTTATCCCTCCCTTCCCACCCATCTCCCCAGTCCCTTTCCCTTTGGTAACTGTTAGTCCATTCGTGGGTTCTGTGAGTCTGCTGCTGTTCTGTTCCTTCATTTATTTATTTATTTATTTATTTATTTTTTCTTTGTTCTTATACTCCACATATGAGTGAGATCATTTGGTACTTGTCTTTTTCGGCCTGGCTTATTTCACTGAGCATAATACCCTCTAGCTCCATCCATGTTGTTGCAAATGGTAGGATTTGTTTCTTTCTTATTGCTGCATAATATTCCATTGTGTATATGTACCACATCTTCTTAATCCATTCATCTACTGATGGGCACTTAGGTTGCTTCCATTTCTTGGCTATTGTAAATAGTGCTGCAATAAACATAGGGGTGCATCTGTCTTTCTCAAACTGGGCTGCTGCATTCTTGGGGTAAATTCCTAGGAGTGGGATTCCTGGGTCAAATGGTATTTCTATTTTGAGTTTTTTGAGGAACCTCCATACTGCTTTCCACAATGGTTGAACTAATTTGCATTCCCACCAGCAATGTAGGAGGGTTCCCCTCTCTCCACATCCTCGCCAACATTTGGTGTTGTTTGTGTTTTGGATGTTGGCCATCCTCACTGGTGTGAGGTGATATCTCATTGTGGTTTTAATCTGCATTTCTCTGATGATTAGCGATGTGGAGCATTTTTTCATGTGCCTGTTGGCCATCTGAATTTCTTCTTTAGAGAAGTGTCTATTCATGTCCTGTGCCCATTTCTTAATTGGGTTATTTGCTTTTTGTTTGTTAAGGTGCGTGAGTTCTTTGTATATTTTGGATGTCAACCCCTTATCAGATACATCATTTATGAATATATTTTCCCATATTGTAGGATGTCTTTTTGTTCTACTAATGGTGTCCTTTGCTGTACAGAAGCTTTTCAACTTGATATAGTCCCATTTGTTCATTTTTGCTTTTGTTTCCCTTGCCCGGGGGGATATGTTCATGAAGAAGTC